>OY720025.1:6442515-6996729 GCA_963082485.1 Eudonia mercurella
CATGACCAAACACTTCTCCAAGTCGGTCAAATGCGGCGCGCAGACCACCATATATTGCGCGGTGGACGAGGCCTGTGCTAACCAATCTGGATTGTACTACGCGTGAGTTATTATCATAAAAGCCAAACTTTTAACAAGATTTAATATTGACTCTTGATATTGAAAGTAGGGTAAGAAACAGTTAAAACTTCAGAGTGCCTAGTGCAAGGTTTATTCTACGTTCGATCACGTAAAGCGACATTTTTTATGGCAACATTTCAAACTCCTCGTTTGTCAGCAGGAGGCGCTATGCTTCATTGCCACACAAATTTACACATTATAAAGTCACCACCCTCTTTTTTGGTGGCTGCTCTTTTCTGTTTGTATACTGCGCCCCATATACGAGGGCCCAAGTTATGTGGCAGTTTTTCCGTCCCTTTTATTATACCCACCTGCTATATAATGGTATGTACTCCCCTGCTCAATTTTTAAATGTCTACAAATCAAATAATAGTGAAGTTCCTACTTACCCAAACACTACAAGGTACCATAAGAATAAGTGTTACTGTTTATTCTTATTAAGGTATTACCAACAGTTGGCCGGACTGTGAAAGTTCGCGGAATCGACTAATCGAATAATTTACTTTCCTATTTCATTTTGATTTCAGTGATTGTGCCGTAACAAAGGAATCAAGGCAATGCCGTAACGAAGAGTTGGCAGCTAGGTTCTGGGATTGGACAATAAATCGTTAAAACTGCAAGAAGACGTTCCATTTCAAGCTGCTGATTAATTAATATAATTTAGAATGTATCTTTAACGCTAATAATAATATTTTTTAAATTCCGTGTTTTTAAAGTGTAGCTCTGAAATAAATAAATCTCGGTGTGGTGTACTTAGGATAAAGTAAGAAACAAACGTAGGATAATAACGATAATGCATTATAAAATTAAAAATCCCAAGGAGTGCTAAAAAAATTATAAGTTAGTAGGGTAATTGTTCAATAGAATTTTTCTAATTAACTTTTCAACAACTCCCAACCTACCTACCTACTTACTTAAGTAGATACCTATAAATTGTTTTTTTTTGGAGCGAGATTGCTTATTGCCTCAGACGGTATTTTCAGCTTCACCGGGCTTGTTTGGGGGCGGCGAGAAACTTAAAGGGAGAAACGGCTTGAGAAATTCCTCAAGCCGTGTGAAACGAATCACCTTCGGAGGTTTTCTAGAGGGAACGGCATCGCGCACTAGTGCGCGTTTATCACTTTTATGTACCATCCATGTGCCATCAATCTTAATGTCACTTTTATGTTCCGTGCTCATCCATGGTCCCGTCAATTGGGCTTAAAATGTAAAGCCTTGTGTAGATAGTTGGAGCCACTAGCAAACTCCGTAAAAAGTAAAGCAAAATATGTTACTTTTGAAGATATCGCACATAAAATAAACTTATTTTTCCTTATTAAATAAAAAAAATATTACAATAACTCTTTGATTGAATAGTTAAAACAAGCGACATCAAAATGCCATACTAAATTTCGTTTTCGTAAACGTAATCGAATGAATACGGATAGTAAACAAAATTCACACTAGGCACGCAGATGCATGAGCGATCCTCTAAATGTCACTACACATTTACAGAATACACTAAACATGCACACTAGCTTAGGTCCAAGACACCGTACTCGTAGAACAAGGGTACGAAGAACCGGTTCACATGCGCTCTATACCAGGTACAGACATGTACCTGGGCGCTTCTCTCCTCCACGGCCCGGTCTACCCGAGCCGAGGTCCGAGCCTTTAGAGGCGCCCTCGGGTGGTTCCGCTCCCCGATCCGATCCGAACCCTTCGGAGAATCTATTAGGGCACGGGGACGCGCACTAGTGCGCAATGCCGTTCCCTCAAGAAAACTTCGAAGGTGATTCGTTTCACACGGCTTGAGGGACCCTTTACGTTCCTCGCCGCCCCCAAAAAAGCCCGGTGAAGCTAAAAATGCCGTCTGAGGCAATCAGCAATCTCTCTCCAAAAAAAAAAGAAAAGGTGCATGAGTCTCCGTTTAGCCATCAAGGCGTAGTCAGCTATCTGACTATACGGAACGAACACTAGCTCGGGGCCATCTCGCACTTGAACGCAAGTTTATTTATTAAACAGGTTTTATGACGAGGCAATTTTCATTTTTTTGTTGAAAAAACTAGTGTAACTTGAATTATGAAACATAAATAAAATAGGTAGGAACCATATCACAACATGAGACAGTCATTTCTCAGTTTAGTTATTCTGTGGTTGCGGACAATCAAAGTAAAAATTGTTATGGATATTACCATAAAGAAACTTGTACCTATATATGGGTATTACTCAATAGACCTCGTCCGTGAGTAGTCGTTCACGCCTGGGTGGCCTCGATATCTGTTGACTCGTGGTTACGTATAGCAGTGGTCGGTCCGGTACCATTATACTTTTATATTACAAACAACATTATTGTTTTGTGTAAACACATCATCATCGTGATCCAGCGTCACTACCTGTGCGTCGGTAAAGAAGGTCAGAGACGTTTACTCTCTTTTAAACGTAAGTATATTATTTTTGTGGATTATTATTACTATGCAGTGTCCCACTCCCACTGAAGGGCAAAGGCCTTCCTACCATCTTTCCATCGTGTTCTATCTTGAGCAACAAGTACCAATCTTTTAGATCGGAGTGTAGGTCGTCCTGTCATCTCCATTTTGGTCTGCCGCGACGTCGTTTTCGTTTTTGTGGGATACATTCGGTACTTCGGTAGTTACCTTGGTCCACAGTTCCTCCTTGTGGACATAAGTAATTATTTTTGAGGAACTCGATGTCGCAGTAATTAACGCGGCTGGTTTGCGAGTGCTAAGGTTATGCAACTTTAACAAAGGCCGGGTCATCGGATGGAATACCAACATTTCATCATCTCGTGCTCTTCCGTGCTTTAGTAGGCACCTAATGCGGTTGGTCCCGGCTGCATTAGTAGTCGTTAACAATCACCAATCCGCACTAGGCCTGCGTGGTGGTTTATGGTCCGTTCTCCCTACCCATCCATGTAGAAGGCTCGTGCCCCAGCAGTAGGTCCGTAAAATGAATTGATTGATAATGATAATGATATTATTATTACATTGTTGTTTTCTTATCTGGCAGGGTAGTACTATTAGTTATTCTGTGCCGGCAGTAAAGAGAGCCTCCTGAGTTTCTTGCCGGCATTTCTCCCAAAATCGTAACTGGTGGTAGCTTCAGAAGTTTAGTTTAAACAAAATTTTAGTTTAATGTTATTATTAATTTTAATAGTTTTTGAAATCAATCATATTTTCCTGTGATAGCACCTACTGCTTATATTGAACAAATGATTCGCCTTAAGTAGGTACTTATCTCATTTTCATGGATAAATAAATTAATTCTTTACATTTAATTATTATATATAAGTAGGTATATATCAAATATCATTTGCGTGACTGAAAAATGAAAACTAGGTACTAATAATGAATACGTACTACATATAAGTAGGTAAGTACCTACCTTTATGTAGTTGGAATCCATTTATGTCATTACGATTATCGATCGTTACTTTGGTTGTGTGAGTTAATTATATGTATAAAACATCGTCGTAGAACAGAAGTTATGTTATCCATTATCTATCATTATTAACAACAACAAACAATGCTTTAATGGATGTAGGTATATCTATATACACGTAGGTATATATCTACGTGGTATGTAGTCTTAACAATGTACCTAGTTGCACACATTACCGGTATCTGTAATGCCCAGATTTTTATTTTAATATGTATTAAAAACTAAAGAACTTAATATCCAATAATTAAATTATGAAACTTGCTTAAATGTTGAATAATAAAACAATAAAATAATTACCTAACCAACCTCTTGTTTCTAGTGCCCATTTTACTACAAGCTATGGATTACTTCAGCGGCTGGTGTAAAAGCAAGCGCCGTCTGGACGGCAGCACCGCCATCGTCACTGGCTGCAACACCGGCATTGGCAAACAAACGGTAGCTGACTTTTACGCTAGAGGTAAATAAAATGGAAATATGGGCGACGAAACACGACTTCAAAATATAACTTCGTAAATGTAGAAGTCCACCGAAAGGGCCCTGGACGGAAGGAGAAAGAAAAGTTATTTTAACCCTTTTAACGCCAAAGCACAGAACACAGAAGAAATAATAGTAACTACCTACTGCCAAAGTCTGAAATAGCGGACAACTAATTTTGATGTCCAATCCCGCCTATAACTAAACAGCTATATCTGTCAGATAGATAGATTGGGACGAAAATAAGTTGTCCGATATAGGTAGGTATATCCATATATTCTCAGACTTTGCGTTAACGGTTAAAAAAGCTGGGCACGCTTGTGCCTTATTATTGACCTTTAGGAAGAGTACAAAGTGGGAATATGATTTGCTTGCAACTGTATAAATGTGTATGTTCGTCTGACGCTCCTGTGGTTCATAACGTGAACATTGTTCCTCATAGTGGTGTGTAAGAAGAGGAACGTCGAATAATTGAAGTAACCGCAAAAATTAAAATTAGGTAACATTCGATAATATTTTCTTTAGGAGCTCGAGTAATAATGGCATGTAGAGATACAAACAAAGCTAACGCAGCAAAGGAAGAAATTGAAAATACGACAAATACAGAACAAGGGAAAGGCGAGCTGGTGGTGGAAAAGTTAGATCTATGCAGTCTGGCGTCAGTCCGAGAGTTCGTTGAGCAAGTGCTAGCCAGTGAAGCACATATTGAAATCGTAGTGAACAACGCAGGCGTCATGATGTGCCCCGAAGGCAAGACTGAGGATGGGTTTGAGACCCACATCGCATCTAACCACCTAGCACACGCGCTTCTGACGCTGCTGCTGCTGCCCAGGCTTAGGAAAAGCGAAGCTGCAAGAATAGTCCTCGTGTCTTCAATATTACATAAAAGTAAGATTAATAATCTATTCAAAATCGCGATCAAAAAGTTGTTTCATATAGTATAATGCTTCATACAAAAATGTTTATTCACTACATCGTGAATCACGATGAAGTGATATTCATGTCGGTTTACAAATATTTTTTAAAGGTGATGTCTACTTGAGTGCGAAAGCCATTTCATCGAATTTTGTTTCTTCGAAAACCTTTCAACGACATCTCTACATACTGCGACGAGAAGAGTTAACATTTTGCCATACAAATTCTCGTTTACGTATACGTTAACGAAGTGCGACTGAAACTTGCACTTGGCACCCAGTTTTTCGATGTAACGAAACATCGCAGTAACAAGACGTCGATTTAACAAGGCGTCGCACTATAGAGATGTCATTGAAAGGTTTTCGAAGAAACAAAATTCGATGATATGGCTTTCGCACTCAAGTAGGTATCTCTTTTCAAAGTGTTTATTAGTCACACTCGTACGGTAGTCGTTATAGTGAAGATGGTTCGGTTAACTACAAGGTGCCTAATGTAAGTTTATTTGCCATTTGATCACGTTAACGAAAGCGAGAGTTTTTATAGCATTAGGTATAGCAGCGCCCGTCGCCTGGTGAAATACGGGTGGTTTAAAAATGTTGATAGCCATACCCTTCATATTGACATAGATTCTATTTTATTTTCAGAAAGTACGGTAGATTTGGAAAACATGAACTTTGAGAAAACACCTTACGAACCTTACAAGGCCTATTGTATAAGCAAGGCTGCTAATGTTTTATTTGCAAAAGGTCTTGCATCTCAATTGAAGGTAAGATATATAGAACATTTTGTAAACTTAGTAACTGTAGTGGAACCAGTGTTCAACACTTTAAGCCCAGTGGTCGACACATTTTCCGTTGCCAAAACATAACATGGTAGTCATTGAAAACGGGATGACAATAGCTAGAAAACAGGTGGTCGGTATTTATTTGTTGCTAAACACTAACCCCCTTATTCATAAAAATTATTTAAGCAAAATTTAGTTAATCATTGTTTTGTCTCTTTTTCTCAAATTCAAAATGACGTGTGTGTCACGTTGACAAAACAATATTTAACTAAATAATGCTTAAATAGTTTTTATGAATAAGGGGGTTAATTCGGTTGCTGACCTCCATTTTCAATTTTGAAAGGAAAAAAATTACGATCACTGGTTTGACTGGAAAGTCGAACACAGCGTGCCTAGTGTGAGTTTTGTTTACTATCCGTATTCATTCGATTACGTTTACGAAAACGAAAATTAGTATGGCGTTGAAGCAGCGCCTCCTGGCGACATACGAGAAGAGTTAAAATTTTGCCATACCTACCAATTCTCGTTTTCGTAAACGTAATCGAATAGCGAATGAAACTCGCACTTGGCACCCTGGTGCCCCTACCCAATTGTGAATTTTATTAACTTCGTAATTTATAGTTATAAGTTGATAATGGCAACGTTTAGAAAACGAGGAGCTCGATGGCTCAGTGGTTAACGCGCCCGGTCTGGGAGTGCTGAGGTTAAGCAACTTTCATAAAGGCCGGTCATCGGATGGGTGACCAAAAATTTTTCATCTCGAGCCCCTCCGTGCTTCGGAAGGCACGTAAAGCCGTTGGTCCCGGCTGCATTAGGAGTCGTTAATAACCACCAATCCGCACTGGGCCACAGATTAAGGGGCCCGCGTGGTGGTTTATGGCCCGTTCTCCCTCGTGAAGGCTCATGCCCCAGCAGAGGAGACATAAAATGAGCTGATGATGATGATGATGATGAATAACATAAAAAATCGTTTATAGTACTGCTTCTTCTTGTAGAAACGCAATATCAGCAACGTATCGACGTACAGCCTCCACCCGGGCGTGATAGGCACGGACATCGGGCGCCACTTCGGCACCACCGTCGGGCAGACCGCCTCCTGGCTATTCAGCGCCGTGACCAAACACTTCTCCAAGTCGATCAAATGCGGCGCGCAGACCACCATATATTGCGCTGTGGACGAGGCCTGCGCTAACCAGTCTGGATTGTACTACGCGTGAGTTTAAACCATTAGCTGAACTATGTAGTTAGTACCTACTCAAACCTGTCAAATTTCTCCAATGAATATAGATCCTTATAACCAAACTATAAAGTTCAAATTTGATTGTAGAAATTTGACAGTTTTGGGTACGTTGATCTGCCGCCGTGTGTACATGATAATTTTTATTTTTTTCGACAAAAAATCTAGAAAAAAAAACAACCAGTCTCAGAAAGCTCGAGTGGGAATCGAGCCCACGACCCTTGGATTACCGGGCCAATGCTCTGACCGCTGAGCTACCGAGACCCCATAAAATCGTTGAATTTTTCTAGTAGTTTGAGATTGCTGCAAGCCAGCGGTATTACGTCACAGTGAAGTTACCCTCACACTCAATAGAACACTTTTGCAAGTACATATATATGTATGAACTATGTACGTATTTGAACTTCATCCGGATTTTATATAAACTCTTAGTATCCTTGATATCGGGATTCCTTTGGTTGGTAAAACTCCAAGTTAGCCAATTCATTTATTTTAAAGGAAATAAATAAACCAATAACTTACATAAACATAACATAACAATATAACTTAATTTGGAGTAGGATCAAAGAGTAGTAGGATAATTTTCTGACAGAGAAGCCCCATAATCGAACCACGTGTTTGCCACGCCCTGTTTACGCAGATCTAATAATAAATAATCAAGTGCTGCATAAACTAACCTACCAGCAGATTGCAGCCGGATTGCTGGATTGCGAAAGTTCCCAGTTTCGAGTCCCGCGCGAAGCATTAAATTTAATTTAATTTAATCGGAGCCGTGAAATAAGTGTGTGTGACACACACCGTGTTAAAAAAAACGTTGGTTCCATTAATCATGATGATAGAGGTTGGTTTCGGCTTGATTTAAGACTTTTTTACCTTTTACATCTTGTACCTAACTATTAATAATGAACTTTAGAATTTCTTTCTCTTTTTGATTTCAGTGATTGTGCCGTAGCAAAGGAATCAAAGCAATGCCGAAGCGAAGAATTCGCAGATAAGTTCTGGGACTGGACAATAAATACGTTAAAATTGCAAGAAGACCTTCTATTTCAAGGTGCTACTCCAGACAGTGTGAAATGAATGTTTAACGCTAAAAAATAGCTGTTGTTGACTGTTAAAAATGTATTTTTATGAAACAACTTTTACGGATCTACTCGCGTTTATTTTATACATTATTTTTAATTATCTTGTGACCACGGACCCTGCAAAGGGTTCGAAACGTCAGGAAAAACATTAATTAAAACTAATGTATAGAATAAACGCGGGTAGATCCGTAAAAGTGGTTTCATTTCAATGTGTAGTGTTCACGTAAACTTTAGAAAACTATAGCTATGTATTTAAACCCAATGGTGTTTTAAACTGAATGGCAGAAAATAAACGAATACATTCTTTAACAACAATGGATGGAAAGTATTTCTAACTCTAAAATTGACGTCGAGGTTTGTTGGAAAGCTCAAGCTCTGTTAGGTATTACCTGAATACTTAAAATCTGTAAAGATCAACTGAAATCGTCAACTCATAAAATACTCTTAGGTTCGATTCCCAGTGTGGTTACATTTTGATTTGGTGTACTCTGCGTGATTGGTGTTAGGGCTTGTTTTAAGTCTGCCTGGCTAGTACTACCATCATATTATCTAAGTCAGCATAGCATGCTAGCCTTAGCATAGAATAGAATGGTGGTAGGGCTTGTACTATGTCTACATGGTTAGCTTATATTTTTTTATCTATGTGTGTTGTATGTTGTGTTTCGGTAGTAAAAGACGACAAGATAGCTATTTCTTCAGTGATTGAGAATTCTGAGTAAAGTGTGTTTAAATAATAATAATAGAGGTTTTTTTATAGATTATCCTTTATTGCTCTTTATATTTTGTACAGACATTGAAACTATAAACACTGTATGATAAATAGGTGACCAAATATTTTACCAATACCTGCTTACAAGTATACATGCTGTTTAATATTTTAAAAAAATTAAATTTTTTAAATTGTAAAGTCCAGCAGGGCAAGCACACTTGTTGGCGCTAAATACATTTTTACATAGATGCTTGTACGTCAAAATAAATACTCATGTAACAATTATACGAATATAAAAAAAATACTTAAGATTTTTACATGTTGCCAATCTCATATTTACATGATTTACAATAATCAGGTCATTCATGAAATAAATAAATTATATTATAAATTTAAAAAATAATCATCAACATTTTATTATATACTTAGAGAATGAGTAGCATACAAATCACAGGGCGAATAACATTTTTAATAACACTAAGGTGCTACTCCGAACCAGGCTGCCAACTGCAACTGCCGACAGCACGTGCAGCGACTGCATGAAGTCGGCTGCAGCTGCACTACTGGTTTGTATGTATTTATATGAATAGCTTCCAAGCGCCGCGGCAGCAGCAAGTGAGTGCAACAAAGTGCTGCTGCACGTGCTGTTGGCAGTTGCAGTTGGCAGCTCGATTCGGAATAGCGCCTTAACATACACTCTACACTCTTCCTAGCAGTGATCACATCACTTACATGATAAAAATAAATAACACACTGTTCTGCCTCAACAAATGAAACAATATTAACTATATAAGGTATAACTACCTAAGTATATAATGCTTTCCTAAATATTTCATAAGAAGCATTAATTATACCCCAACTTAAAAATGCTCTAGATATATTAAGCAAAGCCCCATGATAAAAGTTAGCAAAGTTTGAGCCTCGCTTCCGTAAAATATACCTAAATTCATATGAGATAGTTCTATGGGCTCCACCTAATTCACATTGCATAGCAATCTTAATGACATTAAGTGGGTAAAATAGTGTACTCAAAAAAGCACCTATTGTTGCTCCTGCTAAAAAATTCTGTATGCTTGCATAAAATAGTAACTCTTGTTGTGGTAATTTGTGTTTGACTTCATCTCGTATAATAAAAAACATAGCATTAGAAGGACCGTTTCGAAATAATATAGGAATGTGACCTCTGTAAAACTCTTTAATGCCATAATGTTTTGCAATATGTGCTGCAGCATGTCCAGTGTTTCTGAACTCTTTGTGATACTTTGGGTGTATTAGTAGAGTCTGTATCCTTTCAAATGGCATGAGTGATGCTTCAAAGCAGCCAGCAACAACCCCAGCAACAGTTTTAGCAACATATGGATTAACTTTGTGGTCTAATAAAGGCCTTAAACATTCATCATAAACTCCAAACATGAGAGACATTGATAAAGTTCGCTGCATTAAAGGGGGTAACATGCCACGATACAAATAGCCTAGTCCCTCTTTCTGTAGTTGATTCAAAGCAAATGTAGCTTCAACACCATGCATCATCTGTAATGATAAGAATGCAATTAAATATTTTAAATTTATTGTTATTAATCTATATTACTATAGACATAAACAGTAATAGATATTTTTTAAATAAGCAATAATAAGGTACCTTAAGGTTGGTGTTATTTACCTGCCTGAAGATAAGTTTATTGAGAGGGTAGCTAATGATAATGTTGCAGAATGCCGACCCTCCCCCGCAGACGAACTCTTTCCAGTGGAGGAGCGGCCGCGGCTTGGGCACAGACACCACGCCGCCATCCTTCAGGCGACGGCTTTCTAGGAGCTGCTGTTCACTCATGTCCATTTTCTTTTTACAGTCACATGACATTATTTGAGTTCCATTGTCTAAACAAGCAAATATTTTACTTGTAGCTACATCTTCGCTAAATAACAAGGTCAAAATAAATTAAGGCCACATTTACCAAGAAATAATTAAACACCCAAATATTCACCATATAAAGATGTACCGATAAATAAAATATTTGTCCGGTAAAACAAACTTATATAATAAAATATAACTCATATTAAAAAGATTTGCAGCCAATTATGTAAAATATTACGTGTAGACGGAAAAAATATTTGTTTACAAATAGGTTTCGTCTTTCACTTCAATAAATACAAACCTGAGTTGGCTGTTAGTGGAAATAATTTATAATCTATTAAATGCACTCAGTTTTAATCTACAACTGATACTCATTACTTTTATAATTAAGGTTTAAAAATTAACCAAAAAAATACTTCCAAAATTCCGTAATGTCACTTACTTACTGTCAATATGACACTTTCTTTACCACTTTAGGGTATGTTCCGAATGCACTGCGAGCACTGTAAGGTGTGACGTCAATTTAGTATACTGAGAAGCCGTTCCTTTATAGTTAACTATACTGGTTACTGTTTAAAATGGAACGCAGTCCAGTATACTGTCATCCATGTCATTTCTGGACGCTGTTGATCACGTTATCAAAGCACTGAGAGCACCTTACCTCGAAAATGCCAGTGCTTACAGTACAGAAATGGCAACGAAATATGACGTCATATATTTCTCTAGGATACTGCGGCAGTATACTGTCAGTCCATAACGGAACAAATTTCTCGTCAGTAAGAGCTCTAGACTAGAGATGATAAATATATTCATTAACCATTAAAATGAACTAATAAAAAGAAATATCACTAACATTCAATAATTGAAATTAACAATATAAGTTGAATGGTTGAAAATATTACTTAAAGTTGCGCGTGGCGAATGGCGCCGAGCGAACCGCGGAGGCGCCCGACAGAAGACGAGCGACAGAGACACGACATCAGCTATCAATTGACGTAAAATCTAAATTGACCCCTAACTGTTATTTGTTAAAGAACATTCTTTTTTGATATGTTTTTTATTCTTTTTCAACTTGTTATTTATTGAATAATTTTAGATGAACTCGATTGTATGTTCTTTCACTATCGAAATAAGTCTTTTTATTTATTACGATTTATCATTCGTTCGCGATGTATTATTTTTAACTGATATTTTCATCGATACGATATTTTTATTGTTTAGCAGTCGGTGTACCTAATTAGGCTTTCATTGCACATTAATAAAATGCCAAGACGTCATACAGAAATTGGGAGTCATTTTGAAAAGTGTAGTGGAGAGGACAAAATTGCATGTTGCATGTACACACGGCGGCAGATCAACCCACCCAAAACTGTCAAATTTCTACAATCAATTTTGAACTGTATTTTTTGGTTTTAAGGATCAATATTCATTAGAGAAATTTGACAGGTTTGGGTAGGTTGATCTGCCGCCGACTGTACTGCAGAAAAACGTTATCATGTAAAGAAACTAAAATTACCAATGTTTAAAATTTCGAGTTGGCAACACTATGCTAGACAGTCCTAAGCCTGTTAAAGTATGAAGGAAAGTTCATTGAATTATTCAATTTAACGTATTTGCATGTGTTTAAAACTACTAAGTACTTCGATAAAATTATTAACTGATATTTTCAACCATTAAAATTAACAGTTAAAAATATTTATTAATTAACTTTTAACGAATAAATATTTTCAACCATTAACGCCATCTCTATTCTGGACAGTTTTCGCAGTGTATATCGGAACATACCCTTAGATTAATTGTCCGAAACTCAGAAGAATGTCTGAAACATTAACACTGATGAGAGTCCGAAACAAAGATGTTAATATTTCATCCTTGATAGAATGGTAGATAAATTAAACCATGAAAAATATACTATAGATTTGGTTGTATATACTAGACTTCGCTGCCATAGATGATTAGACATAAAAAAGTAACAGTCAATCAAAATGTCAGTCATTTGGCATGGTTGTTTTTGTATCTTGCAAATTGTACAACAAACAAAAGCTTTGCTTGATTTGCTACTGATTTTAGGCCTATTTTAGTTAGTCTTTAATAAAGTATGTGTGGTACATTATATTATCGTTAGTAATATAATCTACGGAAAATGGCTGCAGTGTTAAAAAAGAGGGCTTTGGCGGAATACAATAAATCTTTCCAGGTTTGTAATGGTAACCTACAAGCTCTACCGATTTAATTTTCATTTAATAAAACAATAATTCCTAATTTAAACATGTTTTAGGACGGTCCACCTTCTAAAAAACTTCATTTAGTCAAGAAGCCGCTAATAGGCAGCTCAGCAGCTGCATTTGTGGGGCTTTTGGAGAAATGCAAGTCAAGTGATGAAGCTCTGCAGTTATTGCTTCGTATTTCGGATTGCCTTCAGTTTCAGGAATCAGACGTTGAAGAGGCTATCAAAAAACTGTCTGAACACTTCCAATCAGAGGAAGATTCTGTTGTGAGAGTGAAAATTCTTTGGTTGTTTTGTGATATTGGTTTGGAATGCCCTGGTGCAAACCTTAACAATTTAATTGACGAAACAATACATTTGATAAAAAATGAAACTTCACATAAGGTATTTATATGATTTCTGTGTGTATTGATTCTGTGAAAAAGGTGCTGGCACAATTTTTGTTATCAGACTTGTAAACTGCTATCCGAGCGCAAAGTAGAAAAAAAATCAATAATTATTCTTAAAACAAAAATAAAACTGAAATTTCAACTAAAAAATGTCAAAGACAATTTCACAAAATCTCTTTAAATGTCTGTCTACAGTTATAAATGGCAGTGACACCATTCTAAATTATTATGTAAATTAATTTTAGGTAATAGCACAAGGCATAGCCACGATGATAAAACTTGGTAATAAGTTGAGCGATGACAAAATCCTCATGATGCGACTGGTGGCGGTCGCTAAGGACAACTTGAAGGACACGAGTCATCAAGTGAAGTGCCGATGCCTGCAGCTTATCAGTGAGCTGTATCCAATTTACCCTGAATCTGAACGCACAATGGACATGACTGCAGAAGCTAACGCAATTGTGAAGTTGCTAGCTGACTATTCCTATGCTGAGGTATTTTTTTTGTTTTACTCATAAAACACCTTTCATGATAGTGTTGTTTATTTGATGAACCCTCTAGCAGGGTTATCCATACAATACTAAGTCTGGCTATATATATGCAACCAAGCAGCAATATAAGCAGAAGAGTGTAAAATTCAATATAAGGGTCAGCATCAAAATTAATTAATATTATAAATAGATTAGAAATAGTTTTTCAGGTTTTCACCCTTTATGTTTTTAATTTTTTTTTAATACAGTTATGGATAAGAATGTGAATGTTGTGCATACCTATAATTTAAATACATATAAGTATAACTGAAAACGACAACTATTAATGGGAGGAACTAGTGGACTAAAATGATTAAAAACAGGAAATAAGTGGGATTTTTCTATATTCTATTAAGTTTACACACACAATACCAATCACCACAGAAGACAGCCAAAGAACCACAGCCAAAAAGCAAAATCTATAAAAATGTCAATATTCAAAAAAAGTATAAAAATGAGAACATAAAAAGTATCAAAAAGGTTTTTGAAAGAGACTGCAACAATAACTGTTTCTCAAACTATGTCTTTTGAAATGAGTTTAGTTGGTAAGCCTTACTAATAAATAAATAAATTATGAAAGTTATGCAATGCCACTATGTAGCCTTGGTGTTGTGACGAGTTTGTGGTAGTGAGAGAAAATTTTACTTTATTATTAACAACAAAACAAATTTTTCTTAAAATAATATATTCTGTCATATCATATTGTGTTCTATTTCAGGATGCAAGGGTGCGCTGTGAGTCATTTCAGTCCCTTCTGACCCTTGATGAGCGAGGCCAGACCCTGAATGCAGAGCTGTATGATATTGTCTGCCTAGCGCTTTCTGATGACTATGAGATTGTTAGAGAGGTGGCTTTGAAGCTTATATGGCTATTGGGCAACAAGTACCCAGAGAAGTGAGTTTAAGTTTAATTGTTCATGTAGAAAAAACTTCTGGCAAGTGAAAAAGTGGTTGAGTTATATTTTGAAACATACAGACAGACTGCTATCGCGCTGTTAAACTAAACTAAATGCTCATACATTTAAAATACTTGTGACATAACTTTTTGGAATGCCTTTATTTCGAATTTGCACGATTTCACAATAGGGACATATGGATGGGGGATAGTTGACAACAAAAATAAATTATTTCCAGAGCTTTAAACATATAAATGAAATTACGTAACAGTTCCTTAAAACATTAACCTATTTTTTATTTAACCTAAGTGCTCAAGCGTCGAATACCCAGACACAATAGAATTTTAATTGTTATCGCCCACCTGCTGGTCGCTCGACGCTCAAGGGGCTAAGCATGAATTTCTGTAATCTAAAAGTCTTATTAATGACTTTTCGCTCAATTCGCCAAAAAAAATAGGGACATCATAGTTTGCCATTCGTCGAAAAATCATTTTGACAGTTGCTAAAAAGTTTCTCTATTGACTACTAACCAGTCAACTACCCAATTAAACTGACACGGCAACATCTCCAGCACCACCACACTACAAGACGGCGAGACGACGATGCGCTTGGTAGACGACGCGTTCATCCGCATCTGCTCCGCGGTGAACGACCTGTGCATGCAGGCGCGCGCGCTGGCGTGCACGCTGCTCGGCACCACGCGCGGCGTCTCCGACCGGTTCCTGCTGCAGACGCTGGACAAGCAGCTCATGAGCAACATGAAGGTAGGTTGCGTTTTAGTTTTTTGTTGTTAGGTTGACAATGCCGAACAATGTATAGATATTAGGAAGGATGCGACGTGAATATACTGCTTTGTTGGGTAAATATATTGTACTAGTGGATCTGGCGGACTTCGTACCGCTTTGACAGTTTCAAAAGTCTGTCTATATTTCAATAAAAAAGTATAAAAACTACCAAATAGGTTCTATTCCCAACATCAAATCACCAAATATAGAGAAAGGTATGAGTTTAATTCCCGTGGGAATATCGGGATAAAAATGTGTGTCTATCCTATGTGTTAATCCTGGTTATAAACTATCTGTATGCCGAATTTCATCTAAATCCATCCATCCGTTGCAGCATGAAGAAGCAACAAATATACACACACATATACAGACAAACTTTCGCATTTATAATAATAGTGTGATAATGTAATGTGCATTGCAGAATGTAATGTTAATGTCATTAAGCTCATAGAGATAAGAAGATATTGATTATACTTACTCTTGTAATCAAAAACACTTGAAAAGACTTGTTTATGTGTTGACTTTCATTGGTCCATTGGTTTTCTTTAATGGTTCACCAAAATTCCATGTTCTACCGCTTTGATGGCAATTTCTTTCCAACTCTTATGTGTTACAATATTTTTAATAGAAAAAGCGTACAGCTCACGAGCGTGGCGCGGAGTTAGTGCGTTCCGGGGCTTGGGCGAGCGGCCGGCGTTGGGCCGACGACGCGCCCGGCCAGCTGGTGGAGCAGGACGACGTGCAGCTGCTGCCCGGCGGCGCGGCCGGCGCCTTCGTGCACGGCCTGGAGGACGAGCTCATGGGTGAGTGAGCAGCTACCAGGCTCGGCCAACTGGTCATCATCATTAGCTCAATTTATGTCCCCACTGCTGGGGCACGAGCCTTCCCTATGGATAGATAGGGAGAACAGGCCATAAACCACCACGCGGGCCCAGTGCGAATTGGTTGTTGTAAACGATTGCTAATGCAGCCGGGACCAAAAGTGTCTTTTGAAGCACGGAGGAGCTCGAGATGATACAATTTGGTAACCCATGCGATGACCGGCCATTGCGATAGTTGCTACCCAGATATTCCTGAAGGGCGTTACAACACCCAAAATCTGAGAAGAAAAATAGTTTCAGGAGTATCTGGGTTACCTTAGCACTCGCAGACCACTGCGCCATCGAGCTCCTCAACTGGTGGTTAGTCGTGAAGCATACGACTGAGACACAGCCAACAGCCAGACAACAGCTGCGCTCGGATTGTTGTGAGCTGTTGCGAGTTTCCGTGCCCGTGAGAGGTGTACGTGTGCGTTGCTCGAGCGCGTTGTGTATGAAGCTTACCTTCTGCAGTCCTTTTATTTTGTGGCCTGAGATAACCATATCCTGTTCTTACCGAGGTGGTGGGAGCCTGATGACCTGTACAAGTGGTATATTAATATCAATCACAGGCGTCAGTCTCATACAAACTACTTTAATGTACAACTGTTTACAAATAATCATAAAATTGTATACATGTGTTTGTGATGAGAAAATAAAGTTTATTTTTTATTATTAAAATATACATAATATACATATCAATATAACCTATACATATTAACTTATAACCTATATTATAACCTATACCTATATATACAACTAGCTGTGGCCCGTGATTTCACCCTCTACTATTCAAGACAAAAATTTTTTTTTAATTCGAACCAGTAATTCCTGAAATTAGCTCGTTCAACCAAACAAACAAACTCTTCAGCTTTATAATATTAGTATAGATATTACCTATATGTATTAAAGAAGTTACCGATCATAAATTAAAAAAAACGTTGAAAGAATGGCTTTAGTTTGACATGCCTATTTTTATTATTAATTAATTAATTGTCAATCCTAATGTATTATTTTTATTTTATTTTCATAATCGATTATTAAATTATTAACATTATAAGTTTTATTATTGTAAATTATACTTATTGAATGTAAAATTAAATAATATTGGCATGCAAATTTTATAAAAACCTTATTGTAATGCCCAACTAGGGTAACTGTTTGGACTAATAATTACAATTTCACCCATTCATTATACAATGTAACAGTTATGCAATAAAATGTTCTATTCTATTTAACACTAGTGGTCGAAATTCAACCGTAGTTCAAAAAATATACAATGTAACTTTATACAAATACACATACATAAACTCCATAAAAAATTTTAACTATACCAAACCTCATAATCCTCCATGCGCGCAATGTGCTTTAAACGGGGCACGAAGTTTTCGCTTTACGTAATCTATACTATTAATAAAAAGGTAAAGTTTGTGACTTTGTTTGTTTGTTTGCGTAGGGTAATCTCTGGAATTACTGGTCCAATTCCAAAAATTCCTTCACTGATAGAATACTACATTTCTTCCGGGTAACATAGGCTATTTTATTTAAAAAAAAGTTTATTTTAAAATCTCAAATCCACGCTAACTAAATCTCGAGGAAAGTGCTAGTAATATATAAACCAACCAATGATTTTCCATTGAACACGTAGCTAGTTTCAGACGAAAGTTTTATACCTACCTATACCTAATATATCGGTGGTATCTGTACGTCCGTAAAGTAATATTTATCTAAACAATTATGTGTTCATACTCAGAGGTGCGCACTGCGGCAGTGGACGCCGTGTGCCAGCTGTCTATGGAGAACCCAGTGTTCGCGACCACCTCGCTGGACTTCCTAGTGGACATGTTCAACGACGAGATCGAGGACGTGCGCCTGCGCGCTATAGACAGTCTCACGCGCATCTCGCACCACATCGTGCTGCGTGAGGACCAGTTGGAGACGATACTAGGGGCGTTAGAGGTCAGTTAACTTTTGTAGTCTAGTTTATCTATCCATGTCTATGTATATAATGTCGCAACATTCCGTATTTTGAACATTGTTTAATTAATTAATTTCTTATTACAGCGTCCCCTTGGTTTGTTTGTTTGGTTGGTTTGTTACAATTAATAAATAATAATATAAATAAGTATTTATGTATACAACGTGTACCAGAAAGGTGTGGTCAAAATGAAAAGATCCAAAGTGTATCCGATCTAAATCTTGTATGTGTTGTTACTGAGACACAATTATTAACTTTAATTTGTCATGTAATTGTAAATCTGGGGGCACAGCAGTGCCCCCCCCAAATCGAGCAAAAAAGCAGCACGGCCGTACCATCCTTTTCTCAAAACAGTTTCTCGAAACAATAATAACAAATGTTCAAATAATTTTTAACGCAAATTTTGTTGCGAACAAATTACAGAAACACAAATGTTGAAAAAATTTCCACAAGCAGGATTTGAACCTGCACCCTTCTGACATTCCGGGTCAGGTGCTCTCAGGTGCATGTTCAAATCCTGCTCTTGGAAATTTTTTCAACATTTGTGTTTTTGCAATAATAACAATTCATAAAATGTTCAAAATAATTTTTAACGCAAATTTTGTTGCGTTGTTAGTGACGGTAGTTGTTGACATTGAATGGGCGCCTTTGGCTTTCAAAGTATAAAGTGTTCAATAATTTCGGCGGGCTTGTTAGAACCACGATAGCTCAATTGGAAGAGCACCTGACCCGGAATGTCAGAAGGGTGCAGGTTCAGATCCTGCTCGTGGAATTTTTTTCAACATTTGTGTTTTTAACAATTCATAAACTATTGTGCCTCATGGTACGGCCACACTATCGCGGTATCGTTTTCTGTTTTCACGACAAGTCGGGCTAAGCAATAGTCACATATTATGATTATTTACATATAATTTTACGCAAATATTGTTGCGAACAAATTACAATTTGGAAAAAGACAAAGTGTTGAAAAAATTCCACGAGCGGGGTTTAAACCCGCACCCCATGACATGCCGGGTCAGGTGCACTGCCAACTATGCTATCGTGGCTCAATCCAATTCGACGAAATTAATCAACACTATCTACTTTTACTTTATAAGCCAAAAGAGCCCTATTGCCGTCTGAAAAACGATGGAGTTCAAGATATTTTCAATAAGGTCAACCAGTGATACGACATAGCAATTGTTTCTTAACTTGCCAGAATAAAATATCTGAAAATACATTATTATTAAAAATTTGTTTTTTATGAACAGGATTACTCCATGGATGTGAGGGAAGGGCTGCACAAAATGCTGGGCTCGTGCACGGTCGCCTCCAAGAGCTGCCTCGAAATGTGCATGGACAAAATCCTAGAGAATCTCAAGAGATATCCACAGGTAAGCAGTATCAAAAATAAAATAAAAAATATTTTTTTTGTTATTTTTTAAGGTGTTTGTTCCCGTCATATTCATTGCAACAGTTGTAGTAAAAAGTATGGCTTTTTATTAGGTTTTTTAATTTCAGTTTTTTCCCCGTGTTTGATAGTCTACTTTGCAATATTTACACTACAAAGTATACGTGCGTTAGGTGGTCAACCTTACTACGCCCGCCCGCTTAAATCTACATACTACGTTTTGCATACGTGTTCAAATAAACGTCGCCATACTTATTTATACTCAAACTATTTAATTAAGTAATCGGTTACTATTTTATAATAATTACCCGCTCGGTTGTTCAATCTATTTTTATATAAGTATCAAATATTGTGCTGTTTTCAATCAGCTGTAAGTTTATGTCGACGATGCAAATCAACACTTTGTATTCGTAGACACAATAACAAACAAATGTATTGTTTTTGAGGACTTCTTGGCGGGAAAGTGAAGAGTCATGTCTGCGGTTTTGTTTTATTTTCTAAAATTTGTGTTATGTCGAATATTAATGTGAAATAATGGTGGATTATTAACCGTTAAGTGTTCGTGAGTGTGCATGAGTGTTGGCAAATGAAACAAAACAGTGCAACGTCACTTTTCAAATTCTCTCAAGAAGTCCGCCCGAGGACTTAGTAAAGCCCCACATCTTTACTGAGATACTCGAGGGGTTGGGTGGTATATCATTTCTCATTTCTATTATCATTCATTATCATCAAACAGAAAAGAAATATTGCTAATTTATATATTACTTGTTAGAAAAATTACTTTGACACTGGCTAAATGTGCTAATCGCACAAAGCCATCAACAAAATGAAAAAAAAAAAAAAAATGTATTGTTTTTCTATCCACTTACGAGTATATGACGTAGTATTATTATGTTTAATTGCATTGTTAGCAAATACTTATGTTTTCTGAATTATATAAAGGTATAAGTGGAAAACTGCTTATTTTTAAATACAGCATTGGTACTCGAATAAATTATAACAGAGATAAATAGATAATGAGCTTTATTTTGGCGCGCCACAAATGTGGGTAGCGTGGCCGAGCGGTCTAAGGCGCTGGTTTAAGGCACCAGTCTCTTCGGAGGCGTGGGTTCGAATCCCACCGCTGCCAAAATAACTTTTTTAGTTTTTGCACAACTTTTTTGATACATTTAATTTGTGATTTAATTTTAAAATTATTACGAGTTTATAATTTTTTTAATTACGTAGATTAAGAAATACGCTTAGTTTATACTCAAATGCAACCAGCCTGCCCCCTCAATTCTGCTATTATCTATTTATTTTGATCTAAAACGGATCTGAAACGCTATAGTTTCAACGTTTCCGCTATTCAGCTAACTACGACACTTACATGTTGTTGTTTGTACATTTTATAACTTTGTTGTCTGGTAGACAGGGCAAACACTTTTAGTTGCTAAATACACTCACTCTAGACATAAATAGGCAATGTAACCTTGTTATGTGATGGGTTGGGACTTGAGACGCCGTCGCCACTGCACTGGCTCGCTGTGCTATATTGGCGTAGGGAATGCGTTTAACCTTGTCATTTAATCGCCTCTTTGGTCTTGTAGGTAAGACCATCGGTCTCGGACCCAGAAGTTCTATTCCCAGCGTTGGGACATATTCATACTTGGTTTGTTTGGTGGTAGGGCTTGTTTTAAGTCCTAGCTACCACCATTTTATCTAAGTACATAAAATAGCCATTTAACATCAAGTAGGCTACTCTTGACGCAAACTCAATCTCAATACAATTCCAATGCGATTTCGAAATTGCTAGGAAATTGAGTGAACAAATTATTATCGAGATGGGGCGTTCCGAAATTGCGAAACTTATCCCAATATCGATACATGTTAACCACATTGGAATTGTATTGAGATTGAGTTTGCGTCAAGAGTAGCCTACCTGGTGAGACGAAGGCCAACTTACTGCTACCCGCTTCCCGTAATAAGGATTTAAAAAAATAGTGAGTTGGGACGGTGCGCAGGCACGACATAATACATTAGCGTAGGGAACGCGGGTAACCTTGTCGTGTGGTGATTTGGGGCGCAGTGCCTGCTTGACGTGCTACATTCGCGTAGGAATGCATGTAACCTTGTGTGGGTGGCGGGCCAAGCGGTCGAAGTACAATTAGTGGGGTTGCCGCTGACGGCATGCCTGCTAGCCGTGCTAATACGAGCATAAGCGTAGGGGATGCGTGTAACCTTGTTATGTAGTGGGTTAGAACGTTGTAGGAGCTCGATGGCGCAGTGGTTAACGCGCCCGGTCTGCGAGTGCTGACGTTAAGCAACTTTCGCAAAGGCCGGTCATTGGATGGGTGACCATAATTGTATCATCTCGAGCTCCTCCGTGCTCCGGAAGGCACTTAAAGCCGTTGGTCCCGGCTGCATTAGCAGTCGTTAACAACCACCAATCCGCACTGGGCCCGCGTGGTGGCCCGTTCTCCCTATCCATCCGTAGGGAAGGCTCGTGCCCCAGCAGTGGGGACATAAAAATGAGCTGATGATGATGGTGTGTCTGCTCCTCGTCCTAAATTTTATAAGGGAATGCGTGTAACCTTGTCGTGTGGGTGGCAGGATAAGCGATCGACGTTTCGCTGCGTGCAGCGGCTGGGCAGCTCGCATGCTTCATTGGTGCTGCCGCTGACGGCGCGGCTGCTCGCCGTGCATCCCTTCTTCGACATGCCGGAACCAGATGTCGACGACCCCTCTTGTATCCTTTGTAACGTGTGATTCGGCAAAGCAGCATGTTTGTAAAGAGTTTTGTAGCACTGTCAATGTCACAACACAACTCGATCGAAGTATGCAAGATAATAAAATAAAAGCTACTTATTGACTGCAAAACATATTTTTCACAGAACGATTGCGAAAAAGTCCTCATTGTGGCAGTGGGTTTCTCAAGTCTTCTTGAGCTTAAAAATAAATACGTATAGATTTCGTTGAAGTAGTATAAGACTATAAATGGGCCTTTTAAGTTCATCATCATCATCATCATCATTTCAGCCCGGAGTTACCTCCGTATCTGTCACTTATCTCTGCCCCAAGTCATACGCATCCTTTTGAGTTGAGACAAATTATTTATGACACCACCTTTATGTAAAAATCGTTATTGTTGGTCCTATAATAAGCTATTAATACCTATTGTCAAGTCTCATTGAATATGAAGCATAAGTTTCCGAGTGAAAAAAAAATGGATATTTAACAATGAAGATGTCGCAATATTCAATGTGCAGTCACACCCTTAGTTTAATCTATATCTATACTAATATTATAAAATTGAAGAGTTTGTTTGTTTGTTTGGTTGAACGCGCTAATCTCAAGAACTACTGGTTCGAATTGAAAATTTATTTTTGAGTTGAATAGTCCATTTATTGAGGAAGGCTATAGGCTATATTTCATCACGCTATAATTAATAGGAGTGAAGCAGCAATGAAAAATGTTGCAAAACCGAAAAAAAAAAATGCGGGTGAAACCACGGGGCACAGCTCTAGTCGTAGAATAAACGCTATGCGTCTATGAACTTACTACATCCACGGCGCAGACGTGTGCGTGCTGATCCTGGTGCTGAACGCGGCGCAGCAGTGCACCACCATGCTGCCGCTGTTCGAGGAGCACACCGTCAAGCACTACACCTACCTGAGGGACACCATGCCGCATCTAGTGCCTTACCTGCCCATCGGTGAGATTTTATGCTATGGTATTGTTTTTTTATACAAGAGATGATTTTTAGGATTACAGCTACCGGGGAGACGCAGATGATAACGTGGGCCCCACCCTCCGACAAGTTTATTCTATTTGGGAAATAATAGGAGATTTTTTTAATTTTAAAATATAGGAAATGGTGATTTACAGTGCCCGGGGAGACGCAGATGATTATGTGGGCCCCTACCTCCGATCACTTTACTCTATTTGGGAAACTATAGGAGTATTTTTTTTATCTCGAAATACAGGAGATAATGGCTTACAGCGCCCGCAGACGCAGATGATTATATGGGACTCTCCCTCCGATCACTTTACTCAATTTGGAAAACTATAGCAGTGATATAGATATAGAAACAGAAACAAACATTTTTTGACCACAAGCACCAATTAATATATAACATAGAGGATACACATGAGAGAAAAAATAAGATAAAAAAATAAGGCGAAAACAAATGAAAACAAAAAAATTAAAAGTGAAATTACGTGCATGTGGCCAATTAGGTCCCAACCTCAGCTTATGCTACAACGACATGCAAGTCGCTGCAGCGCTGGTATTCTGGTGGGACCCAACTTGGCACAAGATACACAGGACAATAACACACTACCTAATATGACATACTTAAATAACATTTAGAACTAACATACTTATAAAAATCTAACTTAATTATAACAGAGCAAAACTAATAATTAACTTAACTTAACTTGACACAATAATTTGACACAGTGTTTGATATAGAATTGTAAATGAGAAAAATAACCCTCATATTATAGTGAAAGTGACATCAAAAAGTCGCTTAAAAATATAACACAAATTTTAACCGTAGATACTTTAATTCAACCTACATAAAATATACTCGGTAACCATTTTAATGTTTATAGTCTATGCAGTGTGCTTATCGTGTATCAATACGCAGATTCACACGTAAAGTAGGTAATAAGGTAATTACCTACGTGACTTTTGACTCTCTGCCAATCCAATAGTGCTATAATCGCATTGAGAGATAGGACGTGACCTTTATAAATAGTAATTGGAATTTAAATATAAACAGTTCTCTATTTTCACAACTCTAGATGTGGGTAGCGTGGCCGAGCGGTCTAAGGCGCTGGTTTAAGGCACCAGTCTCTTCGGAGGCGTGGGTTCGAATCCCACCGCTGCCAAGTACTTTTTTATTATCTCCGCGTTTTGTTTTTGACTTACTGTACGTTACTAAAAATCTTATGAATTTATTTGTTATCGTGTTATTATTTTTATTTATATAAATATACATTTACCTAATGACTTTTTCGTTCATTCGCAACAAAGCTTTTTTTTAATGTAATAAGAAACATCAATTCTAATTACCTATATAAAAGCTGTGCAGTTTCTTGCGCCCATACTTCTCCACAGCTAAAATATAGACGCTCTGAATGGGTAGTAGGTAAAAATTTTTTCGGACGGTTTAAAAGTAGCACCTATAATTATCTTCAGCAAAATCTTGTAAAAATTATCACGTGTGTAGTCCCTTACCGCCTGGCCAAGACCACTGACGTCTTGCGATAAGGCGCGATTTCTAGTTCATTGCATTATTTCTATAACCCTTTACTATGACTGCCGTTGTATAGCGCGCAATGAACTAGAAATCCGTTCGCTGCGCCGCGTCGCAAGTCGCTCGTGTTCGTGGCAGAGGCCCTACGTACCTCCCGCCCCGCGTACCTACCGTGGGCGAGGACTCAGTTAGCGGTCTAGCTATAGTTATATTTTTTTTAATGAATAAAAGCATTTTTTATTCAAGTATCGTGAATGCCAGTGTCGACACTTAGGCCCAGTGTTCGTCACAGTTTTGGTCAATTTGTCTTGCAATTTTATATTAAATAATTATAAGTGAAGTCATGCGCGTCATAAGCAAGCAGCAGTGATCATAAATGTAAGAACACAGAGTTACTAAACCACTAGAGCTGTGACTTGTTTATTTTGATGTGACGTCACAATAGAACTATTTAATTGAAAATTGCATAACAAAGTTAAGTTAATAATATATAATATATAGTCGATTGTCGCTAAAGTAAAAAAAACCGTTGCTGACCCTATATCTAATGACTAAAAAAAAATTTACTGATCACCGGTTTTTGACAAACACTGGTGTCGCTACCCTACTCCTTTAATTTGTTTAACTCTGTTTCTCTTAGAAAATTCTGGATTTCATTCATTCATTCACTCATTAACAACGGCAGGCGACGCGCAGCAGTCGAACGGCGAGCGCGTAGAGCCGACCGACGACAGCGCGGTACGCCGCTTCTTCGACTCGGTGCTGCAGCACATCGACAACGTGACATTATCGACCAACGTGCGGCTCAAGATGCTGCAGTCCGCCGAGGAGCAGCTCAACAAGTCAGTCGATACTATTTATAATAGTATTTTGTAAAATGTTTAAATAATTTTTTAACGCAAATTTTGTTGCGAACAAATTACAAAAACAACAAATATTGTTTTCTAAAGTTTACGCGAACACTACACATTTAAATGAAACAACTTTTACGGATCTACTCGCGTTGATTTTACTTTATACATTATTTATTGTTTATCCTGTTAGTAGCTTGTATACCCTCGTTTAAATTTAATTGGGTGCGTTCCGTTTTACGCAGAAAGAGCTTACAGTATCAAAAGATACTGTAAGCTCTTACTGTAATGTGGATTTAATATTTTGTATGATGGGGTCCCAGTCTGGTGGTAGACTCCAACCATCTTCTCTATTAAAATTAGACCAACACCTCAGTCTCCCTGTGACCACTGACCCTGCAAAGGATTCGAAACGTCAGGATAAACATTAAATATTGTATAAAGTAAAAAAATACCAAATGTTGAAAATTTTTTTTGAAAAAATTTCCACGACCAGGATTTGAACCTGCACCCTTCTGACATTCCGGGTCAGGTGCTCTTCCGATTGAGCTATCGTGGTTCTAACCAGCCCGCCGAAATTATTCAACACTTTTTACTTTGAAAGCCAAGGGCGCCTTTGGCTTTCAAAGTAAAAAGTGTTTTTTTTTCTTCAATATACTTTGAACTTTATGTCTATGGCATATAGTCGAACATTTATTGTAGAAATACTATTGTGTTAGCTATGTGTTTACGTCAATAGTCCTAAAATTTAGTAAAGTTATAATTAGAAAAATTAACTGTAGAATAAAATTGACATTGTTTGACATATGATTATACATATTAAATGACAGATCACGTTCGAGGTACTTTATCCCCTTAAGCGTCGATCGACCACCAGGTGGCCGATAACAATTAAAATTCTACCGTGTCTGGTATTCGCGCGCTCAAGCTCTTATTAAGACTTTTACGCTGATTTGTTGAGAAATTTTAAAAAGTGATGTACGGTTTCGTTTTTTTCAAATTAAACTAAACACTATTAAATTATATTTAAAAAAAAAATGTTTTGTCAACGTCACACAAACGTAATTTTGAATTTGAGAAAAAGAGACAAAACAATGATTAACTAAATAATGCTTAAATTAATTTTTATGAATAAGGGGGTAAGTGTTTATCCCGTTTGTGTGACGTTGACAAAACAATATTTAACTAAATAATGCTTAAATAGTTTTTATGAATAAGGGAGTTAAAACAATAGACTAAACACTTAATAAATCTACCATTAGTTCACATAATGAACATGGAAAAAAAACACAATAGCATATAAAATATCGTTTGTGTCCCAGACTGTCTGAGATGGAGCCGTCCGTGTCGGGCGCGGCTAACTTCACGGCGTTGTTCGCGCGATGCGCTCGTTCGCTGCACGACAGCCTCAACGCGCGCGCCGGCCCGCCCGCGCACGCTCTGAACCAACTCAACATGGACTGCCTTAGGTACGGTGATCCTTATACTTATTTTATTTTTAAATCTATACTAATATTATAAAGAGGAAACCTTTGTATTTTTGTATGTATGTATGTTTGCAACGAATAAACTCAAAAACTACTGGACCGATTTAGAAAATTCTTTCACCATTAGAATGCTACATTAGCGCTGAGTAACATAGGCTATATTAAAAAAAATTAAATAAAATACTAAAAACGACAATTTAATTTTCCAATACAAAATGATTTGTGTGTTTTGTTGTCATGGAAACCATCGATATATATTTAACTCAACGATGGAAACTGTCAAAGCGGTACGAAGTCCGCCGGGTCAGCTAGTAAACCATGAAGTTGGGACTCTGTTTACCCCTTCGGGGATGACAGGCGTGACGCTGTGTTTTAAAAAAAATATAATTCGATAGGCTTGCATTTGACTACAATATCGATGTCAATATGTTGAGTCCTTTAGGAAACTTTAAAAAAAAACTTGCCATCTCAATCAAATTTTTTTTTTTAAATTATGAAACTATGTTTTTAAATAAACTTTTTTTATTTAAATTGAATCTAATTTACAGGTTACAACACCAGTTTAGCGGTGTAACCGAACAAGAGAACGCTTGCGTGTGGCAGCTAGCATTACGAGTGTGCGCAGCGCGTCTGTACGCAGCGGCAACGGGGCCTACAGGGGGGGCTACTACGGGGGCTGCGGGGGTCACCACCGTGCCTACCACCGTACCTGGTGGATCGGCCGCTGCGTTGTCTGCGGCTGCGGCTCTCACACACCACGCCGAACTGTTAGATCGGATGCTGGCTTCTGCGGGTAAGTGAAGGGAAAGGGAAGGGGGGGATGTTCAATGTATACTATAGCCAATTTCGATAATGTTTACCAATAAAGCGTTGCCAAGCAACCAGTGAAAGGCAAGTATTGATAACCTTTTCCAGTTGGTCAACAGGAAAGATTTTACGTAAAAGATTTATTTATATTAAATATTGTAAGAAAAATTTTAAAATCATATTACAATCATAGCTTAGTTTTAACCTATGTGAGTGAATAAATTAACTACCTTGAACTAATTAAAAAACTGCACTTGAAGATTCAATAATTTATTTATTACATAAATTAATCAACTGCTGTTACAATCCAATTTTCTTTAACGTGAATTCAATTAGTTCATTCATAAATGTTTGTTTTGCATTGCAAATGCACTGTTTACGCTGCAGATTTCAGAGGTAGTTAAGATAATCGACCCCATATGGATACTAGTGTCGTCGGGAGTTGTTTAAAATACCTCAATTTTAGATTACTAACACAGACATTTGTTTAATAGGGTTAATAAGTGAAAATAGTTAACGTTTTTTTGCGTTCTACGTATTATAACGTTTTTACCGACGTTGAGCAACTGATTTAAGTGAGATGTGTAGTGAGAATATATTGTAAAACTTATCTTACAATATATTTTATGTAAAATGCAGTAATCAAGTAATAATACGAAAATCACAAAAATATTTTTGCTCAGATTTGTGATGACCCTAATTTGGTTTGTTTACATTTATTCTTTATCGAGTTTGGCTAGAGTATAGTCTGGGGGTAGCTGCGGTTCTTACATATAACACTGAGCTGGTAGATCGGATGTTGGCTTCTGCAGGTAAGTAATGGTTGTACGCAGCTGCGGGGGGCCATTGTGCTTTCTGCGACTGCGGCTCTTACACATCATGCTTAGCTGTTGGATCGGATTCTAGCTTCTGCGGGTAATTAAGGGAATAGGGGAGGACGGTATTACTAATGTAGTCGAGGGGCAGTCGCAGTTCTTACACATCACGCTGAACTGGTAGATCGCATCCTAACTTCTATAGGTAAGCGGTGGTTCTACGCAGCTTTGGGGGCAAGTATCAAGGGAGTGCAAGGGGTTTCTACCGCGCCTACCATGAGTGATGGCACCAGCGCGGAGAAAGGGGGGGGCGGGTTGTTACCAAAGTAGTGGAGGGCGGTTGCTGAGTTGCTAGATGGCATTATGACTTCTGTAGAAAAGTAGGGAGTCACCAACGTACCCGGGCTACTACCGTAACTAAACTAAATCACTGTAAAAAATAAGTAAATTTTAACCTATAAATACTAACATATTAGAGGAGGATTTAGGTTGAAGGTATACCATTAAACCTCAAGTACATCCAGAGTTGCCAGATGACCGGGACCCGCCGGGATTGTCCCGGAATACGAGCGTACGTCCCCGGTCCCGGAATCCTCGAAAACGTCCCGGAAAAGCATAATTGTTTCCAAAATACCACCAAGTCGCAGCAAAACTCTCGGCGTCGTCGGTTCTGAATTTATTCAAATGTTAAGTGGACCAGACGGCCAAAAAATGATTGCCGCTGCGCGAATCAATGGTAAATATTATAATTAAGCAGGTTATTTTAATGTGTTATTATAATAGGTAAATAAAGTTATGCTATCTTCATTATTGGTTTTGTTTTTTGCCCCGGAATTCACTTCAGCAAATCTGGCAACCCTAAGTACATCCTCTCCCAATCCCATATAAACATAATATTCCATTAGTATAGATCGCGCCAAACTTCTAGTCCCCTCTGAAGTTGCTTCGTTGCGCAGCTGTAGTCAGGCCCTACCGCTCGTCCCCGCCTTCGCCCTACCGACGCCTATTTTTTACTACTGCGACGCAAATCGCGCCAACTTCAGAGGGGACTAGAAGTTTGGCGCGACCTATACAAGCCTCTTGTCTCCCACAGGCGTGGAGCCGGACCCGTTCACGATCGCAGTGTTCCAGCAGCTGTCGATGAGCGCGGACAACAAGCCCGCGTTACTCGCGCGCGCCGTGATGCCTTTGCTGCAGGCCGCGCCGCTGCCCGTCATCCCAAAGCCTAACCTCAACGTAAGCCATCGTTTTTTTAACACAGGGGATTCAGGATGACCCACCTGCGTCCTGGACTTTTCCGCTCCAACCGCCCCTCCTAGTGGCAAGCACCAGGAAAAGGGGGCTTACCTTGTAAGCCTTTCGGGGAGCTGCAATCCGAATCTTACGTGGCTAGATGTGAGATTCAGAGACTTCACCCAAAACAACTGACGCTATGAAGCCTGATGGTCGACTCTCAACTCTGTCTCAGGTGTTGTGGACACTAGGGTAGAATTGTGGTCTTCTCCTTCATGCTCTCCGCATGCTCGTCAACCTCTTTGCAGGACATCTCGTCCTCGCAAATGGCCTCAACCGCCACCCACGATTGCTCGCTGCTCAACATAGCTCAAACTATGTTGGTCAGAGAAAGATTGGGGCCCAATTTGCGGCGCTGCGCCTCTTAAGCAGCGTAAGCCACCTAGCCACCCGCACACTAGCCAAAAGACAACACAATCACCAACACATAAACGACAAGCCCGCCATACTCGCGCGCGCCGTCATACTGCTGCCCGACATCCCTACGCTCACACCTTAATGTCACATTTTGGAGTAAGAGATAGAGAAGCTGATAAAGAAAAGTAGGACAGAAATTAAAACAAACTACCATTGAAATGCCAAAACGACAAGCGATAGTATGTCCTGTACGCTAGCGACGGCAATGATCGACTTTTATACTTTACAGACACAAAATAAAGATACCCCTACCATATTCCCCCAAATCCCCTACTCTTTTTGCAAGTTTTTACTCGGAATTGAAAGCTTACGTCGACGTACGGGGCACAAGGCGATGCATTAAATCTGTGGCGACCAAAAGGTTAAAACATGTATGTATGCCACAGATACGTATGTGCACGGCGAGCATAATCGAGCCGGCCAGCGACAACGACACGGTGCTCCGCTTCTGCGCGGGCCTCGTGACCAGCGTGGCGCTGGAGGCCGAGGTGACGCGCGTGCGCGACCCGTCGGCGCTGCGCGTGCGGGTCGCGTACCCGGACCGCCGGGTGCACGCCCTCCGCCCGCCCAAGGATCATTTGAGGCCGCTCGACCATAATTATATCAGTGAGTTGCTTATAATAGTAGTTTATGCAACTGTCATATAATGAAGGGTATTAAAACACGAGTGTGAGTTTATGAAACGAGCGCAGCGAGTTTCATAATAGTAACGAGTGTTTTAATACCCGTGTTATATGCAGTTGCATACACTACTTTATCTTCACTAATGCAATTAGTCAAACAACAAGAGTAAAAGCTGACAATAGTTTATTTATAATAATTGTTCAAATTTTGGATGGTACAATTTTGAAAGTTAATGTTAATTACCAACCAAACCAATCCATCCACCATCCAATAACCAATGAGAGCGCAGCTGCGCGCGCAGGGCCAATCAGGAGCGAGCGCGCGCTGTTCTTTTTTTATTCAATTGGCACAAGATCTTACCAAAGAGTTTTGTGTATGTAAGTTTAGTAGTTTCGACGAAGTTTTCACGTATAACCCAACTGTTTTCAAAAGCCAGCCTAATATCAAAATTTTATACAACTTGTATGAGGATTTTGACATAAGGCTCGCCAGGTTAATTGGTCGCGTTTTATTGATGTTATAATGAGATTTTACGATATCGATGTGGATATTATACCATCATGTGAAATTGCTTAAATTGAGTGTTTTGTTGTCTGCGCTATAACAGTAGTAATTATAAGTCAAGTATTGAAAACATAAGTAGAACGTTACAACATTAGTGTAGATAAACTTACTTACGTTAATGTTATAACCAGTGATCGAAATAGGTAGGGCTAATTCACCTAAAGTTCGAAGAACATAGACAAAAATTTATGGAGACTTCTTTATGACAATAATTTTTTTCGGAACAACTGTCCGGGTTTCCGGACATCACTTGGGAACATTAAAAATTAATATTATCAATACAGTAATTGATTGTAGTATCCCGGAATTGCCGAAAATAAGTAGACACGTTTTTTATTGTTTTCCAAAATGAAAGACAATCTCGTCGTTAAATAGTGGATTTAACTTATTTTTTTTTGCGCGTGTCTAAAATGTCCGGAAACCCGGACAGTTGTTCCGAAAAAAAAATTGTCATAAGAAAGTATCCATTATTTTTGTTCGTTCTTCAAACTTTAGGTGAATTAGCCCTACTTATTCCAATCACTGGTTATAACGTTACTTATAAATATAATATGTACCTAGATTTTAAGCCCCTAGCGCTGCGGGTGCGGATGCGTTCCCGGTTAGGAGGGTGCACGCTCTTAGTCCGCTGAAGGACCATTTAATACCGCTCGATCACTATTATATCAGTGAGTTGTTTGAAGATGATTTTATATAGCTTTTAGGCCCGCCTCCCTGTAAATATAAAATGTACCCCTAGCGCTGCGGGTGCGGATGCGTTATGATCCAATGGCGTAGTGAGTGAAATTGGGTAGTTGATTGAGTAGTTGAATCGCTTACGTAAACATGTCATTGCAATGCCATTGTGTCTATGCGTAGCAAAGAAAGAAAACCAAACATTAAATTAATTCGTGTGATAAAAATGAATTCCAAAGTTGTTAAGTGGTGTACAGTAGTACATCAGTATAAAAACACATAAATAAGAACACCCAACAAAGTGTTTGTACATGTTCCAAATAAGAAAATAATAAGAGTTAAGTTGTTAAAGCTCGTACGGCGAAATTTTAGGTGTTTACTATGAGGAAAAATAATACTAATACTAAGTAGTAGGTGCTTTATAGTTATAGAAATTTACTCGTTTTATCGGGTATTAACATGGTATTAACTCTAAAGTAACAACTTACAAGCTGTAAGGGAGCTAACTTTAAAAATAAACAATGACAAGTTTATTGTAAAAATAACCTATGAAAGTAAAATAAAATAAACTCGCATGAGTTCAAAACGAGTTTGATTATAATTATCTAAGTTGGTTATATTTAGTGGTAAAAATAAATAATTACAAAATTTACTTACAAGGAAGTTTTCACTTTTCTAAACTCAGACAAGCAAAATCTTTATTTGTTGCGAGGAAATCGCCCAATATCAAGACACTGGGCAAATTTGGGCCGTTTGCCTAAACAAAGCTTGGTTCCATTGTTACAGTCGAGTGGAGTCGCTAAATCATATGTAAAGGAATAAAAAATCAATTCAAATGCGTAATCAGTAGTATTCACAACAACAAAACACAGTGAAGGACAATATTGACAGTGGAGTTACATAAGCGTGACGTCATGCGGTGTTTCAGTCAAAATGGCCGATTGCAGTATTTTAATAATTTATTTTATTGAAAATCTTAATAATCTCAATTTTTTAAATAAAACTAAACCAGTATTATAATTTTTTTTAATATGTATTTTCCCCTAACATCATTAAATCGTTGATGTTTTGATACTGTCGTCATGCCTATTGAGTGTTTAACTAAATTAATAACTAAATTCATGCTCTTAGGTCAAATAAAAAAAATGGTTAATGTTTTAAAGACTTACGTGATTTAATTTTTTTTTTCTTTAGTTGATGGCTTCGTGCGATTAGCACATTTAGCCAGTGTCAAAGTAATTTTTCTTACAAGTAATACTTAAATAAACAATATTTCCTTCTTGTATGATGATGATGAATGAAAATAGAAATGAGAAGTGAGAAATGATATACCCCCCAACCCCTTGAGTATCTCAGTAAAGATGTGGGGCTTTACTAAGTCCTCGGGCTTTTGTTTCATTTGCCAACACTCATGCACACTTATCGGTTAATAATCCACCATTATTTCACATTAATATTCGACATAACACAAATTTTAGAAAATAAAACAAAACCGCAGACATGACTCTTTACTTTCCCGCCAAGAAGTCGTGATTTCATTTATAGGTACGTTTAATGTTCTAGAAATTATTATTGTTGTTGACAGTATCCCTATCCTATTGTGGAATAATATAAACAGAACCGCATTATGTAATGCTATCTACATCATTGCAATTTTTTCCAGACGAGGACGGCACCCAAAACGTCCGTCTGCTCACCAAGGTGCTGATCTCGCACGGCGTGTGGACGGAGCCGTGCGGCGTGGACATGTCCGTGTGCCTCGCGGTGGAGGAGGGCGCGGGCCGCGAGCCGCCGGCGCTGGTGGAGCTCGGCCGCCCGGTGCGCGTCACCGTCGCGCCCAAGCCCATCAAGCGGGGGATTTGAATGTAACCTACTTACTACTAACTAGTATTAGCTCTTTTCTTTTCAACGCCGCGCACTAATGCATGCGTCACGGACAGCTACGGTGTAGGATAGTGTCTTTTGGCTGCAATTCCCCCCACTTTTAATGCGGTGCCGGCATTATCATCGCACTCAAACGTAATAATAGAATGTAACCTACTGTTGTATTTAATATTATAATGATGAAATGACATATTAGTGTCATTAGGCTGCCCCCCCCCTCCCCCCACCTAATATTAGATGGTATGTCAGTGTGTGTGCGCCGCAGTGTATTTCTATAAGCTCCGCCCCTCAGCGTCATGGGCCATATGGTCTGTGGTCTATGGAATATGTTTAATTTCCTAACACACCTATGCAAAATGCATGTTCAAGAATACAAATTAAAAAAATAAACAAAACTGTTACTCTTTTACTTGTCACTTTCCCGCTAAGAAATACTATAATTTAGCCTAAAACTCGACTAGACTGGTTAAGCCAAATCGGGAAGTGTTTTTTTCAAATGCCTAATTTTTCCTTTTTTTTCTCTCGTAAATATCTTAGTAGCAAACCTAACAAGAGTTATTGTTTTAAAATAGATATAATATGAGTACAATCGTCAAATTTTATATTGTAAATAAATTTAAGATAAGCAGAAGCTGAAACAAATGAAAGGAGGTATGGATAAAAATAATTTGTTATAGCAATGTATTTATTTTATAATGGTAAATAAAATAGAAATTACTACAATCCTGTTATTATTTACGATTTTCCTAATCCTCCAAGACAACAATGGCAGACACATAATCATATCAACAATAAAATTAAAATAAATTTTATAACACAATAATCATCACAATCTTTCCTTATCAATTAAGTTTTTACAATAAAAATAGTCTTTCTATAATATGAAATTAATGATTACTCCTTATCTATGGATAATAGTTCTGATCGAGCTATGCAATGGTGAACCAACTGTTTAACTCCGGGCATCCATGAGCCGACTGCATTCACATAATCTACCATGAGGGCTCTGTGGATGTTGTCTGCTTCACTGGGCTGATCGTCCCTGAGAGCTGTTGAACACATTAATCATATTAATTTAGATAGTCATATTTTACCAATACAACTATGTAAAAAGGTAAAGGTACAATGAATTTTAGGACTAAAAAGAAGCAACTTTTGCAAGACTGGTGGGTGGGTGGTCACCCACATGTCCGTGACCCCAGCGGGATAACCCCTTCCAGATCTGCTTCAATTTTCGCCATGATTTAGTTGATATTATGTTTAAATTTGTTAGCAAATATCAAAATTTGTTCACCAATAGTTATCGAGATATCTCATGTTAATGGGTATCCTGCTGGGGTCACGCTCGTCAAAATTATTTGACCTAAAACTAGCAGGAACGAGACACGCTACTAATATAGTTATTGTGCTAAGATTTTGTTGATTCAATTACGAATGCATCAGTGAAAATTCCAGGATTCTACCTTCTGTAGTTACCAAGTAATCAAATACCTATTTATCGTCAAAATTCCTCCGAAAAGTAAGTTCTATAAGAAAAAGGCTACATTCATGAAATCTAAAGAAGATTTTATCACTCTGAGAGATAATTTGTTAGTCAAAAACGGGAACTCTAGCTACAGTACATCCTGAGATATAACGCTATTATGGTTATCCCGCTGGGGTCACGGTGTTGCAAGTAGCGAGTTTATGGCTATAGTCAAGATTTGTTAGTGTAAAAATCTTACCAGTTCCTACTCTTAAGTTTCTAAAAGTACGCGTATAAGCCAACCAACTTAAGTTGATTCCTTAAAAGACCAAGATGGTGGCCAATTTTTTGTTTAAAGTCCGATTCCGATGAAACTAAATTACAGGGCATAATTTAACAAGAAAAGTCTAAGATAGCAGCCAATTTCGATTAAATGTGGTCAAAAGGTAAAATGATAAAATTTATTTAGTGAAGTATTTATTTTTGTTATAATTATAGAAAAAACACACAGTTTGCAATCATAGTACTTTTTTACATTGATCGGTTCACGTCGTATTAACGTCACAAGTTTACAAAATAAAAAAAAAATGGCCTGGCTCTGTCAACAGTCTTAGCATAATATTATCTATAATCACAGAAACAGTTCGTCATAGACTTTAGACTTTGTCTTCCTAAGTTGCTACGAAGCCGCGAGCGAAAGGCTATTCCAAAAATAAAACAATAGGCCTAGTACTTTCGTGCGTGAGTGTACCCATGCGCAGACCCACCTCCTCCACTTTCTTCCAGCGTTCTTTTTACATCTATAGTGAGACATCTATAGTCTGAATATAATAATTAAATGGTATATCAAAACAAATATACATTACCATAAGCTAATTCTTTCATTTGAGAATGAATTTTCTTATTTAGTTTTCCACCTGCCCACATTTCTTCCATCATATTAATTCTCCTCTGTATGTCGTTCGCTTTAGGCCCTAGCTCATTACTGTTATCTAAGAATGCAAGTAATATGCCTTTCACTTCCTGCAAGGTACTCTCACTATCAATGTCTAAGTTTTCATTGTTATGTGCAACTCTTGGGTTGGTAAGTATGGGTGGAAGTCCTGGAAGAGCTGTTGGTATAGGAGGTACATTCATAGGGGGTTGAGGTGCCGGGCTACCCCCCGACAATGGAAATGCAACTCTTTTGTTTAAAAAGTTTCGTGGTCTGTTTGGTGTAGTTTGCTGCGTGTTGAAGGAGAGAGTGGGTGGGTCATTCCAACCAGGATCATAAGATGCTGGAAAACAACAAAAGAAAATATTATTGCCTAAATTTAAACAGCTTTTAGCTAAATATTATGAAATGCAACGAAAAAACACTGGCAAAGTTTACACAAGCTATAAAAGTACAACACAAATAAATAACTAACTATAATACCTTTTTCACTTGGGTTCGCTGGTTGGTTGCAGTTTTCCATTATGCGTTTAGTCAAAAATTGCTGACGTGTAAAAAATCCAAAAGAAAGAAAACCTATGTTTACCCTTTTAGTACCTACCTATTTAGTCTGCAGTCAATCAATCAATGCCACTTTTTTTTAAAAGTGTAGTTCGTTCCTTGAGGAACCGGCTAAGGTCATAGACCATGCTGCCATGTCATTAGTTTCTTAATGTCATTACATAGTCAAAGTAACAATATTTCTTTCCTGTATGATGATGATGAATGATAATAGAAATGAGAAGTGAGAAATGATATACCCCCAACCCCTCGAGTATCGCAGTAAAGATGTGGGGCTTTACTAAGTCCTCGGGCGGACTTCTTGAGAGAATTTGAAAAGTGACGTTGCACTGTTTTGTTTCATTTGCCAACACTCATGCACACTCACGAACACTTAACGGTTAATATATGTCCTCAATCCTTAGAGCAATATGCTCTAAGCCTCAATCCAATCAATCAATGCCACTATGCCTTATATAGCATTAAACCAACATATGCCAACGTCAAAAGAGCGCTTCGTTTAGTTCTTTATTATTTTATACTTTTGTGAGGTTTAATTATTTGTATTTATTAATTTTTTTTTGCTTGTATAAACCTGTAAATTATTAAAATAATAATATAATGAGTAAAAATTCAAATATACGTATTGTAAATTACAATAATAAAAATTCTCTCATATTTCAGAGATGCTCATACGGATAAATAACACATGAATGAGTACGAGATAAAACTAACATGTTTTCTCCATTTTCCACGTTTTGCGACGTTTTTCGATTTTTCTAATAAAGTTTGTAGTAGAACTAATTCTCATTATTATCCATAATTTAGTAGGGCTGTATGAGCTAGATTTTTATGCTTAATTTACATAAACAGAAAAGACAAAATAACAGTGACAGTCACTGTCATTTTAACCAAATCCAAAATTCCAAATCAGTCTGTCTGTCACATTGTCATTTGAAAAACCTACAAGGTGCACGGAATTTATTATAAAAATGGCTTTTAATTGTTTTATATCCTATTTTGTGCCTATTCTATTTTATTTCATATTATGTCTAAGTACCTCAGAAGGTAATTATATTTTTGGGTAGTCCTTAACTCAATTTAAATGGGTAATTTTTGCTGGAACTTTTGTGTTGATATCGGTTTGCAATTACGTGGCCTTATGTTATGGGAGGATATTTCTGATCTAAGGACGTTGTTGTGTAGGTACTTTGTATGTTACTCTCATTTTTACATAAATTTTATTGTCTGATGCAGGGTCGAAGGCAGAATATGTAACATGCGGTACGATTTTGAAGCTTCTTAACACGGACCTTCGTCTCCGGCTCCACTCGCACGATGTGAAGTACGGCTCAGGCTCTGGTCAGCAGTCGGTGACGGGCGTAGACATTTCCGATGACCACAACAGCCATTGGGCGATACGAGCTACTTTGGGGGAGACATGCAAACGAGGGTAAGCCTTGAAAGATAGAATAAAAATTTACCGAAATATAATTTGAAGGCCCAAAATATTACATTCCTATTCCGACTTCCATAGAATCAAAATTGCCAAGAAATAACTAGTGAAGACACAACATTACATTCCTACTTCGACTTCCCAATTATCACACTAATCAATTAGCTGCCCAAACAAATTTAAAATAATAATGTATCATGTGTGACTGAACAATCAAACTTAATAAACACCCTGGAACACACTTGAGTAACATACATCACCACTTATTTTTTAAATAAGCAATGCCTCTTTTTTATTCTAGTGAACCAATTAAGTGTAACAGTGGAATAAGAATACAGCATGTTGCTACCAAGAAGAACCTGCACTCGCATTACTTCTCGTCACCTCTGTCATCTAACCAGGAAGTGTCATGCTATGGTGATGAGGATGGAGTAGGAGACACTGGAGACAACTGGACGGTGATATGCAACAATGACTACTGGAGGAGAGACACACCAGTAAAACTTCGACATGTGGATACATTATCGTGAGTATTTACCTCAATGCCTAGTGACTTATTTGTCAACCATTTTCAAAATACCTATTGCATATGGCTGGTTTCAAAGCTGTGCGGGCATATACATTCATTACATTACATACACATACATTACATTAGGTATATGGTGATATTAGGTGTATTTCATTATGGTGTACCAATATTTGAATATAATGTCCAACCACATTTAATCAAAATTGGCTGCTATCTTAGATTTTTCTTGTTAAATTATGCCCTGTAATTTAGTATCATCGGAATCGGCCCTTAAACAAAAAAATTGGCCGCCACCATGGTCTTTTTAAGGAATCAACTTAATTTGGTCGGCTTATACGCGTACTTTTAGTATGAAAAAGTTAGGAAACTGAAAAGTAGGTACTGGTTAGATTTTTACACCAACAAAATCTTGGCTAGTCATAAACTTGCTACTTGCTCCATTCCTGTGGAAAAACCATGTTTAGGTATCAACACCGTGACCCCAGCGGGATAACATATTAGCGTTTTATCTCAGGATGTAGCTATAGTAGTTCTCGTTTTTGTCTAACAAATTTTCTCTTAGAGTGAACAAAATCTTCCCTAGATTTCATGAATGTAGCCCTTTTTCTTACACCTCAACTAGAACTTACTTTTCGGAGGAATTTTGACGAAAAGTGGGTATTTGATTACTCGGTAACTATAGAAGGTAGAATCCTGGAATTTTCACTGATCGATTCGTCATTGAATCAACAAAATCTTAATACAATAACTATATCAGTAGCGTGTCTCGTTCCTGCTAGTTTTAGGTCAAATAATTTTGACGAGCGTGACCCCAGTGGGATACCCTTTAACATGGGATACCTCGATAACTATTGGTGAACAAATTTTGATATTTGCTAACAAATTTAAACATAATATGAACTAAATCATGGCGAAATTTGAAACCGATCTGAAGGGCTACCCCCTGGGGTCACGTACATGATGTAGTGTATGTGTGTGCTGCAGTGACTAGAGCCATCTAGATTTCAGACACTTAGCATAGACCTGCAGTTTTTAACAGTTTACCTGTTCAATTTAATATTACCCTAAACAATAATGTGCAAATAAAGACTTCGTAAAAGCGTTTGTCTAATAATAGACATGGAACTCACTGCTATTACAAATATTTCAGGTTCCTAGCAGGATCAGGCCGTACATTTGGACGGCCAATCAGCGGACAAGGGGAAATTGTTGGTGTCAATTCCCAATATGGAGCGTACACAGACTGGCAAGCCAAGGAGGGCCTCTTTGTCCACCCCAGTGATCCTCTGCCTCACCAGCAGCATGCGATACATTCCGAATTATAATAGTGTTAATAGTACCTAGTGATAGTGTGAATATGTTCCAGTTAATACATTTTATTTTATTGTGATATGAAGTTATGAATATGTGTGATGGTTTCTATGACATATTTTATTTTACACCTTACACCTAAGTTCACATAAGACTTTTGTTTTAAATATACATTAAGGGGGTGCAGCGCGGACGCAAAACTGCGAGTTTCTCAAGTTTTTTTATGATAGCGAGCGAGCGGCGCGTGGCAGTGGTGTGACAACGGCGCACGACTACGAATACGCACGCACACTAATAGACTACAGGCCCATGTCCAAAATGGATGGGTCATATGAACCACCAGGTGACGTATGTATATAGTACGATATAAGACCATGCAATAATAAGATTTAGCACTATGCCGTCACTTGTAAGGTGTCCAACTGAGTGCTGGTGAAAATTCAAAAGTGCAGGTAGTAGTGAGTAGATTTTGTTCACATATTTTTGTACGGCATTTTTACCATTGTTAGATCTATGAAAAATAATAAGAAAACGCGCAGTGCCGTAAAAAAATGGTGCGCCACTAGAGATGGGTAGTGCTAATAATCCGATTAATATCATTTGGCTAATAATGGATTAAAAGCAGTTAATAGCCATTAATAACCGATTTTGGATGGTAACCCTGCTATTAATGTTATACTGATGATTAAAAATTTCCCTTCATGATTTCAGGCTTAGGACTGTCAGGTTAGTTTCTTCTTATTATCGTCGTTCTTAGTTAGTCAATACAAATAGTATAAAGTAATTTAATATTAACCTGGCCCATTTAGAAATTTTTAATCAACTATGTACAGCGATTTCCTTTTTTGTAATTGTCAATAATTTGCGATGATTTTTAGGTATCATATTTTTTGCGTTTTTGTTGTTTTTTTTTTCATTATTTCATTTTTAATCTAAAATATTATTACTAAAATAAGAAAATATTTTCATTCTAATCACTGCTAGATTCACTAGAATCATCATTTCTAAGGTTCGTTAATATATTATGTGACATTTGATCGGACTGTAATGGGTCCGTCAGATCCTTATCCTGTGTATTTAGTTGTTCATGTTCATCACTGTCACAGGTGATTTCTTCAATTTCTAAGTTTGGAGAGCAAGGTTCCGAAAAACAATCCATGTAAAGGTCCCGTTCTGTAATCTTACTTGATGACGGTTTGTTTTCTAAATTCCAGTTGTGTGATATGTAGGTTATTTTCCCTGCCCGTTCAGTAGTCAGTTTATTCCTTTTATTTGTATGTATATCAGCTTGAGCACTGAATGTCCTTTCAGTGGCTGCTGACGTTCAAGGAGCTGATAAAATAGCTATTGCGATTTTGTGTAGCTGAGTAGAGCTGCAGATCCCCTTCCACCAGCTAAGTGCATCAGTTTCTTCAACTTGTGACCAGATAAATCGATTCTTCCAAAAATTATCTTTTGCTTTATAATCGGCTAATTCTTTCATGATATTTATTTTAAGTTGTTGGCCCAGTTCATAAATATATTGCATTGCTCTAATATCTTCGTCAGAATCTAATTCTATTCCGTGTGAAGCAGGGTTGAGCAAATAAGCTGCAAAATGTATTGGTTGAATAGCCATTGTAGTTCGATTGTCGATAAATGACATAATTGTTTTCGTATCATCATTGTCAAGAATTGTAACATCAGATAAGACAAAACTGATTTGTGACCTTAAATCTTTGAATGTAAGAAAAACATTGTAAATTTTTGCGTTATCGCCTTCTAATTTAGTAATAGCGTTGGCGAACGGCTCTAAGATGCAAGAAATTTGCTTCAAAAGGTCCCAAAAAGATTCCTGGAGCAAATCATTTTTAATATCTGAAGGAAGATGTGCAGCTTTTTCGTCAATAGCTAGTGTTTTTAATGCCGATTTTGTGGTAAGTAAACTTTTTAACGAGGTGAAATGACTACTCCATCTGGTTTTCACTGGTAGTTTAAGTGTTTCTCCTGATTTTTTGGACTTGACTATTTCCTGAAGTAATGAACTTAAAACTTGATGGTTTTTTATAGAATTCACAACTTTAGTTGCCCTGCTTATAATTTTATCTATAATATCAATTTTGATGAAATCATGGCATAGCAAATTTAGAATATGAGCGGCACATCCAAGCTTGGTGTCATGTGGATATTGCAATTTAACGAGCTGAAAAGCCTTTTGCATATTTTTAGCGTTATCTCCAATTAGAACAATGAACTTTTTCTCATCAAATTGTTTCATAATTCGAATGATTTGGGAAGAAATATATTCTGCTGTATGACGTGATTGTTCGGTAGGCAGAGATTCTACAAAAACAGGTTCTGGTGTTGATAAAACAAAATTTACAATTCCTTCGTGGCGAATGTTGCTCCATCCATCGCATTGTAAGTGCAAGTATTGGCTGAGGGTTACCTTTTCTGTTATAGATGCTTCATGTCCGTGTAACAGCTTTCAAGAAGCGTCTTTGAAAGTGTTTTTCTAGTTGGTATTTTATAAAATGGGTTTAGATCATCAAAAAAACTTTTCCAAAGGGGGTGGTGATGTAAAGACAACGGACAGCGAGACACGAACACTGCCTTTGCATATTTACTGTCTCATCTTGATTTTTGTTTAACAGTCATTTCACAAAAAACATCAGAATGAGTGGTTCGTGCTCTAGATACTTCAGATTTTTCGCTTAAAATATTTGATTGGCTTAAATTTATTTCTTTTTCTCGGTTTGTTGTCTGGCAACTTGAGGAACTTCCAGGTATATTACATTTTATCTCAACTGGACACTTAAAACATTTAGTTAAATGTTGAGTCATTCTTTTTAAATTGGCTTGTTTATAAATCATTTCACAGTGTTTACATTTCACCGATTTATCTTCCAAAGTTTCATAATTGTTCCACACGAGATTATTCTTTGGCCTTACCATTTTATCACTGTGAAAACGCACAAGGTAGAAACATAACGTTCTTACTGAACCACGTCAAGCGACAAACTGATGCATTAGTGCAATCACTTCCCGATACGCAGAAGACGCCATTTGCAATTTCATGCCCTTTCTGGCACGTATAGTTTGTTGCTACTCCGCTATTCCACTACGCAAAATGTCAATATAGTCTATGCTGTTGCCACTTTTATCAATGGATTGGATGCCTACCCTGTCGGAACTCGGGGCGCCTTTCGGCATTGGTCAACGCGAGAGCGCGACGAGCACCTTTCGCCGCACGCGCCGATCACCGGCCGGCCGGCACTATCAATTGGCTTTGACCTACGTGCCTTTTGTGTGCATCGCGCCTAGCGGAGCGCGGGATGTATGCACTAACAGCATACATTTTCTAACAGTCTGGATTTTCCATTATATTTGAACTTTTTAACACGGATACTACTTACTATGTTTACAATGTATATTTTTAAAGGCAATTTTTACTTAATTACAATCAGTCATAAAATGTTTTTTAATTACATTAATGTCGTTTAATATTTTTTAGTTCTTTTTTTGTTTCTTTGTCTAATATTTAATTTTACAATCGAGTTAAATTACGAAGGTGGAAGAAAAAAATTACGAAACTATTAATAGCGGGGTTATTAGCCAATGGATGGGATTATAATCGCTAATAATCCAAACAATCGGGCTATTAACACGTTCGCTGACGTTAAGAACTTGTCCTGTCACCATAATATGGCACTAGAATTTTCCATACTAAACGATTACCCGTCGACAGACGTACTTAGACATGCTAATATTTAAATTTTGTCTTATACGACACTTCGTCCAGAGACGTCGACGTCCAACGACGTAGTGGCATATTGAGGAGATAGTTACTTATCTAATATGTCACTACGTCCAGAGACGTCAACGTTCAAAGACGTGGTGTCATATTATAAAGCTAGTTACTAGTCTGATATGACACTACGTCCAGAGACGTCAACGTTCAACGACGTAGTGGCATATTGAGTAGATAGTTACTAGTCTGATATGACACTACGTCCAGAGACGTCAACGTCCAACGACGTAGTGGCATATTGAGGAGATAGTTACTTGTCTAATATGTCACTACGTCCAGAGACGTCAACGTTCAAAGACGTGGTGTCATATTAGAAAGCTAGTTACTAGTCTGATATGACACTACGTCCAGAGACGTCAACGTTCAACGACGTAGTGGCATATTGAAGAGTTAGTTATTTATCTTATATGGCACTACGTCCAGAGATGTCAACGTTCAACGACGTAGTGTCACATTGAATAGTAAATTGATAGCCTAGTACGACACCACGTCCAGGACCGTAACATCTAATGACGTAGTGTCACGTTTTTCACATTATTGCCTGCCCAAACAAGACACTACGTCGAGCCACGTTAGAGTTATATATATTATATATGTAAGGGAGTAGAATAAAACTCATTTCTAAAGTAATCACAGCTATATTTTAAATTTCAGTCTGCGTCATACAGCGAAAGAAATATGAAAAAACAAATCAACAAAAAGTAATCTCTTAAAAAGGAACAAAACCTTATGTTTTAATTATCACAATAAACTCCTAACTAACATAATATTAAAATTTCAGTCTGCATGATACAGCGATAGACATACGAAAAAAAATCAACATACAAATAATCTCGAAAACGTTACGGTATTCACCATCACAATAAACGCCATGCTTTGGCCAATTAACTCGTATTTCCACATTATAAAAAAATCAATATTCGATAGTGTACAATACAATCGAATAATACTCATTCAAGTTTAAATACCAGACTGTAATTAAATTTATAAAGAAAAATAAATCAAACTCAAGACTCTTGCTCTGTCTGTTCCAGAAGTAGATGGTAATCTCGGAAACATTCAGGACATAATGGGGGAAGATTCGGGCAACCAATACATCTGTAGCTAGTTTCAACTCTCTTTTTATTTTTGGAACACATTTTACACATTAAAAACGAGTACTTTTTCTTTGAGTTCTCAGGCGCAGGCTGTCTTTTAGGCCAGTGGCCCCAAAATCTTCGTTCTTGTTCAACAATGTTTCTTGGAGTTGTGTTGTGCTGTCGACTATTGTGTTTGTTCAATTCCGATACTAAGTCTTTGCCCTTGCAATTTTCTTTCAAGCCTATCATTTTTTTTATTAGCTCTTCTCGGTACGTACACAATTCGTATTTAGATTTATTCGGTACATATTTTTTATACAAATAACAAGAGTTCCATACTGCCATGTCCAATAGATGAAAAAACACTTTTTTATACCAGCGTATTGTTTTCCTTGGAGAGCAATAGTAGTTAATCATCTGATCAGATCTGTCCACACTTGACATGAATTTATTATATGTTACTACTTCTATAGGCTTCTTCATAATTTTGCCATATCTATTTGATGTATTTGTCATATGAGGATGGTCTCTTGTAGTCAACATAATTACTGGTCGCTTATCAACCCATTTGCTCACGTAAACTTTATTTTTCCTTACCCAGACATGTTCACCTTTTTTTAATTTTCGGTCTACAACTTCCTTCGGGTTATCTTTTCGGTTTACACGTAGGGTGCCGTTTGTGTGAGTTTTCAAATCCAGTAGTTTTTGGGAAAGGGTGACTGAATTATAGTAATTGTCCATAAAGAGATCATGACCTTTTAATAAATATGGCCTCATCAATCGCATTACTAACCGTTCAAGTTTTTTTCCTGCAGTACTGGACAATTGCGTGTTTTCGTCTTTTCCGCTGTACATTATTAAATTCAAAACATAACCATCGGCCGCTGCAAGGACGTAGAACTTAATTCCGTATCTAGCCTTTTTAGATTTGATATATTGCCGAAAGTGAAGTCGACCGCGATACAATAACAATGACTCATCCAAACTAAGTTCCTTATCGGGTTTATATATTCTTCTAAAATTTAGTGTCAACATGTCCACAAATTTGTTTATCTTTTCGGCACCCTTAGCACCCAGTTCTGAACAACATAAACATCGGAGTAGCTGCTCATAACGCCGCGAAGACATTGTATATGGAAATATCGGGTGAAAATGTAGTGGGTCATCGTAAGTAAACAGTTTCTGCTGTTTAGGAATACGAATATGTCCATGCAATAATGAAAGTCCTAAAAACTTTGTCATCTCTTCAGCGGTAGTCAGGCGAAAAGATTGAGATCGAGAATATCGAGTGGAAGGTCTATTTGAATTACACAAAGCTGTACCATAATTGTTAGTACACTGAACTAGATAATCTATTAGCTCTTTAGGGAAAACATGATTGAAAATCTCCTCAACGCTAGTTTGAGAGTTAACCTCAAATTGAGGGCCATGTGAATTGACATCAAAGTCAAAAACAGGAATGTCTTCTGTGGTGTTTGACCACGGCTGATATTCTGGTTCAGGAGATCTTGGTCGGTTCTGCACTGGTGCTGAATCTGTATCATTAGAATTATTGTCCTGAGGCGCGACTAGGGATGGTGAACCATCTCTTGATTCTGGTATTAGTGGTTCGATCTGAGAGGTAGGTCTGTCGTCCTGTCCAAAATCTGAGTGTGAGCTTACATTTGTAATATCGGACTTACTGGAATCCGATGAAGCAACGGGGCCTCCAGAGGTGCGTCGTCGAGGTCTTACTGAAAATATTTCTTCTGAGGAAGTAGAAGCGTCTGCATCGCCTGTCTGTTGTGGCTCATAATTTTTGTCAGAGCCATAATCACCGTCTTCGTCCTTGTACGGGTCCTGGTCCTGTTCGTATTCCGAGTTTGAAGACAGATCGTCGAAGAGGTTTTTCTGACGTTTCTTAGGATTATTGGCTGACATCTGAAATTAAAAAGTGAATTATTTACAAAGTGTAAAGCTTGTAGGTAATTTTGCATTAATTACGCATAGGTACCTACAGCTCTTCTGTTTAGTTTCGATAGGCACAGACGGCCTTAGAACTAAGAATCAGAATACTCACTAACTCGTGTTAAAAACTCTTCCAAATGGTCAACATCCAGTTATAAACTAATAGCAAAAATTTAACGATACTGATATGTCTTTAAAAATGTAAGTTTTATTACAAAATCGAGTGGTTGTATGGTTTCAAACAAAAAATACATTATGATAGCAGAAAAACGTAATAAAAGCACCGTGGTTCCTAATTTATGCACCTAATTATTCCTCATACATTACGTGAACTCATTATATATCTCAAAATAAGTAAAAACAAAATTTACTTACGGTTTTAGCGACGTATGCGCGTAGATGTTTCCAAAACGGCACTGGCCGCACTGAATGTTCGAGAAGACAGGCGCGCGTTCACGCCGGTCGACGTAGTTTTGATGCACGAGAGTTTAGGTGTGGGGGTGAAAGAGCGAGACAGCGATATATAAAACTACCCATAAAACTCGTAATACGACAGTAAAAAATACAAGAGTGCTCACAAGATGACAGTAGATACTGCTCTTCCTAACAATTACAAACAAAAGTATCGTCTGTCGACGTAGTAACCAAACAAGTAAAATAAAGTGTCCCGCCCGTCGACGTACTGTCACAACGCATCATTTAAATTTCCCGCCTTTGGACGTACTGTCAGCGAACGTGTTAACCCATCTCTATGCGCCACAAAGTTGGTTTTTTTTTATTTTCTGACATTTTCCAGGGTACATTTGGTCACTTTATTCTGTACGGCATCAGTTTCATGCTGTTTCAATACAGCTTTTAATCCATTATTCCACAACGCCGTACAAAAATCGTGCGACAAAGGGAAAAATCAAGGGTTGCAACCCCTTCTCTTTCCGTGCTCCGGGGGGTGATTTGAAAAAGTACGGCTTTGGTTCCAAAACATTATCTAGCACTCAAAAGTACTATTAAAAATAATGCCGTCAAAAAATTATTGTTCATTTGAATGTATATTAATAATTATTTTAATTTCATAGTATACTTGATGTATAAAGCTGTAAAATTATTTGACTCTGTACGGCAACTTTTTTTTCAACATGATATTGTAAAATACAACTGTTATATAGTATTGCCGTTCAAAAGAAACTGTTCTAAAGAACATTATAGAGAAATACAAAAACTGTAATTTTTTAAATTATTGCAAAAGTTTAAATATTCATAGATTAATAAAATATAGCAATTTTCTACATTTTTCCCTTGTTTTAAATAGTATTAAGATAAATAAATTAGGAAAAAATGATGCCGTACATTTTAATGCAGAATGGATTTTTCTTACATTTCGTTCTATGGATTTTTCCTTGAGTTTATTTTCCCCTACAAACCTTTGGACCAACGAAAATGTACGGCATGTAAAAAAATATTATTTATGCATAAAAATACTTTCAAAATAAATTAATTTTATGTTGTTTCAAATCACCCCCCGGAGCACGGAAAGAGAAGGGGTTGCAACCCTTGATTTTTCCCTTTGTCGCACGATTTTTGTACGGCGTTGTGGAATAATGGATTAAAAGCTGTATTGAAACAGCATGAAACTGATGCCGTACAGAATAAAGTGACCAAATGTACCCTGGTAATGTCAGAAAATCAAAAAAAAATCCCTACTTTGTGGCGCACCATTTTTTACGGCACTGCGCGTTTTCTTATTATTTTTCATAGATCTAACGATGGTAAAAATGCCGTACAAAAATATGTGAACAAAATCTACTCACTACTACCTGCACTTTTGAATTTTCACCAGCACTCAGTTGGACACCTTACAAGTGACGGCATAGTGCTGAATCTTATTATTGCATGGTCTTATATCGTACTATATACGTCACCTGGTGGTTCATATGACCCATCCATTTTGGACATGGGCCTGTAGTCTATAATATCTGTACAGAGTAGGCTGGTGATTTAATTAGAGCAATGTTTACTTTCGTAAAATCATAGGCGTTTGGGTAAAAAATAATAGTCTTAATATTTTCATACTCATATTTTTTAATTAAAAAATAAGACAACAGTGACCTGCGAAATATCAATACAACCATTTTGATGTCGGATCATTGTTTCATTTGTGCTACATTTACAAAGTTTCTGAAGAAATAAGTTTTTAGATATCATTGCTTTTACGTATTGTTTAAGGAGGTGCTGCACGGAATTTCGAAAAATTACGTGTTTTTAAGTCAGTGGTGCTAGGCGCTGAATAGGTCATATACATTAAAAGAACTAGTGTAGGTTAGCTTGATCCTTTCACAAAGCCATGGTTGTCTTGGAATTTGAAACAAATACCCAGAAACTGCATGCACAATATGTAAAAGTGATGATATCTAAAAACTTATTTCTTCAGAAACTTTGTAAATATAGCACATTTTCATTCACTTAAATAATCAGACATCAAAATTTTTGTATTGATATTCCGCAGGCCCTGATCTAAGTTTTCATTTAAAAAATATGAATATAAAAATATTAAGATTTTTATTATTTTTTACTCAAACACATATGATTTTACGAATATAAACATTGCTCCAATTAAAACCAGCCTACTCTGTACAGTTATTGCGTGCGTATTCATGTCGTGCGCCGTTGTCACACCACTGCCACGCGCCGCTCGCTCGCTATATGCCTAAACTCGCACTTTGGCGTCCGCGCGGAACCCTCCTAAATACATGTAAAAAAAAATCTGTCCATATTAAGATACACTTGTCATATTGCATAATGCATACCTTATGTAGTCAAGGCAATGGTGAAGGATTTCCATTCTGATTAGTCAATACATTAGTCTATAGTTATCAAATATTAGAATTTACATTTAGTAAGTTTAGTTGGGGGTCCTACTAGTATAATGATTTGGCTGGGCCAAAAACTAGATCTTAGATACTGTAATTGAATTAGTTTTGGAAATGCATTCAGAATGGACATTGTCATCGCAGCCCTGCCGAAATGAGGAATACGTCATTATTAAGTATCTATGGCACAAAATGACAAACATTTTAATCAAATGATCATCATGTATTTTGGGGTTGTATATGTACCTATTACCTATCTATTTCTCAATTCCCCCATATCGTATGTGTTCATTTCAAAGTGATAGTTTATTTGAAAGTTATTTCTTACAAAATAGTTTTAATAAACATCACTGTTCTTCAATGTTACGATGACGATTAAAAAGGTTGATTTTTTTCATAATAATTTTATTGTCAATGTTTATTATGTTACATGAGGTAACAGACCTCTTGAGAAACTTCCAAGTTACAAATAGCGAGTGCTTCAACACCATCGAATTTATATAATACTGACATTTTAAAATACATTTTTAAAAGTGTTCATACATGGCCGCTAAACTTGTGTGGGAGTAAATTTATAATATCTAAGAACAAATTGAAAATCAAAAATATTGCTAATATTGGAACAGCAATCAATTTTAGACATTTTTATATTAAATTAAATCATTGTCCGATGCTACTGAAGCACAGAAACAAGTTTTATAAAAATATAGTTATAAAACTAAATAAACAACTCCAAATGATCGCTAATTGCCGCACCCCACCCCTCAGTCATGGTGCGCTCATTAATTTTCTACAAGTGTCAAGAAACAGAACTCAACTAAAATTTAACTTATTCTAATGCAAATGGAGAAGGCACTAACAAAATACTATTTGTATTTTAATGAAAGTCAAACGAATCGAGTATCTTATTGTAGGATTCTTGGATGATGGTACTTGGTTCCTATTATTCAACTACATTCAACTATCAATAATAAAATTATTGTGATCAACAAACCTTGTTATGAATGAGTAAACCAACTTTTTAGATTAAATATATCGGTGGATAATAAAGCTAAAACCAATGCAAGTAAAATACGAAAATAAAAATATGATACCTATCGAAATTGATTTTAGTGACGATTAAACTTTTTAACAAAATCATAAAGGTTCGTAATAAACTATAAGTCCAGTAAAAGCGATATCGCTACCTCTGGAAATGTACTAACCTAGAACACTGGTTTCTACCTCTCTCGAGAGAAAGTTTGCCCTTATTAGCGCGGGCAAAACAATTTCATTTAATTAAATAGTGTACCGTTTCCGCCGCCTTATAACTATGAGTAGGCTAGCACAGCTTATTAGCTAATACACTGTTGAGTTTCTCTAGTGCGTACGTGAGATTGGTGTAGAGTTTCTTATCACAGCCGTGCTCCTCGATTGTGCTGAAGCGGAATGTTCGGAAGTTCTTTTCGACGTCAATGTATGTAACAGCTTGCATGAGTGGGCAAAGTATAATTTTTGTATGATCTTGGAAGTTTATCTGTGGACAAAATAAGTAAGAAAGTTAAATATACGGTACTCGCGAAATTACGAAAGTCAACATTCCCACATAAAATATACTTTAAAATATCTATTAGGATCTGCCTAATATGCCTTTTTGACTAATTAATAGTTTAAAGAAGCTTTTGTCAATACAAAAGCTTCTTTAAACATGTAACAAGTGAAGGAAGAACCGAAAATCATATTAACAAGTACAAGGTATCCGTGAAGCTTCTGTGACTTTTCTGTAGTGCTAATTGTTGTCATGCTTACCTGTAAGGTTCCATTGGTTAAATACATGATGACAGCGAGCGTGGTTCTAAACCACTTGTGGAGATGCGGCAGCCGAGACAGGCCGTCGCTCTCTCTCACGGGTACCGATGCGCCTGGAACAAACAAATATAAAATGCATATAAAATGTAAAAAATATAAAGGCATATAAAATGGATACCTAATTAATTTGAACGGCAGTTACTGTTAATAATAATGCGTCTTACTACTATGTAACATAGGCTGCTTTGCATCAAATTTTATAAGAATGAACATTTTCATAATCAACTAGTAAACAACTCTTAATACAATGGAATAAGAGTCAAATTGTACACATATCTGGGCTCGTGACTGAAAAGTAAGTACAGAGTTTATCTAAAATAATGTCTCACAAAATAGTAAATTTTCCGTCTATGATTTATAATAAATAATAAACATAAACCTATGAGTTATTTATTACAAACTTTAAAAAAAAAATTACTGATACTTACAATGTTTACACCATATCCCATGTATATATGTATATATGCATAAGCTATAAACAGTGATTTTATTGACCAAATATCATTATATCACTATATAGATACTAAGTTAGGGACTAGAATAAATTACTTATAATTTTTTAATCTATTATGGTCATCATCATCATCATCATCAGCCTATACTAGTCCACTGCTGCCTCTTGCATTAAATTAATTATTAACAGAATTCTTACCATGTAAAATTTTTTTTTAGTTCCAATATGTTGCTGATTTTTTTTCTATATCATCAAATCCTAGTTCTAACATATCTTGCAACATATATATATGTACAATATATAGATACAAGCATAACTGTGTATACGTTTCTGTAGTAAACTATACATACCAGCTTTCATAAGATGTTCCGTCATGTATCTCCTGAAGTATGTGAGGAGTTTCATCTTCTTGTCAAGCTCCTGCGGGTACTCGCGCATAGTCATATACTGCTCCTGGCTCTGTCGGTTTATGTAGTGAACATTCCTGCCGACAAAGCAGTATGGTTAGACAATATACGAACGGTAATGGACTAACTAATACATACAAAACACAAATGTGTAAACTATATATATAGTAGATCTATAAGTAGTTTCCAAAAAGTTTTAAAATAAAATATTAAAAGTAGGACAAAACTTCACTAAATTTGTACGAAACAAAATTTGCTATGATCATCTAATAGCATACCGGTACCTGTACCTGTACCTGTATACCGGTATTATACACCATAATATAGGTACTCATACCGGTACCAGGTAGGTAACCAAATTTATTAATGTTTATTAGTAGATAGATGAGTGGCGCTTGGATTGGCCAACTCCACGCGTTGCGCTCTCGTCTCGTTAGTTTGTCTGTTTAAATGTACATGTCGCACGGCCGCAGTGCTAAATCACGTGATAAATAGACTGACAATGTCGCAGGTAGGTACCGGTATTTTTAAGGTACAATACCGGTACTCATTGAAGAATTGGTATCCAGGCACCGAAATGGAAAACAGGTATTTAGCGATATGATACATGTATTTTCGGTACTGGTTGCAAGTCCTGCTTGCGAGTCTCTCGTCGAGATCTTTTTTATTATTTTTTTGCATATACTTCAAACGTATTTTTATCGATCATAAAATGACTCACAGTCCGTTGGCGAGCATGATGAGCTTGGTAGTGTCGTTGAACATGACGCCGACGCTCTCGTCGCACAGCTGGTAACCGAAGCCGTACTTGTCGCTGTAGTCCACCCACTTGCCGACCCACACCAGCGGCTGCGCGGCCGGGTCGCCTAGCTCGTCCGTCAGCGACTCCGGCCGGCACTTCAGCTGTTATAATACATTTCATAATAAGATAAAAAAAAACTAGAAAAAATCAATGAAGTTGCATTATGTAAAACTCAAGCTTTATCTAAAATTAGAAAATATTGATTTCTTTTCTTTAAATCAAGTCCTAAATTTATATTCATGACTGTAGATGTAACAAGCGTCGCCAAGCGTTTAACCTTTTGAACGCCAGAGCGCAAACGCATTGGCGCCCCTTCCACGCCAAGCCACAAATTCAGAGCAAATACCTACAAATAAAATAGGAATGCCAACGATCTTATCGATAATTTGTCAATAACCAATTTAATAATTGCTATTCGTCACATATTTTTGAAATAAAATATTACTCGTTATATCAATCTTTATTTGACACTATTTCGTATCATTTAACAGCAGTTACAAAATTCTAAACAAAGTAAAAGTAGACATTAGAACTGCAAACGAATAAATCAGATAATAATAAGGTACATCACTAATCTCGTTCGTGAAGTCATCCGCTGTCGGGAAGACCCGACTATGGCGTGGTTGGCACGACCTTTGACAACTTTCTCGCGTGTGAGGTAGGGATGTGACATTTCAAGTAAACTAAAAATTATAAACAATAAGGTAAAGAAAAGGTTGTCTATTAGAGTACTAATTATTAAGAGGCCTATTACATCTCGACTGTGATTTTTGCGTAAAATGCCCAGTTTCGTATTTTGTAGTAATTTTCCAGTTGTATTTATCGTTTTTATCGAATAATAAATTCATCCTTAGTATTACAAATTTCCACTCTGCGAGAAAAAGCTGAGTTCGGACGGCCGGCGCATCGCATTTTATAGTAATTTTGCAGTTGTATTTATCGTTTTTATCGAAATAGGATTATAAACTCATTATTAAATGTTTATTCCTCATGAAGTAACAATTATTCTGGTATAAATTTTGCTCAATAATATTATCGTAGATAGGAGAAATTCACATCGATCTTAAAGCGATTTTAGAAGTTTTGTAAAATCTAAAAATGTAAAAATGTAAAATGTAAAATCAATGATATCTAAAAATTCCGAGGCCGCTACGAACTATTCGACTATATAAGAGATAACATTCTATTTTTTTTATTTCATTTGTTTAGAACAGGAGTTCAATCTAGGAGCTCAAATAAGTGCCTTCGCGCATTTTATGAAAATCTTTCTCTACTATTTTGGTTTTCATTAAAAAGGTAAGCAAAATTTACAAAAAGCGAGGCCGCTACGAACTATTATATGCCAATAGCTATTCTGCACTATTCAATAAATTTACCTAACTTACCCTTCACTAGCTGTCGTATCTTGCCGACTGTGGCGTGAGGAGAACACCTTTTTTAAGGATTTCGATTAGCAATATTTAATGATAATTTTTGCTAGTGAAATGTAACTAATGGATATATCTTCGTGCCATTTTACAATATATCATTACTGTACTTTTAAATAATAGGAAAAAGAAACACAAAAAAGTTAATTTAGTATATTTATTTTGTATTTTAAAAATTTCGTTTTCTCGTCGGCTATACACGACGGTGGCGTGTTGGGCACTTTTTCATTTGTCGTCCAGTGCCGACCGTGGCGTTCAAAAGGTTAAAGATTAAAAACAAAGGTTGCTTTGGTTTTTTTTTTTGCTAATGAAAAATTGTGTCGTAATCGTGTTTTGGGTTTTAGCAGAATTTCTAATATATGCTCAATTAACTCATATCCGAACATCAAAATTCAAAATTCAAAATCATTTATTCAGTTTAGGCTACAAGTCAAACATCAAACACCTAATCTCAATACTTTATGATATCTGGGGCTTCGAAAGACGCATTTCTTTTTACATATCCTTTTAACATGGTTCTCTGAGCCCAACCCATATTGACAAAAGTGCATTCATAGTCGTATACTGAAATATTGATAGAGGCAAATATAGGTAATTATTATTATTATACGAGGAATGTCACATTTTTTTATTTTTTAATAAAAAAACGCATGGTCTTCATCTAATTAAATTTTCATCAATGTGGCGATAAGGCCGAAAGGTGGAATCGCACTTCTGAACGTAAACAATGCTATTAATATTGGTGTTATGGCGATTCGACACTAAATTAAATAAATACACATATTTGAATATTTCAAATTGTAAAAAACTTTTGTACCTTGTCGAAGTAATTTGTCACCTTATATACCTACGAAGAGCTCGATGACGCAGTGGTTAACACGCCTGGTCGGCGATTGCAAAGGTTAAGCAACTTTAGCAATGACCGGTCATTGGATGGGTGACCAAAAATTTAAGATCTCGAGCTTCTCCGTGCTTCGAAATGCACGTAAAGGGCTGCATTAGCAGTCCTTAAGAACTACCAACCGCACTACGCCCGCGTGGTGGTTTATGACCCGTTCTCCCTATCCATCCATAGGGAAGTTACGCACCACAGCACTGAGACATAAAATGGTTATGATGGATATACACATACTTAATCTGTGACATGGCCACCTTTACCACAATAAAGCGACAGTACCTATACTGTTGAGATATTATTGGACCCTTCACGGCTGGTGATTGGTATCAGTACCTAACTTAACGGCTAGTTAGTAGTTGGTAGTCACAGTACCTTGCCGACGAGCAGCGCGGCGAGCTGATCCCGCAGCGCGACGAAGTTCTGCCGGTGGGAGGCGGGCTCCACCGCGCCCGCCGCGTCGCGCTTCACCGGCGAGTCCACCGCCATCGCGTGATCTACTTGAACACAAGTCACGACACACCTTTAGTCAAAGTAAAGCCCGGTGAAGCTGAAACTGCGCAGTGGCGATCAGCAGCATTCTCAAAAACAAAACTTTAGTCAATACCAACGAGTTTCAACATAGTATTTTCAGCGAGTACATTTTCGTACTTACAAGTCTGTTTTTTTATAACTGTACATATTAAATTATTGTATTATTTAAAAAATTAAGGGGGTGCAACGCGGAATTTGAAAATTTACGTGTTTTTAAGACACTGGTGCTAGGCGCTGAATAGGTCTTATACATTAAAAGGACTAGTATAGGTTAGCTTGATCCTTTCACAAGGTCATGGTTGTCTTGGAATTTGAAACAAATACCCAGAAACTGCATAAACAATACGTAAAATAATGATATCTAAAAACTTATTTCTTCAGAAACTTTGTAACTATAGCACAAATGAAACAATGATCCGACATCAAAATGTTTGTATTGATATTCCGCAGGTCACTGTTGTCTTATTTTTCAATTAAAAAACATGAATATGAAAATATTAAGACTTTTCTTATTTTTTACCCAAACGCCTATGATTTTACGAAAGTAAACATTGCTCTAATTAAATCACCAGCCTACTCTGTACAGATATTAGTATGCGTGCGCATTCGTAGTCGTGCGCCGTTGTCACACCACTGCCACGCGCCGCTCGCTCGCTATCATAAAGAAACTTGAAACTCGCAGTTTTGCGTCCGCGCTGCACCCCCTTAAGTTATATAAATAAATGGAGTCACAAGTTTTTGAATAACTGCTCGTATTTGGTCGAAATGATAATCTGATTGGTACACACGCCTGCACATCAGATTACCACGAAATGTCAAAATTTCATCAATATACTATGAACTTTATGTTAATAGCATAGGGTTGAACAGCGTCTGTACATCAAAAGACGCTCAAAAGCTGCATCCAATGGTATTTAAATGTCTGAACAGCCAAATCTCGATTTAGGCGATGCTGTTTGCTAACCGACAGTTGATGCTTAAAAATGAAAAAAAGACTATCCATAATAAAGACATCCTTTTCGGTGCATCGACGACAGAGAAATTCAAGAAACTACATAAAAAATATACAAATGAGTTGAGAACCTTGTTCCTTTTTCAAGTCTGTTAACCTTTGGTATGCGGAAGCACTGATCAGTGTCGCCAAACAAATAAATTCTATTGTGTCTGTATTTGCCATAGATGACGAATTAAATAGCATCATTGATGTCGCAGCCTCACCGTTGGTATTGACTTCGTTGAGCGGTCGGCGGTGCAGCGGCACGCCTTCCAACTGATCGGTTCTCGGAGCAGTGGTGAGGCAGGAGGCAGGCAATGCGGCCGGCATGATGCCCGACGTAAAGAACTCGTGTTGGAGTAGCTTGTCGACGGAGGGGCGGCGCGCCGGGTTCGATTGAAGCTGTAGAACGATCATGGAGGCCGCCGGCTTGCGCAGGGACGATGGGATCCTGCGTTGGGGTGGCATACCGTAAGCGTGGGCAGCACATATACTTATAATCATTAGTCTAAGCATATGTGCCATGGTAAACCCGCTCGGTCTTCGATTGCAGAAGAGGCTAAAAGCCAGGCATCGGATGGGTGATAAAAAATGTATTATCTAGAGCTTCTCCGTGCTTCGGAAGGCACGTAAAGTAGTTAGTCCCGGCTGTATTAGCAGTCGCTAACAACCACCAATCGGCACTGACAACGTGAAGGATTATGGCCCTCTAGCTGTACAAAATATGATGATATTTTGTACAGCTAGAGGGCCACAAACTGATGAGTTTACAAACGACAAATGACGGGATCCTGCGCAGTTGCGTGAGTTCAACGTTCCGTGAGAGTTCAATTGCACAGATATAAATAATTATCAGGCTACAAATACCCCATGCATCTAGGCTCCATTTCATCCGGGTTTTTCCTAGTTAGGAATCCAGAAATGGTCAAGGCAGTGTATTGATAGTTGTTCTGAGTTTAAATTTTATTGAATAATTTGTAAATGTACAGTTAGTAGGTCATTTTAGAAAGTCAATAATTTAAGTTACCTAAAAATTGGTGATGTATTTATTTGTATATGGCCCAATGCAAGTTTGTTGGGTATGCTAATTGCTGGGACCGATATAGCATCACATGCCTTCCAAAGCACAGAACTCAGTATAATTAAGTATTATAGTATGGCTAAAAAACAATTTATAAAAATTGATAATTATTTATTTATTTCTGTAATTTGTTTTTAAAGACTTGACTAAAACAAGGAAGGAACAATAGTATGATGCATTATCTTCATGACTAACAATTTAAAATATTCTTATGCATATTAAATTAAATATTTACCTTATTTACATTTAGTTAGCTTTCTACATAGTAATATTAGTAATTAAATGATTTGATTTGCTAATTTAGTTATATTAAGACATAATTGGAAATTACAAGAAAAGTTAATAAATTACTGTAAAGCTTTTTGATTGCAACATTTAGATGATAATGATGTTTTTTCACAAATCCCACCTGTTAATCTCTCATGACAAACATGATAAATGAAAGTGCAACAAAATGTAATACTTTGTTTTGTTTCATATAAGTGCTTTAATTTTATAAATCAAAGTTTGGGTTTAAACAGAAATACTTAATAAGACCCATTAACACTTTAAGCGCCATATGACCGATATACAACTCTGGGTTTTGTGGCGGTCAACGTGTTAAGGAAACAACACGTAAAAGCATCGCAACACAGCAGCGACCGACACCGTGACACACAACGACGTCGAGTAACCTGTATCGATGATTGACCGTGTTATGGTTGACTAAGGCTTGTGCGAACAGAGTGCCGAGCCTATGCCAAGGGCCAGTGGAACATGCGTGCAGAGCTAATTCCACGCCTTCGCTATTTGTGGACAATAGAAAACAAAATTGTCAAAAGTCAATTCCAAAAAAAAAAACATCAACAAAAAAGTTTATAATGTTCCAAAGAAAAGTTTTCAACGTGAATAGTAATGTGAATCCACTAGAAGCATGAGCCTACTAGTTTTCTGTAGTAGTTTCATTCAACAGGACAATGTTGGAATTACCAACATTTTTTAATTTAAATTCTAAGTTCTCAATACAGGAATTAATTGTAATACACAATAACAGGAACATTATTTCATAACTTTACTTTTCTGAAAATATATAATTATAACCTACAAAGTTGGGTGGTGCATCCCTAATTGTTTTGAGAATATAGATAACATATTACTTGTAATTGTGTAGTTGTTTGTCATCTCTTGCTACAAATGAGGTGCACATAGGTGCTGGCCTTCATCTCTTGCTACAAATGAGGTGCACATAGGTGCTGGCCTTCATCTCTTGCTACAAATGAGGTGCACATAGGTGCTGGCCTTCATCTCTTGCTACAAATGAGGTGCACATAGGTGCTGGCCTTCATCTCTTGCTACAAATGAGGTGCACATAGGTGCTGGCCTTCATCTCTTGCTACAAATGAGGTGCACATAGGTGCTGGCCTTCATCTCTTGCTACAAATGAGGTGCACATAGGTGCTGGCCTTCATCTCTTGCTACAAATGAGGTGCACATAGGTGCTGGCCTATATTACTGAAGAAACCAAATGTAATTGTCATCATTATCATTAGCCCACTTCCCCCTACTGCAGGGCATGGCCTCTTCCTTATTAAATAAAACTTATGTTTTATTTTATATTATTACAGACGACATATACAAACCTATATTCACACTGCTTGATTCGCTTGTAGGTATCTTTAAGGGTAGAGGTCTCGAAGGGTGGCTTGCCCACAAGCAGTGTGTACATGATGCAGCCCAAGCTCCAAATGTCCACTTCGAAGGAGTGCCCCTTCTTCGTCAATATCTCAGGTGCAATATAGTTCGGTGTGCCACATAGAGTCTGCTTTCTCTCTCCTACAAGTTAAAAGATAATATTGATATATGAATAAAACTCTTGGTAAAAAGAAGCTGAAAAGACATAATTAAGTAATAATTAATTATTATAAGAAATGACATTTTCAATTCAAAATTCAAAATTCAAAATTCAAAATTCAAAATCATTTATTCAGTTTAGGCTACAAGTAGCTCTTATGAATGTCACTATGCCATCGGTTCGTAAGTCTACTCTGGGCGGGAGATCTTGTACTGAGAAGAACCGGCAAGAAACTCAGCAAGTGTCCAGCTCTTTTCTCCCTTACAGCGTCAAAAATATTGGAAAATGCCCTATCATAGCAGGACACTTTCCATTACAATAAACACAAAAATATAGAAGACAACCACAACATGTAAAAAAAAAAATAAACACAAAATAAAAAATCTACGCTAACAAATTTACATCAGGTAAAAGTTACAATTTCCACAATGTCATACAGTACCACTACAGTACTATCGTAGAAGTCAAAAATTGTTTAAGAGAAACAAAGTCAAATTATAGTGAAAAATACTAAAAATAAGATAAGTAAGCGTGAGCAGACCAGCCTCCACAGGCGGCACCCGTTCACGAGTATGACATATGAATCAGCCATCGCTTCGCTCAACCATATTTTAGGGAACGTAACGACCCGACGCACACGCCACCACCGTAGAGACAGTAAAGAGAGCATGACACACTCAAGATACTCTAAATAAAAAAAACTTAGTGATCTATTTAACGCAACGCTGTTTGTTATCTGTAGGACACTGTTGATAAAGGCTATCATATCAGTATACAAATTATATAAATTAATTTTATTATGATGATTCTAGAGTATAATGTTGTTTTTATTATAACCAGGCTGTTTTATCATCTAAATATTCTTTGACTGTATAATAACCTTTTATGAGTAATAAAGATTTCACATGTTTTTTAAACTTATCTAAAGGTAAATCTAGTACAGTACTTGGTATTTTATTGTAATAGTGTATACCTTGCCCCAAGAAAGAACCAAGAACCTTTTGTAACCTGAACAGTGGCATTACAAGTTTTGTCTTATTTCTAGTATTGAAATTGTGTACGTCACCATGTTTAGTAAAGGAGTTGATATTGCAACGTACAAAAACTATACAATTATAAATATACTGAGATGCAACTGTCAGGACACCAATCTCCCTAAAAAGATTTCTTAAGGAAGTTCGTGATCCTAGTTTATAGATTGTTCTTATTGCTCGTTTTGATTTCAAAGGCATTTTGATAACATTATGAAAAACTGACATAATGTTTCTATACAAGTTGATCCATAGCCTTGTTGATTGCCCGGATGTTTTGGCTTGCGTCAATTTGGAAGTCCACATCCAGGTACCTAGTTGTTTATTAAACTGGAAAACCTTTAGGCTGCCGCTCTGTAAAACAAATGTCGGCCAGCATTCTCCTTTGTATAAATCCTTCTCTTATTGCAACGGAATCAAATTAAAATTTGATATATTCTCTGGTTCTCTAGCCCCGAGAAGGAATAATTTTAATATAAAGCACTTGACGATTTGTGAACAAGCGGTTTGTTTAAAGTATATTTATGCATATATTTTTGTTTTTACTGTTTAAACATTATTTAGTATTGCATGTTGTGTTCACTAATATTAGAAACTGCACTTAAATGTTGAATCAAAGCTTTTTTAAAATATCTATCTATGTGTATGTTCTAAGGTGTAAACCATAAAAAAAAAATATAGTCATACATTTTTTACTAATGTTTACTCTACATGCTTGTTAAGAAAAAAAAAGAGAAAGCAACAGTAAATGATTGCTAAATATGCTAATTTCTATAACATATCTACAAGTGTAGAGTTCATTGACCTCTAAAAATACCAATTTGCTAATGTAGTTTAGTTAAACTTCATTTTTAGAATGAAGATTAAGAAAGAGCTTCAATAAAAACCATTTCAGTATTGAATTTTATAGTAGATTGTTGCTGGATACATAAAATTATTTGGTATTTCAATTTATTGATTGGCAGTATTTTATGTCAAATGACCAACCATACCCTGACTGATTAAGTTAACCTAGTAATAATAGAAGTGATTTTGACCCACTATCTTAAATAAATGAATGGGTATTGCTTCTTTGATCAACACAAAGATATTTCAAATACATGGCTACCAGATAATGATGTCAAATAAATAGTTAAAGTTAATAAGTCAATAAATCTTCTGTGAAAAAAGTCTAAATAAATAAATATTAAATGCAAACCTTCATATTCAATTCTGGCCGCTAGACCAAAGTCACCAATCTTGACGTGGAGGTCATCATCAAGGAACAGGTTGCCAAGTTTGAGGTCCCGATGGATGATGCGCTTGCTGTGCAAGTACTGCACACCCAACAAGATCTGGTGCATGTAGAACCGTGTCTCCGGCTCTGTGATTGCTTTTCTCCGCTTGTGCAGCTCCATCATTGACTAATAAATGATTTCATTGAGTTACATACACATTGTTATAAACTTCATTACTGAAATCTGTACTAAAAGAGGAAACAGGAAAAGTATAATTTTTTACGATTATTATTTATTACTTAAACTATGCAAGGTGTTTTTAAAAACACAAACATGCTGTGTTTAGTACACAGGTTTTTTCAACATATATTTACAGATTTTTATACTTGGCTACTTTATTACTTTAATAAATTAATATTAATATAAATTAATATAGCCTTCAAAGAGTGCCTATGAGTTTGCACAGTAATTTCAGTAGCATTTAGATTAATTATTTGTATTATTAATATGACTTGCAGAAGATGCTTACCCGTCTCTTGCAGAGTTCTAAAATGATATAAATATTAAGTGAGTCTTCGAAGAAACTGTGGAATCCAACCACATGCTTGTGTAGTAGGGACCTATGTATAGAGATCTCTTGTGCCATCTTTTCTTTCTGACTTGACTTTACCATAAGCTTCTTTGATACTATTTTGCCAGCATATACTTGATGATTGGATAAGTCTTGTATTTCGTAGCATTTTGCAAAACCACCCTGTAAATCGCAGTACACATTAATTTGAAATTTTGTCTCAACATTTTAGTGTCCAATTAGGTACCTTTCTTAAACATTTACTATCACGTAAATAAGGAAATATGCAGATAATTATAATTAACAAGTAACATCGACTACAAAATAAAAAAAACGGTTACACACTGGTATTTCAATTTGTAACAGATGTTTGTACCGTTGACGCAATTTGAATAATAATATTTACTTGAAGTATTTGCATTTTAATTAAATGCGTGTATGTAAAGAATACATAGTAAAGTAAATAGTAATAGCCACTCACCTTTCCAAAAAATCGTAACCTTTGATAGGAACAGTTAGTCTGGGGATCGTGTATGATTTCGGGAATTTCTTTCTTTTCATCTTCTTTGATAGACGTCATTTTAAACTAGCTTAAAAATATAAATTAAAGTCAATTAAAATGTAAGGAATAGTAGTAAACTATTAATGATTGTTGACAATTCACAAAGGTAATTTCAAACGGCCATACGTTTGAACTTTGAAGTTTGACGACTGTTGTTACGAATTTGAACGGTTATGTTGAATAGCCAATAGTAGCAAGGCATTTACTACTATGTTGCCGTTTAGATTTTTTTTACTACCTAAATCAATTGTTTAAAATATATATTTGCATCTTTTTTATATTTGTTTATTAAGTGTTTTTTTATTGGCATTTAAATAAATAGTATAAACTTTTTATAAATCTTATTTAAAAAAAATTGTATATTTACCAAATTGTTTTTAGTAGTATAAAAATTTACATGATAGTAGTATTTTGTTTTACTAGCAACAAATAAATTCATTTCTCTCTTTTTCATACAAAGGATATATCTACGTGCATAAACGAGACAAAAAATCAAGATTGCGAGCTAAAAAAAGCGCAAACCGTTTGAATAAAAACTTGTGTTAGGTACGGTTTGTGGCGTTCCAGGCTTTGTTCGTAATAGGAGTCAAGTAGTATAGTTTAATATTATGCTTTAACCGTTCACTAACGTAAGATGTTTTTAAAATAAAATAGTTTAAAACCAAAAGAGTTACCTATTCTGTTTTAGTTAGTTAATTTATCGTAATAGGTATATCGTGATTTTAATTATTCTAAGGATTTTATGTAAAGTAGTTTAAAAAAATATATGTTTAAGCATATTTAGCTTTTATTTACTAATTATTTATAAGCTAATGTCACTGACTTGGCTACCTACGCTTTAACTGATTTAAGCTCATTAAAGTAACATTTACAAAAAAGTAGTAATTCCTGATTCAGTTTCACTGTTGTTAATGTAATAAACAACATTTGCTATTTCTTTTTGATAGGCTTTTCTAAACTTTTTATTCGTTTGATTTGTTAAATTAGTTTATTATTTGATTAGGTACCAACATAATTCGGAGCGATTCGGCCCGTCTTAGAGGGTCGGTTGCAAGGCGGGGTCACTATCGTTCCGGTTGGTTCAGGTCCTCTTGGGGCATAGCTGCTTCGGGAGGTAACGGCAAAATTACCTAGTTCAAAGAGAGCCGACCATGTAGTGCTACCATTATGATGCGTCGTTGCCAGCACTGGTTTAGGCCATGCTGGCCAATAAAAGACCGTAGGAGGCGACATTCACATTCTGTGAGAGCGTGATACCGCGCTCGTGATGTCGCTGAAAGAGGCGGCGGAAAGGTCCCTATAAGACGATCCCCTTTCTGAGGTTATCTGGCGCAGACATAGGTACGGGGAGAAGAAGGCGTGGTTTTGAGCAGCTGCTTCTCCCGTAGAGCAGATGCGGTTGGTTGGACATGAACAGTCCTACACACGCAACGTAGGTCCACATGGGTTTTCCGAGGGTCACTATGTTCCAGGCCCCCTTTCGGCTCAATCCAGGTAAGATGGCGTCAAACGGCCGCTGGGTGGGGCCTTTGGTAGAATCGCTAGTTCGATTACACTAGGCTTACCCTCCCGATGGCGAAAGATGAAACAACCCGAGGTTTTGGTGGGTCTCCCTTCAACATCTTAACCAACCCCACCTACACCGCGGGTCACTGCAGCTCTGCGAGGATTTGGTTTTTACAAAACCATCGTCAAAAAAGGTACTAGTAACTTAGTTCGTGGAACAGGCGACAGACGAGACTTCAGGATTACGGTCATCATCATTTAATCAGATTAAACACAATCGCCGGGAAACCCTGAATTCTGAAAATTATATAAAGGTTTGTAGCCATTTTTTTAGTAGTAGGTAGATAACCAATGTTGAAATTGATAAAGTCAGTCCTAGTATGGTTGACTCTTTTTTTTTTTTACTAGACTAGTCACTAACCACCACAGTCATGCACAATACACAGTGTTAAGTCACCATAGGTAAGTAGGTAGGTAATTAGGCAATTTGGGGCGGGCCAATCCACTACGTCATAAAATGATATTACAAATACCTACCTATAATTTTATTACATTTTATTTTACGTACTATCGTACCACACATACGTACATACGTAATATAGGTACGTAAGCCTCCTGTGACGTACCCAAGTTTTTGTTTATGTAAGAGGTAGGTATATTATATTTTAATTTGTAAGTATATGTTTTATACATACCTAGGTACCTTTATTTTTTCATTCTATTCTATCTTCATTATAATATTTTTATAAAAATTAGTAGGCTATTTATTTGTAGTCCACTTTTAATATTTACATAGGTCTACATTTTTTTACATCTTTTTATTACATTTAACATTGGTCTCGTTTCTGTAGACGTCTTTACGTTTTATCGTCATTTTTATTTATTTGTTAATATCTAAGACCTCTGTCACTGCGGACCTACTCGTCGACTTAGGCATCACGAGTCTCCTCCAAACTGTGCTTCACCAATCACAAAGTACAGAATACCTTACACGTTTTTTTGTCGCACCTCCAAAACATGGAATAGTTTGCCAGCACACGTTTTCTCTCCTTCCTATGATATGGGGTCCTTCAAACGAGGCGTGAAGAGGCACCTTGTGGGCCGGCAGAGTGAGGGTAGCTGATGCTGCGTTGTTTTCACGCTGCACCAGTTGTTGTCGAATCTGGATTCCATATTCACTTAACATCGGGTGAAATGGAGTCATTTGCCGTGCTACGTATAAAAAAAAAAACCTCTACTACATATCTACCAATCAATTTATCTGATAATTACCCACTATTTTAATTACTGTGAGCCACAATTTGAGGCAAAAATTTTGCTACTCGATTTCCCTTATGCGGTTGTTTACGCAGACAACGTAATGTAAAACCAAGTGACGTCCATATGTGTGAAACCACGTGAAAAAGCTTTTTCTAATGAAAAAAAATTAAAAAGAAATTGCTTCTTTTTAATTTTTTTTCATTAAAAAAAGCTTTTTAATTTATTAGTTATTATTACTAAAGCTACTTTAAAAATAATATGAAGAAGTTTTACTTTAGTGACAAAAATAATCCTACCCATTAACCCATCCTAGGTTAGCTGGAAGAGATCTCTTGTAGAGATAAGGCCACCTTTGCTTACCATTGTTTGTATAAGTACATTGTTTTCTGTTTGTGTGTTTTTGTGCAATAAATAATGTTATCTAAATCAACTTATTTACCACGCTTTTCTACTACTATCTACTAAGTGCCGTCGATGCGCCCGGTCCCATCCGAACCCCTCGGAGATCTAGTGTACGGAACGGGGACGGACGCTTGCATGATGCTATTCTCTCTATACACCTTTGTCGGTGTTTCGGCTTAAAGAAGCCTCCAAAAAAGTCCAAGACCGTTTGAGGCCAACAACAAACTCTTTACAAAAAGACGTCGATGGGCAGCACTGACAGTAGAACGTTTAGGCTGTTGACGATAATGTTTTTTTTTCTGTTTTCGTTTTGCACTCTTTGTTTTAAACCTTATTGTATAAAGTTGTTCGTGGTTGACGAAGTTCAAAGCTGAAAAGGCGGAAACAATTAGTTCTGTAGGTACTAAGTTGTGAAGCATCAAAATAATGAGTAATTACTATCCCCCCAGTAATCGTTCTGAGTAATGAAAATTCGTATAAACCGGTCCTAAATCAAAAAGTCCCTTCGGTGTTTCATTAATAAGAAGTATTGAAAAGAATCCACGAGCGGGATTCAAACCCGCACCCCATGACATGCCGGGTCAGGTGCACTGCCAACTATGCTATCGTGGCTCAATCCATCAATCAATCAATTTGTCTTTTTAAATTGTAATTTGTTCGCAACAATATCTAAATTATATGTAAATAATCATAATAAGAAGTATTTCTTTCCTATACAGAGAAATATCATCATCGTCATCATCATCAATCTTAAGTGCAGGTCTTCCCACAGGTGGGTGGCGTCGTGGTGCAAGATCGCAAGTCGCATTTTGTTATTACATCTAACATGTGCGAGAGATGTTCCCTTGGGGTTTTGCTCGGTGCGAGTCCGAAAGAATCCCACTCTCCCCAGGGTGGAAAAGGACGCCGAAACATTTCCCCAAGGCAATGAAAAAAAATCCGAAACTTTTTGCTCAACTTGGGAATTAAACCAATCATGCATCTCCGGATATCGGACGGACCAAGTGCTTAGCCACTCGGACAGGAGTCGTAAACATAAGAGGCGAGCTCTATGGCGCAGTTGGTGGACGCGTCTGGTCTGCGATTGCTAAAGTTAAGCAATTTTTGCAAAGGCCTCTCATCGGATGGGTGACCAAAAACTTATCATCTCGAGCTTCTCCATGCTTCGGAAGGCATGTAATGCCGTTGGTCCCGGCTGCAGTAGCAGTCGTTAACAACCACCAATCTGCACTGGGCCGGCGTGGTGGTTTATGGCCCGGTTCCCCTATCCATCCACGGGGAAGGCTCGTGACTCGTGCCAGTGGGGACATGAAGAAAATACTGTTTTTTAAATATAATTATGAGCAATAAAAATGTCATGACATTTATTTTATCTATCAGATAGGCCGCGGCCGTGGCACTCACAGCATCCTGCGGAAACCAGTAAGGCTTGGCGATTGGCATGCAGCTGATAAAATTTCAAACCATTGCGTATTATGAACTCTTGAAGGTCACGCTTATACTTTCTATGTAGGTAGGTATTAATCAGAAACAGGGACGAAAAATTTACTGCGAAATGACATTCGACGCGACCTTTACTGAACGCAAGACATAGAAAACTTTCTATTTATAATCTTAGTAAACTGGTCCGTACATTAAGTTGTCCTTCGACCCAGATCCAAACTGATAAAGACGTCCACTGCTGGACAAAAGCCTCCCCCAAGGATCTCCGACCTAACGACCGGTTTTGTGCTGCTCGCATCCAGCAGCTACCCGCGACCTTCACCGGACATTTTTTTTGACAGAATAACTCGTCACCCGAGTACCACCGCACCTGGGGAGGCGCGGATGGTTATTCTCCCCTCCAGCTTCTTGTTGGAGGCCTATCTACACTGCGCCTTCAGTGAGACCACTCGAGACCTGTTCCGCCCCAGCTGCCATCAGGCCTACGAGCGATGTGCCCTGCTGCCCGATGCCACTTGAACTTTGGTCTATGTCGGTAACCTTCGTTTAAACTACTATCTATGTAATAACTACATTGTACACATTTAAACAATAAAGAATTTCTAGTTCTATTTCTTAGCGAACGTATCATAAAAAAAATGTACGGTAATGCAAATAATTACTTTGGTCTTTAGTATGTGCATTATAATTACTTACAACAAAATGTTAAAAAATTTGTTCGCAACAAAATTTGCGTTAAAAATTATTTGAACATTTTATAAATAGCTTGCTTACCTCTTAACCGATCTTTAATATTTGTAAAAATATTATGATCGCGGGCTGGTTAGAACCACGATAGCTTAATTGGAAGAGCACCTGACCCGGTACGTCAGAAGGGTGCAGGTTCAAATACTGCTCGTGGAAATTTTTTCAACATTTGTGTTTTTACTTACAACAAGTTATAGTTTCGGTATTAAGAATAACCAACTATGGGCTATACCTCTACCATCAGTTACTCTCAGTGAATATCAACTGCATCTTCTAATTTTTATAAAATATTTTTTGAAAAGTACTTGAGATATTTGTAGACATCCCTATAAGACTAAACGTTGTCCTTCCTTACTCAGTCTCCGTTAGAGGAAAATCCCGAGTTATATATTATTACGTATTTATTATCTCTGTTTCAATGTCAAGTTTCACCAGATCGAGGTGTTTTCTGTATATCCCAAATTATAGGACTGCAATGTTTCTCGCAATTCCATAATCCAATGATTCATGGGTTCACGGCAGTTACCGTGACCGAGTAATGTCACCGTATGTTAGGTATTCGCTTTAGCGAACAATAACTATAAAGCAGTGTAGGGTACAACTTAGGCTTTATTAATTGCGTCGCGCTCATCAGTCAGTGAGGCTCGCGCTGTGGCATTATCGTGTTTCATTTGTTGCCAATTCGTGGTTAAGCAAATCGTAAACTAGTTAGCCAACAAGAATCCTAAGTTATTGTCTAACTCTCTTCTACAAAGTCAACAATATCAAAATGGCAATGATTCGTGTGACAACCGTACTTTTTTGTGTTTTGTCAACAGTGATTGTTAGTGCGCACAGATTCATAATGACAACAGATGAATGTAAGTCCTTTTCATGATACAAAATTGTTGAATATAACAGTGTAATGAAAAGAAAACAAATGTAGCCCTATTCACAAAAAGGTGTAAGTATGTGCAAATTAATGAACTTTCTAGCTAACTCGATTCGAAAACAGTAACTATAATTTTAATCAAAATTTAACTAGATCGGTACACAATTGATCGTTGTTGCCTTGTTGTGTTGTAACATTCCACGCATCACAAAACAGGTGGTTCATTTGTTTCATTCTAAAAAAGTGATAGCTACCTATACGGTTGTTCTAAGCTCTAACTATTAAATAAACATACCTAGGTATTTAATCCTGTGCTTAAGCCAGCCTGATTATGATCAGGACTAATTGCACACTCACGCCTGATAGTGTTTTTTTGCCATATTATGATTATTATGGTGATGATGTTGATCACTAGACTTTTAAATTATACGATCTGTAAACATTGCGGGCAGCATCTTTGATGTTGATAACACTGTCAAACAATTAGTTCTGTATCAAAGTCATTCATTCATTAATCATCATCATTTAGAGTAGCTGCTTATCTACTAAGTAATTTGCACATTTCCACAGATTAACTAGGTAAACGCTATTAACTATTCATTAAACTCATTTCAGTGCAGTAATTGGGGTCATCATTTTCACTTTGCTGATAACAGAGATTGTTAAAATCCGATAACCGATTTCTTTCTCTTTTAATTGCTTATGGCTTCAGTAAGTTTTGTTTTTCTTTAGATTACTGTAGCTTGGTACGTTGTGCGAAAAGCTAGCGTGCTACGAGCCAGTTCGCCAAAGACTGCTTGCTGACTCGCTCATTGAATAATGTGGAGTTACGTTTCAGTTGCAAGCCCTTGTGTGAGGTCGCGAAATGTTGATCTGTCGTCTTGGAGATACAGGAAGCGACGACAAAATATAGCGTTACAAAAGTTCTTAATAATAAATTACGACATTATCGTATCACGTGAAGGACATCTATTTTTGGATATATCGATTAGGATTAACTACTCCTTTTGAAGTTAGGTGGGTAGGGTTTGGTTGATTTTGTCGTTAAAGTTCGGATTTGCCTGTCTGGCTGGGGAGATACATAAGTAAATAACTCCTCAAGCACACAAAACCAATCACACGCCGGGCTCGGCAATGGCACTAAGGCGCGTGTGAACCGGAGATTGTATTAAATGAGATACACTAATAACCTTGTCTCATGAGAAATAGATATTCATATAACAGCTTAATTGGGCTGAAGTATGTAAGTATGCGAAATTAATGAAGTAAAATGTTTTTTTGTATATTCAGTGGAGAACCACATCAGTCCCGAAGATCTTAAGGAGTTTATGAAGATGTCCAACGACATTAGGACAACCACGCCCTCTGGTGTTCCGAGCTATATGAACGAGGTAAAGTCGCAAGCGCAGCTACAACAGAAAAAGTTCAGGGACTTGATTCTGCTGTTACAAAAAAGGTCCAAATTCCAAATGAGGCCTAAGGCCTTATTTTGACATTTGGACTACGTGAAAAATTACAGTACAATCATTAGGCAACTGAGACTCGATTGTGGATACTTAAGGTCCTGAGTGAATTTTTTTAATACCATCGGTGATCTCGAAATATAAGTATCGTGAAATTCACTTGATACATATTTTTGTTTTTGCTCAATTTACAATTTGATTGTTACGATAAATATCGGTCGAGAAGTTTCAGTGTCAAATATAAGGCACCAGTGTCCTTGAATAAGAGAAAAAGAAGCATTTGCATTACAAATGTAATTGATATCATAGCGTGATCGTATGTCACCCCTGACCTTGTTAATTCTTATTTATCCAATTATTTAATTTATTGAGAAAGAATGAGCAATTGAACATATTAAGATTCCATTTCCATTGGCGAGTTTTGAGCCCACGACAGCATAGTTGGTAGTGCACCTGACCCGGCATATTATGGGATGCGGGTTTAAATCCTGCTCGTGAATTTTTTTAAGACTTCGACTTTTTTGAAATAATAATTTGTTCGCAACAAAATTTGCTTAAAATTATATACGGGTAACATAACCATAATAAAAATAGGTAGTATTTAGAAGTAATATTTAAATAATATAAACTACAAAGTTGTGTGTAAAATCAATAAAAAAATTCACGAATGTGCTTTCAATGCAGATCGAAACGACGGAGAAATCAGTTCCAGACATGGTCGGATGCTTCGGCCTGGGCTCGTTTGCATCCCAGCTCAGATGGTTTCTAGACATGAAACCGGATGCAGCTGAAAAGATCAACACGCACTTCTATTTCTCCTCTCGTCTGCAACCAGAAAGGGTACAGGTGAGAAACAGAAAAATTTGACAAGTACAAAATTTTCCGCACACTTTTTTTAAATTCTTTAGGGTAAAGCACTGAGTCATTATGTCACCTGATGTTAAGTGATGCGCTTCACCCGGAATCCTCAATTACTGAGGTAGGTACCTACTGGCTATCTTATCTCTAGCTGCCGGCATACAACAATGTCACTAATATTGATGTAAAGCCTATATATTATTTAGATAAGATTTTAAGGTTAGGCAACAAACAAGCTTTACCACCAACCAAACTTACGAAGTAACTATTACCTAATCTGTGACCAAACTGAGTAAGTACATACATAAACATGAACCCGCATGCTGGGAATCAAACCCGGGACTTCTGGGTCTGGGTCTGGGCCTTACCAACCAAGGCATAAGACAAACACAAAAACATTAAAATGTATGTACAGATAAAAATTAAAGAAAAAACAAAATTTAAAATTTTAGGCTCAAATAACTCATAAGAACGTCATTATGCCATTCTGTTCGTAAGTCTACTCTGGTCTACCTTGTACTGAGAAAAGACCGGTAAGAAACTCATCAAGTGTCAAGCTCTTTTCTCCCTTACAGCGTAAAAAATATTGGAAAATGCCCGATCATAGCAGGACACTTTACATCACAAATAAACACACAAAAAATAAAGGACAATCAAAACACACAAAAAAACAACAAAATAAAAAATATCTAAGTTTGCAAAAATTACATCAGGTAACAAAATGATATCTAATGGCTGAGATAGGAGATGTCACATGACAAAGAAGAAGAATGGCTGAGAGGCATAAGCGTTCTGCCCGATTGACGATTAGAAGAAGTTAGTTACCAAAATGCAAAAAAAAATATATCATGTACTTGCTGATTTTACTAGTAAATGAACTTTGTTTCAGCTATTTTTAAATGCCTGTTTTTGTAAAATTGATCTGCTGGATAGATCTGCTGGTGTGTCTTATCCATTCATCAGACTAGGGTACCAGAGATGTTACGGAGCTGAATTTATCAGAATCGGAGTCGGAACCGAAGTTTTTAAATATGATTTATTTTGATCGGAATGAGAGTCGTAATCGAAATCGGAGTCGGAGAGTCCAGAGTCCGGCCAGAGACTTTGTTTTGTTACTTAATAAAATTAAGTAAGCAGTCTCTTTACTCAGTCAAATATTAATAGTAGGTATACACGAAAGGTAACACGCAAAAACAGTCGTAGATAATGCTTAATTTTAACATTTTAAATCAATTTGAGTGACTCTAACAGTAGCAAATTATTATAATAAAGAAAAGCTCATTACATAAACTACTACTACTTATACCTCCGATTCAATTTTATCGGATCCGAAGTCGGAGTCAGAGATGTAAAATCAATCGGAATCGGAAGCTCCGTAACATTCCTGGTAGGTACTATAGCATACAAAGAACTAAATCAAACAATTCACGTATATAATCTCAGTATGTTCACCCACAGGTTTTCCCGGGCGATCAGTTCGGTTTGGAGTGGGTTGACTTCAAGCCGAGCAGGCAGACCGTGGTAATCGTCCACGGGTTCATGAGTCACAGCAACTCCTCGTGGGTCCACGACATGACGCGAGCTTTCTTACAATGGGTAATGGACTAATATATATCCCAATATGAGATTATATTTATATACTAACATATTATCATCATCATCATCATCATCAGCTCATTTTTGTCCCCACTGCTGGGGCACGAGCCTTCCCTATGGATGGATAGGGAGATCGGGCCATAAACCACCACGCGGGCCCAGTGCGGGTTAATGGTTGTTAACGACTGCTAATGCAGCCGGGACCCACGGCTTTACGTGCCTTCCGAAGCACAGAGGAGCTCGAGATGATCAATTTTTAGTCACCCATCCGATGACCGGCCTTTGCGAAAGTTGTTTAACCTCAGCACTCGCAGACCGGGCGCGTTAACCACTGCGCCATCGAGCTCCTCCCAACATAAGCTAATTGCCAACATTACCAACGTTAAGTTCTTCCTTCGGAAATAACAACGCAACGCCATGAAAAAGAATAATCGAGATTTACGATAGAGTTGCATCCAAAATTATTAATTTTAACATCATGCTAAAAACTTGTTTCTCTTTTTTTAACAAAAGATGTTTCTAGGTAGTTATATATTGCGGGTATAACCTGCACTTATAAGAGGTGTTAGCGGGTTTCACCAACTGCAATATGATGAGCTCGATGCCGATACGGCTTGCGCTCTAGAGTTGAAATCTTGCAAGTTCATTTTCAGGAAACTTACCGTACCAGTGACTAAATTCAAATTGTTTCAATATTGCTGTATTTATTCAAATTATAACAACCTTCCGAAGAAGGTGGTTAAAGTAAGCAGTAACCGCGCATTGGGGCAGCTTGGTAGGTAACTTATCAATATGTGTCATGTGCTGATGTGCTATTGTTTAAATGGGATGACCCTAGTAGGGTGACACCTGCTGACGTATTGGCTTCCTCTCTATTTGCAGGCGGACGTCAATGTGATAGCAGTGGATTGGAGTGCTGGAGGCAACACCTGGAAATACTGGAGAGCCGTCGCCAACACGCGACAAGTTGGTTCCGACATAACAGAGTAACTACCGCCTTTATTTATTTGAGATAAATATTTTAGAACTCAGTGTTTAGTGCTATTTATCATTGGATTATATTAACGAAAACGAGAATTTGAATGGTATAATTTTAACTCTCTTTCCATCACCATCACCAATAAGCTGCTTCAATGTCACACAAATTCTCATTTTGGACTGTGTGGCAAATAAAATTCACACTTAGCACCCTGATCCAACAGCTACATGACTTATTTTTGTTTTTAGTTTTATGCGCCAGTTGAAAAATGCGACGGGAGCACGTTTCAAGGACTTGTATTTTGTCGGCCACAGTTTGGGTGCCCATATATCTTCATATGCTTCATATCACTTGGGAGGAGTTGCGAGAATTACTGGTATGTGTTATTGTCAAAGAGGGAATTGTATAAAGCACTAGCTGATACCCACCACTTTGTTTGCGAGGACCGCACTATCCCACAGAAACCTGCTACCGCGATAAAAAGTATTATATGTCCTAGTTAGTCCGGCTCATGGTCTGTCTATGTGCAAAATTTTATTAAAAACCGTTTAGCCATTTTTATTTATGTAGATAGATGATATAGATAGAGCTATAGTATATCTGAACGAAGTAGCAGACTATGTTGTTCGTAAAACGGTGAAAATATAAAGTATAAATATTAATGTTTGATCAGGTTTGGACCCTGCACAACCCTGCTTCAATACAGCAGATCGTACAGAAAGACTGGATGCCACTGACGCTGATTTTGTGGATGTCATTCACACGAATGGCAGGTTACTGAAGAGAATTGGGTTCGGTTTACCGGAGCCTACAGGTATGTGAAGTCGCTTTTATACTTAACTTTATTACTTAATAAAATGGCAGACATGCAGAAAAACTTGATAAAAATTCATAAGTCTGTATATTATATTAGTTAAAGACTAACTATCTGCCGTACTCAGAGACGCCAATTAACATTTATGATTACTTAGTAACTGTATTTTTTTCTTGCAAAAATCTGTGTTAGTCATTATTAAAGACTTTTTTTACAATAATTAATTAAGAACGGATCTCTGTAAATGCTACCGCATTTATTAACTTAATTTTTTTAATGATAATAATTTAAACATATTCGTAACGTTATTTATTTTGTGTACGATTTTGCGAATAAACGAAGTCGCAGAAAAATAAAACAATAACAACAGATAAAATATTTCGCTTAGTAGTTAAATATGTAAATATATTTCTACCACCAATAAAAAGGTTCAACCGAAGTTGAAAACTTTATACATCTTCATCGAATACAACGCTATACACAAAGTGTACGCAATGACAATTACGAACAGGTGAAAAAAAAAGCTTGAAATCCCATACTTTCTGTTTTGTTTGTCATAACGAGCGCATCAAATCGAGCTCGTGGAACTGTTCCAACATCTCTTCTCAATCATCTGAACTCTTTTACAGGTCACGCAGATTTCTATCCTAACGGAGGGATGAAGCAGCCGGGCTGTCTCAACAGAACTAAAACGCTGTTGTCGCGTCTACTGCCTATATCTCCTGCCAGTAAGTTTTACAGAGCAAACTGTTTAAAATATTATCCCTATAGAAATAACATAGAAGCTTTGTTTTTAGTAAAATAAGTGCACTGTTTCTAGATAAATATGTTTAGTTGTCCTTAACGTTGGTTTGATAATTATTATTAGCGTTTTCTTTTTTCTTGTGTCCATGTTTATCGTCCTGGCTATCTACGAGTATAATAAGACAGCATTTAAGTTCTAAGTCATTTAAATTAAGTCTTTAATTGTATATATTTATGTTGTTTTATTGGATACATAAATATAAAATTATGTGTTTTTGTCATTATCCGTTCTTTGCAGTGTTGCAACAGGCTATATGCAGTCATGGCCGCGCGTACCTCTTGTTCACCGAGTCGTTGGTCAATAACAATTGTTCCTTCAGAGCCCACCAATGGAATTTGACGTACGAAGGGTAAGCCTTTGAGAATTTCATTTAAATCTTTCTTCCAACTAAGTAATTTTTTTTATTAATTTTTTTTTAAATATTTAATATCATAAATAACGTAGTCGTCCAATGAGAAGACTACGTATTTGGCATGAAGCCCAAAGGGCGCCTACCCCTCACATTTGCCGCATTTTACCAGCTGAAAACCCAGGCGAAAACTAAGTCTAATCTCTAATCGTAGTCTAGGGTACGATTAGTTGAGACTACAGACCTTAGAGCATTAAACCAACCTACAGACAGACTAACAGGTCAAAGCTTTTAAATACCTATGTAAACTTATTTCGTTGTTCTTTTCTTGCTCTCCATTAGAATAGGCTGGCATTCTCATAAAATACAATACAGCCTCTTACATATTAAGAATAATATCATAAATAATTTAATGAAAATTTAATAAAATAACACTTTAAACTTAAAAATTTGACGATCTAAATAAATAAAAATATAGTAAATTTTAATTTTATTTTTGATGATAATTCTAAATATTTATAAAAATACAGTGAAAAAAATTATCTATATCTATACTATAAATAGATATGTAAAGTTTGTGAATTTGCTTGTTTGTCTGTTTGTTTAAGGAGGGTAATCTCTGGTACCTCAATTTTTTTATTGATAGATTACTTCTGGGTAACATAGGCTATATTTTATATTTTAAAATTCCAAAACAAACGTTTTTATATTAAATTGGGTACTTATTTATTTTTTGACTATTCTAAAAAATACGAAATCGACATGGACGAAGTCGCGGGCAGTATCATTATCATCATCATTAGCTCATTTTATGTCCCCACTGCTGGGGCACAAGCCTTCCCGGGCAATATGCTAGTTCTTAAATAAAGTGGTGCATATTATTATTTTTTGTATGACTTGCAGGGTAAACTCGAGTATAATCGCCGCGTGCGACAGACGCGCCGCCTGCTCAGAGATGGGCATCAACGCGGTTGGGACCGAGAGGCGCGAGAGAGCGGCCGGCCCGTACTTCGTGTTGACAACTGATCAATCGCCATATTGCCGTAAGTAGCCGGGGTAGTGCCACCACTAGTCGACAATTTTTACTTTAATTGTTCACGCCAAGACGTGACGAACGAAGCATAAACGTAAAATGAAACACAGCGCTCGCGCGTTCATTAAATAGAAATGGTATGTGATGCGCAACCCTCATTCAGTCTGCAACGATTGGCCCGCCGCGCCGCCCGTGACGTCGCGTCGTTCAGCACAAGCTGAGTTCCTATTCGATCAGCTTTCCGCCTAAAAACCTTCTAGAATTATCTTGTTCGACAGCCTACCGGCCGGTACACTCCTTCGCGTGTGTGTGTGTGTGCGCGTGTGTGTGTGTGTGCGCGTGTGTGTGTGTGTGTGCGCGAACTAATACGTGCTATTGTTGTAAATAGACATTATCTGGAAGAAGAAGAAGAAACTTCTACCAGCTCAGCTCCATCCCTACGACATTCGTATCGTGGCGTGGCTGCGCCATTGTCGTCTGCTTAGGTAGGTGCCGCCTTAGAGCATTTAACCAATAAATGCTCCAAGGGTGCACATCATCCACCACTCCTCAGCTCCCTAATCATTCAGCTCCCGTCGCTGTGTCAGCATTGCCTTCCCGGCAGCCGATAATAATGATGATGATGATGATGATGATGATGATGATGATGATGATGATGGTGATAATAATGATGGTGATAATAATGATGATGATGATGATGATGATGATGATGATGCTGAGGATGATGGTGATAAAAATGATGATGATGATGATGGTGATGATGATGCTGATGATGATGATGATGCTGATGATGATGATGGTGATAATAATGATGATGATGATGATGATGGTGATAATAATGATGATGATAATGATGATAATGATTACATTAAATAAAGGGGTCAGTAACAGATTTATTGAATTTAGCAATAATTGAATACAGACCTTCTGCTTTCTTCCTGACTGTCATCTGGTAAAATTTCAACGAAATTCGATGTTATTTTTAGGCGATGAAAACTGTTGTCGAACTAGTGTGTGTTTTTAAATTTCCCTTCACTTCTCTCGTCCAATCACTAAAAGGGGAGGAGAGGCTTACCCACAAAAACTTAGTACAGTTAACAGAAATAAATCGCTAAACATATTATCACTTTGTCAAACTAATAAAACTATATCCTAGTTAACAAGCGCTTGTCAACTTTTAGTAAAGCTATTGTGATGTGGTTCTAAAATTACTTTAGCTGCTGATCACGAACGGCTAGCAGCACCGAGTGCCCCCAGCAAATGGTCTGCCAGAGGAGAGAGGCCCGAGATAGTTTGGGTGTCCTCCAGACTCTCGTGAGAATGGCCATCTCTCGCATTCAAATCAAACATCTATCCGATCGGCTACCGAGCGACGACGTTTTGATAGTACCTATTTAAGGATATAATTTTATGACTTTGAATTGGCCTCGTTCCCTTTTCTGTTTAATTACTGTTTTCTAATTAGTTTCTAGTTCTTCTTTGAAGCATTGATTAATTGTCTCGTAATTATGGCAGTTGATGTCATTATCTAGGTATTTCTAGTTAATTAAATCAGAAAAAAATACAATTACAGTAACGTGGGTAATTAATCGTGTGAATGTTAAACTAAAAAAATCAAAGGGTTTTACTTTCCAAAATGTATTTTACTTTCAAAGCAGTCGGTGTTCCACTACCAGGTTCCATACAAAATCTATACCGTCTCCTTTGTTTGTGAGACAACTCTATAGAAAGTAATAATTATATTCGTGATGGAATGTCAAGTAAAACATATAGTTACAGAAATTAAAGTCCGGTGACGCTGAAAAGGCCAATCGAGGCTTCAGGAAACTCTCTCCAAAAAAGATACAGAGATTTTTTTAGGGTAATGGCCAGTGTTTGACTCAAATCAGTGATCGAAATTTTTTGCTTTTAATAAGCAACTGATTGTAGTCTTTTGCAACAATTCAATACCGCAGACCTCAGCCTCTAAGCTGCCCGTAAAATTTCAATGATAATCTTTGTTACTTTTTGGCGAAGAAAACTGTGTCAAACTCTAGTGCCATTTCCTTATAAAAAAAAACGTTTTTGACAGCAAGACAGATCGATAAACGTGATTAAATTCTACTTTTGTTTTTAATAGTATTCATTTGTTTTCTTGACAGCATTGGAGTCGGAAAGGCGCCACCCGCGGGCGGATTTGCTGCACGATCTTTTACATGGTTTCCGGTTGAGTCGCGACGAAAAGGCTTCTACCGCCATCGCGGAATACGCAGACCCCTTGGCCGAAGAGAGCAATGGCGTCACGACTACCACGACAGCGCCTAAGAGCTGGTTCAGAAGATTGTTCGGGCGGTAGTTATTGTCGGGAATTATAAATACTAGTCACTGATAGCGGAGTTATGCCTTTTATATGTGATGATTTTTATTGCAACAGTTTTAACAATTTTGAATTTTGCTAATTATTTATTTTGTTCTGTTATTTATTGGATAACAATTAATAGAATGTGAAAATAAGAAACGACAAACAAAAATGTTTTCTTTTGTTAGTTTAAAAATGTTTTACAATGTTTATATGACTGTTTAAAAATAATGAAGTTGCCAAAGATATATTAAAAATTCTACAAATTAATTGAATAGGTACTACCTATTTATTTACCATTCTTTCATCTTTTTTCAAAAAACATTTACATATACTAATAATATGTATAAAGTATGACACACAAGTCAATCCAATCAAGGTTAAATTTGAGCATGGTGTGAATACATAAAACTGATTAGCACTTTGTATCAAGGATAATAACAATGTTCAGCTCGAGAACATTACATGAATGGCTTTTATACTAATTGGAAAGCACACCAGTTTGGCTTAGTACCTCGAATTTGACATAGCTGTTTTAGCAATTGTCGGTAAAAATTACATGAAAATTGAAATTACATATTTCGAAAAAAATGAAAATTACATATTTCGAAATGCAGCGATACAGAAACACTATGAAAAAGTTGGCTTTAAAAGAAAGATTTATATTTTTTGGAAGAAATAGTGGACTTCACGGGTTAAACCATATTTTTCGGGAAAACACAATCATATTGGTTAAGTAAGTTGAATTTACAAAATATAGTTTTGCTATTACGACCAATTTTTCCACACCACAACAATAATACAACAATGCTAGAGCATTTGTTGTGTGCCAACAGTAAGATAAGATAGGCAATTTTGCATTAGAGAAGATTACGGACGAAATGCGCTTCCAGCCTTTTTTTTAAAATGGCTTTGCACAAGCATTTAGCCAATGAAAAAGTGTATTTTTTTTTAGTAATACATAATAAACAATATTTTTTTCTTGTATGATGATGATGAATGATAAGTGAGAAATGAGAAGTGAGAAATAATATACCCCCCAACCCATCGAGTATCTCAATAAAGATGTGGGACTTTACTAAGTCCTCGGGCGGACTTCTTGAGAGAATTTGAAAAATGACGTTGCACTGTTTTATTTCATTTGCCAACACTCATGCACACTCACGAACACTTAACGGTTAATAATCCACCATTATTTCACATTAATATTCGATATAACACAAATTTTAGAAAATAAAACAAAACCGCAGACATGACTCTTCACTTTCCCGCCAAGAAGTCCCTTCCAGCCTTTACCATCAGGTGAGATGAATGCCAAGCGCTTCCAAGGAGTTTAAGTCTAAGTCTAAGTAAAAAAAGAAACAAAACTTGTTGTTCTCTATGATGGCTCCGCACTGTCTGATGGTCAGCAGTCAACGAAGTCCATGCAGTGAAGGAGATACGCAATGGCGTTCTACTAGACAAGTGCTTTGATAAGTCCCGCTTAAACGTTGGGACGTCTGATCCTGGGACCTGCCCCCCAACCGCCTAACACTCTCGCTTTCGATCGCTTTGAAAGCGAGGCGAGGGCCTCGCTTTCTATTATAATATCGAAATATAATATCGAATAATATCGCCTATAGCTTTTGATATTGCTTTCATATTGCTTTCGAAATGACAAGATAACGTCTCCTCCTCGCCTCGCCTTCAAAGCGATCGAAAGCGAGAGCGTTAGGCGGTCGACCCCCTGGGGTCCCAGGACCAGACGGTGTTATTTTTGACATTCAATCACGTTAACGAAAACGTTTTAACTCTTCTTGTATGTCGCCAGAAGGCGCTGCTTTATTGCCATACTAATTTTAGTTTTCGTAAACGTAATGGCCTTTGTCCAGCAGTGGACGTCTTTTGGCTGAGATGATGATGATGATGATGAAACGTAATCAAATGAATACGGATAGTAAAAAAAATCTCTTATTAGGTACCTAGGTTGGTACCTATGTTGTACCTTAGCAAAAATAGCCCTATCGAAGTAAGTGTCTGTGCAAATTTGCTGATTATTATTCACCATGCAAGAGTAAACTAAAACGGCTCAAATTTTATTTTAATTTAATTACATACTTAACTAAATTTTTAATTTTGATTTTAAATTTAACTTTGATCTTGATTTTAATTTTGTTTCTGTTTTTGATTTTGATTTTGATTGAATTTGATTTTGATATCAATTTTGATTTTGATTTTGAATTTAATTTTGATTTTGATTTTGGTTTTGATTTTGATTTTAATTGAGATTTGTCCAGATTTACCATTTTAGATTTTACCAGTTTTTGTCGCTAAAAATATAAAAATTTTCATTGGAATTTTACTGGTAGACTGCTGGGAAGCAAGATAGTCTGTATTCAATCGTTGCTAAATTCAAAAACCGACTGACCCCTATTTTTATTAACTAAATAAAAAAGTGTCAATCACTGGTTCCTGTCGAACTCTGGTGCCACTACCTACCTTCCTCTTCCGTCGAACTTTACGTAGCTGGACGAAGAAAGAGGAAGTCCCATATAACACCGTGTCACACTTAGGGTTGCCAACCGTACTCTAAAATAGAGTATTGTACTCTATATTATGTAGGCGTACTCTAATCTAATCTATAACACTAATAGAGTATGCTAACTTACTCTTTTTTACACAATGTTTACTATACTAGTGCCAGTCATGTAATATTATGCAAACCCATTATCAGAACCAAAAAAGTCCAAAAGAGCTCTTGTTCTATATAAATTTAAAGTTAGAATGTTTGGACTCATGCAATTCTCTTAAAAACCGTGAAAAATTGTTAGGTAGGTATGTCCTGCAAAATGTACAAAAAATACCTTTTTAAAAATATAAAATAAATGATACACTTTTTTGTAAGTCCGTACTCTTTATTTACCTCCTTTGAAATCAGATATACTCTATTTCTTCTAATAAAAGTTGGCAACCCTAGTCACACCGGCTCCGATGTATACGTAAAACAACTTTTAACCTAAAATGTACAAATAATTTTTAACGCAATTTTTGTTGCGAACAAATTACAAAAACACAAATGTTGAAAAAATTTCCACGAGCCGTATTTGAACCTGCACCCTTCTGACATACCGGGTCAGGTGCTCTTCCAATTGAGCTATTGTGGTTCTAACCAGCTCGCCGAAATTATTTAACACTTTTTACTTTGAAAGCCAAAGGCGCCCATTCAATGTCAACAACTACCGTCACTAACATACGATCATAATATTTTTACAAATATTAAAGATCAGTTAAGAAGTAAGCAAGCAAGAACAAATTACAAAAACACAAATGTTGAAAAATTTTCCACGAGCAGGATTTGAACCTATTGCAATGGATAGCTCAATTGGAAGAGCACCTGACCCGGTATGTCAGAAGGTTGCAGGTTCAAATCCTGCTCGTGAAAATTTTTTCAACATTTGTGTTTTAGCGTTTAACCTAGTTAAAAAACTAAAATATCATCGTCTCGTCACCCATCACAGATTGTTCTGGATCATAATTGTGCTCGTGTCGAGCGGGTTCCTGTACATCATCATGGCGCCAGTGCTGGAGCGCGGCAACCAAGTCAACTTCACTCCTGACACGCGCTACCTGCCGTGGACCACCACCTTCCCCGCCGTCACCGTCTGCGAGATCCTCAACTTTAAGTTGGCGCAGAGGAGATTTGCGGCACTCTATCGTAAGGGGAATCGTTTCAATAATAATAATAGAGATAGGAAAAGTGTTAGAGATAAGATAAGATAAGATAAGAAGATCTCCTTTGTAGTTGAGGATTCCAAGTGAAGTGTCTTCAATCCTTCGGCCTCATGAAATGAAGTCTTATGAAAAAAGCTTAGTGCTTAACCGTAAGAAATAAAAAAAGTGTGAACAATTAATTGGTCGAGGGTTTCAGTCTATGCAATAGGCACTTTCTAGAATAGTCTAGCATTTATGTACCAACTTATGCCATACTTTGGTTCCTTAAGGCAAATTCAATTTTATATGGCCACATACTACATTATTGATAGTAAGTATTATACGACATTTTATGTATACTTATGGAGAGCAATAAATGATTGAATCGAAAGGTGAGGTAAAAATTAAAAGATCGAAAGTGTATCCGACCTAGATCTTGTATGCAGACTTACTAAGACATAGTTATTAACATTAATTAGTTATGCAATTTTTAATTAAATCATTCTATTGTGCTTTTTTCTATTATACTACTTGCTTATGCGCGCCTGTTGCGCATGACTTCAGAAATATAAATAAGTATTTAATTTACGATTGCATGACAAATTAATGTCAGTTAATAAGACTTAGAAACAACACATACAAGATCTAGATAGCACTTTGGATATTTTCATTTTTACCACACCTTTCTATTACACGTTGTGTATGGTATTATCAAAGGTCAAGATAGGTATTAATTCTACTTTGATCGCTATTACGAGTAATCATCATTACACTGACACCTTAATCTTACAAAATGAAAACATTTAAGACTTAATCTAGGTAAAAAACAAGAAAGCAAAAGTTGAGACCTCATTAGAGTCATACTGGCATCAACGAAACAAAATTTTTTTTAGTGTTGATGTCACAGGTAAACTGTTGATAAATCTGTACAACAAAGTAGGATGTATTGTTGCCTTAGAGTACACTGTATTATCAATCATGCATTACCCTATTTTTGTTGAATAAACATTTTTCATTTTCATTAGTTATATACCGTTCTGAGATAATTGATGGAAGGTACTGAGTTTGAGACTCTATTCGTTTTTTAAATAAAACAATTTTTTTCTGTATTGTGGCTGCTGCTGGCCGGCTAGAAAGAATAAGTTTAGTGTTCTTCATTCAAAAGTGTATAGCCCTGTTTATTTGTCAATTTTGCCGCGACTTTTGTTGGAATTTTGGATATTTAAATCGTCTGCAAGAGATTGCTTTAAAATGTTTAAATAATTTTAACGCAAATTTTGTTGCGAAACAAATTACAAAAACACAAATATTGAAATTTCCACGAGCAGGATTAGAAGAGAACCACGATAGCTCAATTGGGAAAGCACCTGACCCGTTATATCAGAAGGGTGCAGGTTCAAATCCTGCTCGTCGGAATTTTTTCAACATTTGTGTGTTTGTAGATTGCTTTAAGTTGATGATAAATCTCTGAATGATGATAAATAATACCTTAGTGAAGATGACTGCTATCGTAACTTTGTATTTGTTGTAAGGTTTGGGTTCAATCTTTCAATGTAATTTATTTATGTTTCATCTAAGTTTAAGTTTTATATTTTAATCACTTTATTAAGGAACACAACGAAATACACACAACATCATAATAACTAAAAAAAAGAAACAACAACTTAACTTGACAAACAAAACTTAAACTTTAAGTTTTTCTTGCATCAAACTTGTTATTATCCTATCTAATAACGCTTCGGTGACTTAGTGGCGAGAGCGCTCAGTCTGAAATCCTGAATTTCAAATCACCACAGCCAGGAGAAATAATGTTTCGGGTATTTCGATGAAAGTTTAATCCGGGCCTCTAATCTCCAACCCGTACGAGGCCTGGATTTCAATAATAGAGGCCTTGGAGTGGTTGGGACAGACAGTAAAATAAGAAAAAGAAGAAACATAATTTATTTTAACAGAGAATATAGACAGTATAGAAGGAGTTAGCAAAAACAAAAATAAAAATTGTCTCAAGCCACGGCAGCGTCAAATAGGTCAGCATATGTCTGGTTTTCGAAACCTGACGCTGGTTTTTAATTTTCACCTTGATAAGCTAATAACTTAACCCTGTCTATTCGTTGAGGTGTGTATCTAACATCTTAGCAATCTGATTTCGTAGCGGAGTTAATGGAACCCCTCAAGTTCGACCTGCGCAAGTACCTAACGGATTTGGTGTTCGGACGCGGCACTTGCAGCCGGACGCTGTGCGTGCCCTGCGGCGGCGAGGTGGCTTGCGACGTGCCTTGGAGGGAGGTCATTGACAGCGTAAGGGTTTAGATATTTTAGACGACTTTTTGACGTTTTGGCCTAGTTGCACCAGCAGTTTAAGCGCAAGGACCTGATGGACCTGGAGTGCGGACGCGGCACCTGCAGCCGGACGCTGTGCGTGCCCTGCGGCGGCGAGGTGGCTTGCGACCTGCCTTGGAGGGAGGTCATTGACAGCGTAAGGGTTTAGGCATCCTAAGCATGCCTTTTTAAGAATCTGATACCTTTTTAAGTTTTGGTTTAGTTGCACCAGCAGTTTGAGCGCAATACCTGACGGACCTGGTGTTCGGACGCGGCACTTGTAGCCGGAAGCTGTGCGTGCCCTGCCTGCGGCGGCGAGGTGGCTTGGAGGGAGATTATCGGAGCGTAATGGTTTAGGTATCCTAGGCAATACCTTTTTTCTAATGGCAGCCGATAACAACTAAAATGCGCTTGGGCCAGCGCTTTGACTTATAGATGGCCCAAACTATCCATAGGACGGGACGGGAATAGTATACTATTTGTGTGGGAACTAGTCGTATATTAGCTGACGGCGATGATGAAGAAGACGACTTTTATTAAACAATAGATAAAATATAATAGTGGGATCAACATTATATTTTATATTATTTATCCTAAAAATGTTTCTACAAATTGTTTTTAACTACTTACAGATTCTATTGTGTACATATTTCATTATTTATGCTCCGCCCGCGAAATGGCGTTCTTTCCAGATTATTATTTTAAAATTACTAATTTCAAGGCAATCTTTTCATATTATTTAACTCCCGACAAAAGCAAAGCAAAATTTTTAATATTTCAGTTTTGGAATTGCATTTAGGTATATTGATAAATTAATACAAACATTTTAAGTACTTACGCTACTACATATTGAATACGACCAAGGCATTTAGGTCCTCCTTCTTGAATTTAACTATTCAATATTTTATATACTAAACATCACATTTCACAACACTTTCTGTTCAAACACATCACTATATTTAACAAAACAATACACATTTTAAAAACCACTTATAATTTTCCACCAGGTTCACAAGAAATGTACCGAAATGTTATCAGACTGCCGATTCAATGGGAAACAGATTCCTTGCTGTGAGAAGTTCCAAGCTGTAGACTCTGAATACGGCTACTGTTATTCCTTTAACACCTTGCAGAGCGAGTGAGTGATCTATTAATTTCGTGTGTACGTGTACAGTGCTGTGTTGACTGTGATGTAGCGCGATAAAAACGCTAGTCAAACCACAAAGCGTATTGATAAAGATAACGATTAAGTGTTATGTTTAGACTTGGACGCGGTATAGAGAAATATATTAGCTCGTCTATGTATGCAACATGCTATGTAGGTATATTGAATACATAGCAACTATCATGACGAGCAGCTACGTGCTGTGTTTGAGCACGCAACAAAATTTTATCAATTTTAGTTTTATCAACAAAAGTATGTGCAAAATTTACGTAATAATCATACATAATTTTTTCTTTAAAAATTTCATATCTTAGGAAATTTACAGTGTTGGCTGAGAGAGAATTTGGCCTAGATTCTGCTCTTATAAAATTGCCTGATTTTGACATTTTAACTTTGTTGCGGACCGTATCTATACTCCGTATTTCTAACGGCACAATGCATTCCAATATGTGTCTTTAAAGAGAGAACGTGTGAATGAGATATCTTGAATGTTGACAGAAGGTGATAGACATTAACATCTACCAACCAGCATAGTGCAAGTTTTAACAGCCTCTAAGTTCTAGTGGTTAAAACCACCGGTTTAGACCCAGAGGTCCCGGGTTACGATACTCAGCGGGGGGTACATGTTTGTGTACTCTGGGGCAGTTGGTGGTGGGGCTTCTTTATCCGCCTGGCTAGCTACCACCATTTTATCTAAATATATCACCATACATCAATGTTTGTAGCATTGTTGTGTTCCGGCAGCTAGAGATAAGATAGTCAGTGCCTCACTAGTTGAGGATGCGGGTGAACTGCGCTCTAATCATTGGCCTTATCATCACTTATCATCAGGTGAGATAAAGGCACTCTACTTACCCGTAAATTATATATAAAAAAAGTCCAAATGAATGAAATGAATGAAATGAAATATATGAAATGAAATGAAATATATTTTATTTGCGCTTGAGAAAGGTACATTTTTGGTCTTAATCTAATTTTCTTCTCTATCTCAGCTGACAATGTAGCATGCAAATAGCTTTTACCTTTTATTTTATAAATAACAATGACTATTTCAATTACAACATTACATATAAAAATACAAAATTAATTCTCCAAATTGTCAAAAACCAATTAAATTATATTACAATAAAATTCAAAATTAATCTAAAAATTGTCCATAACCAATAATATGTCAAAAATATGTCAAATAAATATTACTGAGCAACTTAACTTATAATCTGTGGGTTCTTATAATCCATGGGTTTGTAGGAAGATGATTCATGAGATTGGTGTTTTTTTAGGAATTCTCTGCAAGAGCCGTTATTTACAGTGAATTTAACAACTGGCCCTGGATTGCTGTCATTTAGAACATTATCAGACGCACAAGTAAGTATTACTTCTTGAGCAATAACTTTATAATTTATTTAGTAATTAGTCTAATACCTACTTATTGCGATTTGCGTGAGTTTTTATTAAAAAATCTTTTAATGATTTCAAAGGCCTCCATGCAGACTTCAGTTTAAAACATTCCTGCACGAATAATTCTTAAATTGATATCACACTACAATTTATTTCTGTTAATTGCTTAATTTTAACTACTCAAACAGCTCAAAAATCAAATAAAAATAATTAGACTATTATTACATTTGCTTTACATCTTTAAGTATAATGTTTTATGAATTGGAAAAGAAAGAAGAATGAATTTTAGAATACACTAAAGATACATTTTTTAATCCAATTATTACAACTAGACTCCAACGAGGCTCTTTCCTAGATCTCAGTGCACAGCCCCGAGGAGCTGGCCACCAACGACCTGGACAGCAAGTTCAAGTTCAACGTGCGCCCAGGGTCGGAGAAGCTGGTGGAATACCTGTTCTCTGAGGTGGAGATGGACAACGACCCCATCCTGAGGATGGAAGACAAGACAGTGAGGCGCTGCCGGTATCTCGACGAAGTACCGCAAAGGCCCCTCCATAAGTATCGGGTAACAATCGATATTTTTAAAGGCTCATTTTATGAACATCGAGGTGAAAAGAGGTTTTAATAAACTTTGAAAACTTTTCTGTCACTTTTTTTACTGAACGGTTTCTGATATTTTATTTACAGGTGTATTCTTACGGAGCATGCCGCTTAGCCTGGGATACGGAAGACCTCTTTGAAAGTTGTGGATGTGTCCACCCGGTCCGACACTTGTCATGTAAGTCTATTAATAATTTTGTGATTACGAAACACAATTACATGTTTTACTATTTTACTTTTACCACAGGCTTTTACAATCTCTCTATGATATAATGAAATTGTAATGAAATATATAAATAGAAAGGTAAAGCTCTATTGAACATTTCAATCGAGCGTATCCTTTCTATCGTTATAAAAAACATATTTTTCTATTAATCCTTCGTCATGTCTTTAGCTACAAACAAAACAGATAGAGGAAATCAAGAAAAAAAACAGAGTTATTGATTTTGTAAAATTAACATTGAGGATACTTTTATATAAGGAAAGAAGAAGAAATGATCTTTAAATTGTTGTATGAAAGTATACATTTGGCCACCCCCAAAAGGCATATAGGTATGTTTAAACAAACATATCAAACTATTTGGAGTATGGATATAATATAAAACTAGTTAATGCAAACAGAGTCACAGGCATAGCTAGTTGTAAACATCAAAGCCAAGCTGTGGGAAGTCTGTAGACTGACGATCCTCGTGTTATATGTGACACCCATCAGTGGGGTATAAAACTAATTTACCTCCTGTGTTTTGTTGCATTGCAGATAAAAATATGTACTGTAATTTTACTGGAATGAACTGCTTGGTAGCCCAAATAGGTAAGAAATGTACTACTCCGTAGAAAATAAGTTTTTTTTATAATTTCTTAAACTCCAGAACACCTACCTACATTTTGCGACGTAAAATACGTAAAAACGTATTACTCTGAAACCGATTATACAGAGATTTAATAAATGTATATCATTTTCCTATCTTATCTTTACAACGCAATAAAGTGAAACTAAAAATACTTTGACTTTGTAAATTAAGAAAATCATTTGAAAGGAGTTATTTACAAACAAAGACAAAAACAAGATAATAATTAAACTACTTTACTAGTGAAATTTCACCTCTAATAGTAGGTGACAATTTCACTTGACTGTGTGAATTCACAGTGACAATGTCACTTGCAATAACAGGTGACATCTTCACTTGATTGGGTTAGGGGTTTATACTTTAATCCCCGTTTTAATAAACAGAGGTAAGCTTGTAGCAGTTATTCCGTGTTTTGTTCGCGTCATGTAAACTTCATTTCAAATTAGAGTAAAAGAGACAAAACACAGAAAAGCTTTAGTGATTTGTTAAAATTACAGGTCAGAAATTAAAGTTGGGCGCCAGCAAGCAAGTTGAGGACATTGAACACTGTTTGCCCTCTTGTGATGAGAGCGAACTGACAACCATTCACATTTCCCGGTGAGAATTATGAGAAATCTATTAATGAAGTAAGCTAGCACTCTATTACCTTTTCTATATCTACCGCGTCTAAGAAATAAACAAATTCATTCATTCATATTATCAGATCTCTTTCTCTAAGTTGAGAGTTATGAAACTTCGTCGAGAGACTTCTTATTAGAAATATATTACTTTAAAGTTAATTTTACTCATAATTTAATGTTGTAGTTATTTTTTAGTTTAGTTATTTTAAGCTATTAATTTTTGGCACTCACTTTACTACACACACATTATTTAAGTTAAAATTAGTTTCTTTGATTGTTGTCACTAACTTGAAAATGTTTATACTTAGCAATTTTCTTTTCTTTCTTATTTAACATTAACAATAATACCTAAAACTAGATCAACTCTTATGGAAAGTATGAAATAGCATAATATCAGTTGAATAAACTTGATTTTGCAACTTCAAATGTTGTCTACGAACTATAGTTAGTTCATAAGATCTAGTGATCTTAAGAATTGGCTTATTGGTTTAAGAAATATGGAATCTTTATTAAGTATGGATGGGATACCGAAATGCAGGGTTTGCCTAAAAACTAGGGATTTTGTGTAGAAAAAGCTAGTTTTCTAACGTTTTATATTATAGGGCTTGGCTGTACGATGACACTACTCCAGGAACCCTGGTGAACATCCAGATGTCGTCGCTACCAACCCTACGGTACTCGAGGAATTTGATACGAAATAAGTTGGATTTCGTAGGTGAGACCTCTAGCAATATGTTATGGCAATATTATATACTATAGTGGCATCAGTTTTCGACACAGTATGTCCAGTGTTCGATACCATCCGTTGTTTTCGTCGACAAAAAAGGGTTTTAAAATTTCATAGAAATTATACTAGAACAGCTTGATAGCTAGGAAGCTGTCAAGCTGAATTCAATATTGTACCCCTATTTTTAACGTTTAAAGGGAAAAAACCGGCCAAGTGCGTGTCGGGCGGGCCATGCGCAGTGTAGGGTTCCGTAGCCCATCTCAATGCGGACTCTGAGAAGAGGCCTTTTATGAACATTTATTTAACAATGGCTTATATACTTAAATGTAAAGTGAAAGTGGACCCTGTAAACCAGCTTGGTGGATATTGTTAACGTAAATCAGGAACAGCAAATGTCCAACAATAGAGCCTTGCGGTACATCACATGTTAATGGCCTCGGTTCACTTTGATGTTCACTAATTTTAACAACTTGATACAGTTTGTTAAATATGAATTAAACATTTTGTATGCTGTACCAGCGATGCCAATCCTCACAATTTTCCTGACAAATTTTTGAAATTTTCAAAGGATGACAAATGCTTTCTGTGAATCGCAGAATAACCCAAGTGCCAATTGTTTTATATTCATTATTTCATGATTAAAATTAAAGTAAGGCTAAGAAAAACGTAAATGTAAATAAATATCTTCCTTATTCAAGTGAGAGTCCAAAGATATACCTATAGTTTTGCCTAGAAATTTAAAAAGGCTGGACTGAAAAAATATACAAGATTGAGTATACATATTTATATACTTTGAACATATTAATACATACTTTTCGTTGATTTTCAGTGTCTGTGGGCGGCATAATAGGGCTATTCTTTGGCGCTTCAGTGCTGAGCATTGCTGAAATATTGTATCTCATATGTAGATCGCAAAAGGGAGAGTTTCACTAATATATTATTATGACTTGTATTTTGTTTCTTCAGAAAACAATATATTCGAATTCATTGACTATTTATTGTAAAAAAAAATAGCAAATAGCGGACTGATGGCCTTAAGGTTACCAGTCGACCAGTAAGAACGCATGTTTAAACAAATTACCTTTTAAAAATAATAAAATGAGCAAACATGAAGAATCCTTAATTTCGGATTTTAGTATCTAAAAACCAAATATTAAATTAATTTTCAATTCAACTATTTTAACTAAAACTATGTTTTATTTTTCTATAACTCCTGAAACTTTTTTACTAGTCCTTTGTGTAATATATTACATTATAATGTAAATAATAAATTGCCGCTGTCTTATTGAAAGTGTTTGTCCTTGAAATCCCAAACTCCCAGCTAACCATCATCGCTAAGGCAACGAAATGCTTTGTCGATATTAGTTGGAAATCAGCGCTATCATGAGCTCTGACACACTGAAACAATAATATTTAAAGTTTATAGTATTAAGTACACGGTATTTTAAGTATAGTACATTCTTACTAAGTATAAAACTTAGTGATTTAGTTAGTTGGTAAGAATAGTCGCAGAATGGGTAATACAGAAAGCAATGTTACAAGTGGGGTGAAGAAACAAGCTGGAACGTCAACACAGAAGCTTTACAAGCTTATAGATCTTAAAGGTAAGTCCTGAATAAAACAATAAGAATAAAAAAGCTTTTAATGAATTTCTTAAAGTTAATTTACTTGTCACTCAACGAGTAATGGAGAGAGCTATGCTAGGTCTTACTCTGAGGAATTGACTCCGGAACAAAGGAATTTGTCGTAGCTAAAGGGTAATTAACATGACTTGACGGATTGGCAAGCTGGAGCAGCAGGGGGCTGGTCATCATACTAGCCGCAGGACCGATAACTGCTAGGATAATCGTGTTTTGAAGACTATGAGAGTCTCTGACAAGTAAACCGCGCGGTTGAGCGACGATATGTAGGTATTGTGACTGGCAGCTGAAGGAGAAGCGCAAAGGATCGGACTCAGTGGCATGCCATAGGAAGGGCTTATTCCCAACAGTGGACTGGATAATGAAGAAATGAAAATTCCTTATTCATCGTAGGTAGTGAGCTCGATGGCGTAGTGGTTGACGCGCCCGGTCTGCAAATGCTGAGGTTGAGCAACTTTCGCAAAGGCCGGTCATCGGATGGGTGATCAAAAAATTTTCATCTGGAGTTCCTCCGTGCATCGGAAGGCATATAAAGCCGTTGGTCCCGGCTTTTTGCAGTCGATAATAACCACCAATCCGCACTGAGCCCGCGTGGTGTATTATGGCCCGTTCTCCCTATCCATCCATAGGGAAGGCTCGTACCCCAGCAGTTTAAAATAAAGATTGAAGAACAACAAAGAAATATGTACCATACCAGGAGGGCTTAAAATTGGTTCCCTGTTCATTTATGACGTATCGTTCTTTTATTTTGTCGATATAGTTTACTATAAAAAGGTTTTACTGTAGGTGGCGGTCTTCTTGTGGACATGATGAAGCGCGCCGTCCAGAACAAGCAGTATGCGGAGATCGATCACGCGATCAAGACCAAGGTGGAACCGTTCCTCTACAACAAGGGGAAGGGTCGCTACATACCAATATCTCACCTCGTGCTTCTGCGGAACAAGGAACGGTCGAGGCATAAACTGGTACTTATGACTATTTCATTTCGTATAGGGTTGAAAAAATGTTCACGAGCGGGATTTGTAGTACCAGCACCCTCTCTCATACCGCGTCATGGTCAGGTCTACTTTCACGTTCCAATAATGCTGCCGTTGCAGAGTACTTGCCTTGAGGACAGAGGTTCAACCGGTGCAAGCTCACCCGGATACCTCAACTACTGAGATCTATTCCTACTTTGTAAGCAAAAGGTATGACCATTATAAAGAACAATAATGTTGTTGATACCCAAGAGTTATATGATACAGTGAGTTGCTCAATCGGAATGCGATCACGCAAGATAAGCAACTGTTGAATTACGGGGTCACGGAATGGGTGACCAAATAAAAAAAATCGCGATCCCCTCTGTGCTTTAGAAAGCACGTTATGCCATTGGTCCCGGTTGATGTCGTAAGATAGTAGTTAATAGGTAGTATGCCCTTTCTTCACGTGGTACAAAATTTATAATTTCAATTGTGTATTTATTTGTGCACGAACTAATAACAATAAATAAACTACTGAATTTACCAGTTGCCCCCTCTGCGTGGAATGGAAAATCCTGACGAGGAGTTCGATGTGGACCTTGACTGGCCGGCGGTCTCGCAGGAGGAGTACGACGCCAACCCCTCCGGGTACAGAGAGCTGTGCTGGGATCTCAAGGTTAATTTTAAAATTTATCGCAGAACGAGCTCACTCTTTTCTTAAACGGCAGTAAGACATCTGCGGCTACTCTGGTGTTGCTGGCGTCCATCAGTTTGGAATCGCAGATTCCTAAAATATGTAGCGGTTAGTTATGTAATTATTAGAAGGTCCAATTTTCTAAATATCCAAATGCCACAATATCCAGTTATCCAATTGTTTATTTCCAAAAAAAATAAAAGTTATTAATTGAAACAAAATACAGTTTTATTAAAACACGATAAGCTCTAAATGTTCAAATAATTTTTAACGCAAATTTTGTAGCGAACAAATTACAAAAACACAAATGTTGAAAAAATTTCCACGAGCAGGATTTGAACCTGCACCCTTCTGACATTCCGGGTCAGGTGCTCTTCCAATTGAGCTATCGTGGTTCTAACCAGCCCGCCGAAATTATACGATAAGCTCTATTCTTTTGCAATTAAGATTGTTCATTTGGCGGTTTGGTTCGGTTTTGGTTCACTCGTGGTGGCGTGTGGTTAGCTGTAGAAGTGGGAATGTTCGTCTGCCTGGTTGATGTGGCCAGGCTTCCATTTCGTGCACAGCGAGCGGGTCCAAGTAGCGGTCTCGAGGGGCCCGAGGCGAAAGGACTTGCGGGGCACGTGAGTTGCCCATAGTTGGTTGTCATGCTCGGTGGTTTTCACTGAGCAGAGCTCCAACATCTCCGGCACTAGTCTGGATAACTAGTAGAGGTGCCCGCTAGATACAATACCTCCGGTTGAGCCAACCGCGTAGGATGTTGAAATTGGCAAGGTGCCTGGATGGGTACTGAGAAGTGAGTGGGCTTACAACTCCGCCACCAAAGAGGATAATTGGTAGTCAACTTAGAGTTGACGACCCGAGCAGTGGAATCTGCGAGTTGTGCTCTAGTGCAACGAGAAGTGAGCGAGCTTACAGCTCCGGTAACCTATCTGGATAATAGGTAGTGGACTATACGTGTCCACGGGGCGACTAGCTTGAGACACTAGTCTTAAAAGTACCGGATGAAGAATGCGCCTCGGTGCGTCCTGATCTGGCGTTATGACCTGACGTAGGTGGTCCCTTGTGCTTGCACAAGGATGTCTGACACCTACTTTGTGACCTAATGGTTGGTAGGGGGTGTCAGTATAAACTTTAAAGTAGTGTTGAGTGGGTTGTTCATTTGGCGGATTTAAAGAATTCGAATCTCATCAAAAATAAAACAAAAGAAAACTAATCTAATGCTTTAATAGAGATGATATTAGGACCTCTTGTTATAGCATTTAAAAAAAAGTTGTATATAACTAATAAAAGTAATATTACCATATTTTGCAGTGTTTAATAAGGGCAACTATTTAATAGGTACCTGGTTAAATTAAATTTTTTTTTTTTGCCATCATATTGCTCATAGAACAATTTCAGGAGCGCGGCGCAGTCGGTGAGACGATCCTGCACCTGTGCCTGCTGAATGCCACCTCACTGCTGGCCGACCTGGCCAAGAGGCTGCTACGCTTCTACCCCAAGCTTATCAACGACATCTACATGAGCGACGAGTACTACGGTAATTAGACTAAATTAAGATGCCCTCGCTGCTTAACTCTCATTGAAGACCTATAGTAGCTGAAAACCAGCACTGCCCGGGATTTTATTATCTTATTCTCTTATTTCTAGTTCAGCATATGCTGGGCTATTTCCAATTGCTTTATGTGTCAAATATGATATTTTAATTTATGTAATTTTTGAAGAGAAGCAATTAATGTTTTACTTTCCTATTACTTACTCAACTCCATTTTATTTTTGGGAAGTTCTCAAACTACACATTATTTACGTATCCAAATTTTAACCGCCTCTGAGGTCCGCCACCGGCCTCAAATTCAGAAGCCTCGGGCTCAATTTCTAGCGGGTTGTATAAGATAGCACTCGGTTTGGTTGGTGGTAGGGTTAGTTTAAAGTCCGCCTGGCTAGCTACAATGCGTCATATCTAAATATTGAAAAAAATTCATTTTTGTGATCCAACAGTTAGAGATAATATAGCCAGTTCTTCAGGGTTTGAGAATACGATCCGGAAGCCCTGTTAGAATGACCTCATTCAAATAATTAAAAAGATTCTCTCTATAAAGATGGATTGTTTTTCATTATGTTGAAATTAATAAGTATTCAAAGTTCTAGCACAGCTTTTAAGATATTAAAAAAGCTAGTTTTAATAATGATTTATTGATTTCCTCAGTCGCACTGACCTAGCGTGTTATCTAAACGGTTAATTTGATAGAGCACCCGATAGTGTCCGCAATTTTTTTTTTAACAGACACTGATTTATGAATACTTCCTATATCAATATTTCTAAACGTAATTAGGTATATGGGGTTGCTAATATTATTAATAAACGTGATAGCATCTACATTTTAGTGAAGCATATTGTATAGATATAGAGCATGTGGCAAGACAAGAAAGGTAATGAACATAAGCAATGTAAGTTGCCAGTTTGGAGTGAAAGGAGACCGAATAAAAGATGGATAGACAGTGTGAGAAACTGTTGATATGGCAAAGAAAAGGGTAAGATTGAAAGAGGATATTGCGCTGATCCAAAACAAGATTGGTAATAGGGGAGGTGAATGATATCATGCTCGGGGCACGAGCGTTCCCTATAGATAGATAGGGAGAACGGGCCATAAACCACCACGCCGCCGGGCCCAGTGTGGATTGGTAGTTGTTAACGACTGCTAATGCAGCCGGGACCAACGGCTTAACGTGCACGGAGGACCTCGAGACGATAAATTTTTGGTCACACATTCAATGAGCGACCATTGCGAAGGTGCTTAATCTCAGCACTCGCAGACTGGGCGCGTTAACCACTGCGCCATCGAGCTCCTCAGGTGAATGATAATGATGATTTATTGTAAAGTTTGTTGATGGGTTTCGTGATGGCTCTTATTTCAACGATTTCGCTAGGTAGAGTAGTGACACCAGTGTTTGAGACTTTAAACCCATTTAAATTGACCAGGCGTTTGTGTGTGGTTGTAAAGGAAACTTTAAAAGTATCAAGTTAGGGTACATCTTTAAAAAACTTTTAGAGGTGTTATAACACCCGGTAGGACTAAGACTAAGAGCAGTGCTCGACAAAGTTTTTCTTAAAAAAACAACAATATTTTTCATTGAAATTTTACGGCATTACAGCCAGAAAGCAGATGATCTAAATTCTATTGTTGCTAACTTCTAAAATCAGTTGCTGACCTCATTTTTTAATGATTAAAGGAAAGAATGTCAATCACTGCTCTCTCTTGAATACCTACTGGTGCTACTTATTACTATAAATGTGATCATATATTGTGGTAATAATATTGAACATAGGTGAAAGCGTTTTGCACATGACGATCGTAAACGAGGACCCCACCATGGTGAAGTTCCTGCTGGACGCGGGCGCGGATTACCACGAGCGCTGCTTCGGCAACTTCATGTGTCCCGAGGACCAGAAGGCCTCCAGGTCCGACTCGCTCGACCACGAGTGGGTTAATGTGCAGCGGGACACTAATTATATAGGGTAAGTAGTTTTTTCTGTTTGCCGGCCAGAACTTGATCATACGGTCCGCTTGATGGAAAAAGCCAGTAATTTCATTATTCATTCTTTCGTAATTCTTCCTCTCCATTTTTCTCTTCATTGTAAACAAAGTAGTTATTAAATGCTGTTCCATGCAAACTACTTACTAGGCAAACCTTTTTATAGCCGAGACGTTTCGACCGAGCTTCACCATGGTTACATGACACCGGTCGTGGTCAAAGGCTGACTGCTTACCGTCGCCATTCTACGCCTCTGATGTTTCATTAGCTATCAAACTACCGCCATCACCACACACAACACTAACGTAGGGTGTAAAAAAGTATGCTAGGAATAGTAAAACCTCGTTAAATACTTTTTATCAATTCATCATCCATCTATGTACATACAAAATGTGTTCAACTTCAAATGCCCCTCACAATTCTAATGTTTCTTGACACAGGTACGTGTACTGGGGAGAGTACCCCCTGAGTTTCGCGGCGTGCCTCGGTCAAGAGGAGTGCTACCGTCTGATCCTGGCCAGAGGCGCGGACCCAGACAAGCAGGACACCAACGGAAACACCGTGCTGCATATGCTCGTCATTTACGAGAAGATGGTATTATAAACTTGTGTCAATATAGCAGAAAAAACTTCATTCATTGTCTCCAAGTCCTCTGTGGGCTAGTTATAAAACCAACCCGGCATCAGACACAGAGGTCTAAATAAAATAAGGTTTTACTTAAAATATTAAAAACAAAAACTCGGGTTGTAAAATACAATTTTTCTTTAAAATGTTAATAAATAAATGATAACTCATTAAATCCTTATCTCATTCAAAAGTAGAACCTACTTAGAATGCTTAATTTAATTGTCGCCTATAACCTGCAAAATCAAAAAACTTCTCGACTTGTTCCAGAGCACATTCGACATGGCGTACGAAGTGGGGGCCTCTCTAAACATCCGTAATACGTTGAACCTCACTCCCTTGACCCTGGCCGCGAAACTGGCCCGTACTGAACTGTTCTTCCACATTTTGAACATTGAGCGGGAGATCTACTGGCAGATAGGGGCTACCACTTGCGCCGCATACCCTCTCGGGCAATCTGACACGATTGATACTGAAACTGGACTCATCAGTAAAGATTCAGCCTTGAATTTAGTTGTGTTTGGGGTTAGTATTGTAAATTTTGATTTAAAATATTAACTAAAAGTATTGGTATAAAGTTTTTTAAGGTTACGAAACTTCAGATATCGCAATGCGGATCTACTATGAAATGTTTTTCATATTATATTTTATCTTGATGTTTCGAACATTTTTGATAAGTGATCACTGGGAGACTTCTTGTCTTAGTCTCCCTTTTCTCCATTATTTCTATCTCTTTTTGTTCATACTCTCACAGTTCTTGTATTGTTTCATTTTATTTGTTAATTTGTGATGGAAAGTGTCCTTCTTTGATTGGGAGGGCCTTTTCCAATATCCACGAACTACAGTGCTGTGGAACCAGCTCTCGGCTGCGGTACTCCCGGACCATTACGGATGGACTTAGGGATCTTCAAGAAACGAGCCTATTCCTTCCTTAAAGGCCGGCAACGCATCTGCGATTCCTCTGATCTTGCGGGTGTCCATGGGTGGCGGTGATTGCTTCCCATCAGGTGACTCGCCTGCTCGTTTGCCTCTTTCTAATATAAAAAAATATATAAAAATATTTAATGCTGTAAGAGAAAGGGACAAAAGAAATACCCTTGTTAGTTGTAGACTTACACTGTTCTGTGGTAGTGACATTGAAAACAAAAGTTATTGAAATTTTAATGAAATTCGTGATTGTAGGAGAAAGACGAGCACTTGGAGTTGCTAGAAGGCATGCTGATCGACCTCCTCAAGACCAAGTGGAACACGTTCGTGAAGTTTCGCTTCTACCGGCAGTTTATTCTGTTCACGTGCTACTTTCTGATCTCGCTGGTGTGCTTCACTCTGCGGCCCGGCTTCCCCGAGAGAGCAGTCAATGCGACAGCCCTCAACTCCACTGTTGGTCCGAGCGTCAATGAGACTGAGCTGGTTCCTGATGTCGGTGAGTGCAATCCACAGACTTAGTGTTGTAACCTGTTATTGTAGGAGAAAAACGAGCATCTGAAGCTGCTAGAGGGCGGTGAGGGAGACGAGCACCTGAAACTACTAGAGGGCATGCTCATCAACCTCCTCAAGACCAAGTGGAATACGTTCGTAAATGATCTCGCTGGTGTGCTACAACGTGAGATAAAGCTGAACTAGTTAAAAAACTGCTGCTGCGTTATTTTGGTACGTAAAGACAGATATAGAAAAACTACAACAGTTTTAAACTTTAATTTTATTTAATTTTTTTTAAATGAATCTAACCGTGTTTTAGTGCAGTGCAGTATGTACTTTTAACAGCAAAAGCAAATGAAAAGATAGTCTTTTATGTACTTTTGCCAACATGTTTTTTTGGGAATCATCTTTAGTTGCATGAGTAGTTCAAGAGTATTATGATTTTGACTATTAAAGTAACTTCTTAAGTGATATATTATAACCAGAGCAGAATGTGACACTCTTCGAAGCATAAAAGGAAAGCTATTTACCTGTTGTAAAGAATGTGAAAGCGTTAGTCCTAGCACCTCTACAATATAATGAAACGTTTAAAGTATATATTTGTCGGAGATGGAAACGGATTTTGTTTGAAAACGTCGTCTCCGTCCGCCATTTTGTGCGTAGAATAGAGTCAGTGCGCACACGTCCGGCACAGTCGAGCTCCAGAAGTAAAGTGAGTGCGAAAGTGCGTTTCACAAACTAACGTTACCTCACTGACAAGTGACAGTGACAGATGTCATAGACGCACTATGCTCCCACTACTCGCTCGAACTACTGACTCAGGGATAATTTCATAATGCCAAGCTATTCTGCCAAGCTATTCAGCCTAATATCGATAGATGCCGTTACTAGTCTATGAAATAACTCCGACACGGCCATTCTGACACTGCGCGCGTCCTCGAGCGCAGCAGTTCCTGAGCTCTTCTTTTAAGAGCAACTAGATTCAAATGCGAAAACATTAAAGCACGAAGTGCGGAGCTTCCAATGCGTAAGCGTTGAAGCACGAAGCGCGGAGCTTCCAATGCGAAAGCGTTGAAGCATGAAGCGCGGAGCTTCCAATGTGAAAGCGTTGAAGCATGAAGCGCGGAGCTTCCAATACGAAAGCGTGACTGCATGAAGCGCGGAGCTTCCAATGCGAAAGCGTGACTACATGAAGCGCGGAGCTTCCAATGCGAAAGCGTGACTACATGAAGCGCGGAGCTTCCAATGCGAAAGCGTGACTACATGAAGCGCGGAGCTTCCAATACGAAAGCGCGACCGCATAAAGCGCGGAGCTTCCAATGCGAAAGCGTTGAAGCATGAAGCGCGGAGCTTCCAATACGAAAGCGTTGAAGCATGAAGCGCGGAGCTTCCAATACGAAAGCGTGACTGCATGAAGCGCGGAGCTTCCAATGCGAAAGCGTTGAAGCATGAAGCGCGGAGCTTCCAATACGAAAGCGTGACTGCATGAAGCGCGGAGCTTCCAATGCGAAAGCGTTGAAGCATGAAGCGCGGAGCTTCCAATACGAAAGCGCGACTGCATGAAGCGCGGAGCTTCTCATGCGAAAGCGTTGAAGCATGAAGCGCGGAGCTTCCAATACGAAAGCGTGACTGCATGAAGCGCGGAGCTTCCAATGCGTAAGCGTTGAATAGAAGAAAACAAAAAGAAATCAAAGAACATTTGCTGTTAACTTTAACTTTAAAAATCTAATGAACGTTTTATGCAGGCTTCCTTTTTTTTTGTAACAAAAGATAACCAAGCACAGTATTTCCCGTTCGGTCTATCCTGACCAAACAATAATTGACTCTTACATTTAGCTCCACAGTAGGCACTATAATAGGCTCTACAGTAGACTCTGCAGTAAGCCTCACAGTAGGCCCTACATAAAGCTCTACATAAGTCTCTACATAAGTCTCTACATAATTCTCTACATAATTCTCCACATAAGTCTCCACATAAGTCTCCACATAAGTCTCCACATAAGTCTCCACATAAGCCTCTACATAAGTCTCTACATAAGTCTCTACATAAGTCTCTACATAAGTCTCTACATAAGACTACATAAGACTCTACATAAGACTCTACATAAGACTCTACATAAGACTCTACATAAGACTCTACATAAGACTCTACATAAGACTCTACATAAGACTCTACATAAGACTCTACATAAGACTCTACATAAGACTCTACATAAGACTCTACATAAGACTCTACATAAGACTCTACATAAGACTCTACATAAGACTATCTTATTTAAAACTGAAAACTAAACCTTTTCGATTTAGAAAGATAACAAATCAAATGTAACATAACAAAAGAAAAGGTAACTAGAAAATCCAAATCCAAACTAGATAACCAGGTAACCAGGGCCATTAACAATTCGTTGCACAAATCAAAAGTCGCTATTTACAAGCTATGTAAGCTTTAAAATCACCTCGAGTTACCCCTCCAATGCCACGGCTCTCACAGCCGAACAGCGATCCCAGTCGCTTACGCGTGTCCATCTCAGTGGAACCCTGCGCACGTCTGCATCACCCTCTGACTACACACTACTGTCCTGATAGACCACGACCTCCGCGAGAGCTAAACACGCACCGCGCACCCACGGACTACTTGAGTTTCCTCAATAGACACCGATTTCTACCGGGCTACGACTATGTAATAGCTACTGGTATGGTCGACACTTGTTACGGCCATTAGAGCACTAACTCGAGTTCACACAACAACTTTACTCATTATCAATCGGGTCACAATGTACCTCCACCTCAACTTCGACTGGTACATGACCTTCTGGCATCCCTGTTAATCTATAGTGTGTGTATTTGTAAGTTCGCTTAGAATTTAATGCTTTCAACGTATCATAATCATGAGCTACCTCCATCAGGTACCCGCACACAGCTCATCATTTAATAAACTACTGGCTCTCTCTAACAAACCCTCATGTCTATGGTAAACGTAAGTTCTAGTGAGTCTACTTCTAATGCCGCAGTTATAAAAAACGAGTCTCTAAATTTATTATCTAACTTGGTTTTGTTTTGTTCACTATTTTTAACCAAGACAAAATCACCTGTAATAAACTTGTCCAACTGTAATAACCAACAGTACAGTGCTAATAACATTAGATTGCCCAGTAACTCTCATTGTCACTTCGGTAAGTAAACGTTTTCCTCTGGCTATTTGACTTTTTTATCATAGAAATTTCTAAGCATTATAAAATGATCATACTGAATCATGAAAACATCACCAGAAACATTCAGCGTCCAGCAGGGTTGCCGATGCAGCACAGGTCTGTTTACCCGATGACGCTGGTTCACGTTGCTCGCCATGCTGCCGGTGTCGGTGTCGCTGCTGCCGGTTGCACCGCAGTTGCTAGTAACGCCCTTCCCCGCGCCCCGCAGTGATGGTATGAGCGCGTGGGCACATGTTTGCAAAAGGATCCGTGCCTCTAAATCTGAAACATAACACCAGGCGCGTTTGGTCGCTGTTTGACAAAATAATTAGCACTAAAATGATGGAACGATTACATGACCTTTTATTATCCTTGGAGAGGCAATCGGTGCTGCGATGTCCCAGTTTCCCACACAAGTAGCCGTTTTGTTTTTGTCCTTTAAAAAGCTTTTAAACAAGGCTTCACTAAGCAAGGCTTCATCAAGCAAGGCTTCACCAAGCAATCAATAATGCAGTGCACTTTGTACATTTTTCTCGGCTATACACTCACATGGAGAATGTAGCAATCCATACGTCGACTGTAGCTACGCACGCGTATTAACTCCGGTAATGAATCTCCTCATGTGCTTTCTGAACTTCAAGTAACGCCATCCAATACTGATTTTGCAGTTCCAACATCCGTTGTCATTTACGATAAAACTTGGCATCGTTTTCTTCTAGTTGTTCGCGTCGATTACATCCTTAGAGCAAAGGTTACATCCCACTTCTGATGTCGGAGATGGAAACGGATTTTGTTTGAAAACGTCGTCTCCGTCCGCCATTTTGTGCGTAGAATAGAGTCAGTGCGCACACGTCCGGCACAGTCGAGCTCCAGAAGTAAAGTGAGTGCGAAAGTGCGTTTCACAAACTAACGTTACCTCACTGACAAGTGACAGTGACAGATGTCATAGACGCACTATGCTCCCACTACTCGCTCGAACTACTGACTCAGGGATAATTTCATAATGCCAAGCTATTCTGCCAAGCTATTCAGCCTAATATCGATAGATGCCGTTACTAGTCTATGAAATAACTCCGACATATTAATAGAACATCATTTATGAAGTATAAGTATTTAAAGTTGTTTTTCATTGTTAGTGATTCGCATTTGTGACTATGCTACAAAAATGTCTAATTTTGGTAAGTTTTAGATTTTAGTCAAACATCTGCATATCACTACTATAGTAGGTAGATAAGTCATAATTTTAATTTATATAAGCTAGTTTCTGGGAATTTGACAAATATAGATAACCTTTGTTAGATTTTTTTTCATTTCCTCGCATTCGCATCATGCGATGCATCGTTTTAGACAGAGTTTTTCGAGTCATCTTGAGCTCATGATTTATAAGGGAGTAAATGTCCTGTATTCAAAATATCCACACATGTTTTAACGCCACCTATATTTATTTCTCAGAAAATTGTACCATGCCACTGAATGGTACGGAGTTCGATCCTGGGGCTGTGGAGATGGTGAACGGGACAAAGTCTGATGGGCCCATGTGTGCCAAGTTCAAGAGTCATGGCAAGGACAAGGATAAGCGTAAGTATGGCGGTTTTTACTGTATTATTAGTTGTACAACGGAGAAGCAACTGGCTTTTATTATAGCTATAAAAGAAAGAGAGACAAGAAATGCCCTTGATGAGTTTCTTGCCGGTTCTTATAAGTACAATCGCTATGTAGATTTTACGAAGCGATGGCGAAGTGACATTCACAAGAGCAAATTTTTTGTAGCGTACTTTCGAGTAATTTAATTTAATACATTTTAGGAAGACAAACAGCTGTTAGACCACATTAAACATATAAATAGCTACGGGAAGCCTCACAAATAAGAAAGTTACATAAATCATTAAGTTTAAAAACATTTGCATTTTTTAAATTTCAATAGCATATACCTAGTTTAAAAAGGTAAGACGAGATCTTCCCTTATATGTACAGCAGAAAGTCATTTATATTTTGATGATGATGGTGATTATTTGCAGCAACGGAGCCGCCTAGAGAAACCGACATGGAGGGATGGTGGGAGGATCTTACGGAAGAGTGCCGCCTCATGAACTTCGACTCCTGGCACGCAAAAGTAAAACATAACAGTTTATCTAGATATAGATCACAAAACTTTTTTGTTTTTTTATTTGCATTCATAAAGCTATTTGAAAATGGCACTCGAACTCACGATATTTTGACTGGCTCTTCGAATTGATATTTTTTATTCAACATCGGAACAGCGCCTGGCCTCCATCACACCTGATAGTAAACCGCCGCTTCTACAAAAAATAATTGAAAAGCTCACTTTTTGAGACAGCGTTTAAAGTCAATAAATGTTTTTTTTTCTTTCTTTCTTCGATTAACTTTACAATACATGACATTACAGAGAAAAGTTTTCAAATTAAAAACTTTTTAGAAAGTGTTCAAAGAGGGGTAGTAAGCACAACTTATGAAAAATTTAAAGAAAATGTTTGTAGAGAAATGCTCTTTTTGTAGGTACGAATATCGGCAGAGCTGCTTCTGTGGCTCGGCGCTCTGGCGTACATCGGGGCTGCTTTACGGGAAGCCAGGTTCCTCGGACTCAAGATGTTCATAGAGAATTTGAGTACCGTGCCCTCCAGGTAACTCCAACAAATTGGCAAATGAGACCCTAGTTAGTGGTTTAGTTGCTAGTTTAATATTAAATAGACTGAGTTGTTCCAAAATGATCCAAGCTACATATTAGTTATATATGTGTATATGTATATATGTAGGCAAACGATTTGAGCTATCGTCATTTGTTCTTATTCTTCAGAACAAAAATATAGACAAAATTCTTTAAGTAGCAAACGGTAAAGAAGTTATTGAGTCTTCGTGACATAATGTCTTAACTTGGGTTTGTTTATTACGGCTATTTTAATGTTGACCAACTTGTGGCTTACATTATTTTGAAACAGATCGGTACAAATTAAAACGCTATTATCAAACCTTTGTGACATGAACATTTTTTTGGGAAAATCAAGGATGAGACAGCGCGGTGTGGTAAGTTTATCAATGTTATACTACAGAATAACTGAATAGTACTGACGGTTATAGGAACCCTAATTATAAGATCTAGGTATATAAATACCGTATTATTATTAAAATCACTGAATATCTAAAACCTTCTTAAAATTCACACTGAGCGCCTTAAACTTAGAACTTATGGGGATAACCTACGTCTCTACCTAAGTTTTTAAATAAATCAGCCAAGTCTGTCTAGTCTTGGTAAGGTGCTTTATTAACGATCGTCGTCCCTCTAAATTTAAAGCCACTAACTATATCTTTTATACAGAATGTTTGGTAACATATAATGTCGAAACAGCCATGCAACCAAAAAGGACACCGTGCAAATGCAAAATCATATTTAAAAACTTAACAAAATTTCATGACATTATTGTTTTTTGAACTATGAGGTTGACGACCACGAACAATGTACTAGCTAGGGTTGTCACTTTGCTATTTTCCTTTGTAACTAACAACTTTAATGTCTCGGCTATGTGGTGCTGTTCAGGTTCACAATTTTCCAGGGCTCAATGCATGGGACCCAATCTGCCATTCGTTATTATACATGTACATATTACCAAACATTCTGTATTGGAAGGCCGAACTTCCCGTGCATGTCGTAAGAGCTGACTAAGGGACAATGGTTTCAAGAAGTTCAAACATCAGACGATCAGCTAGGACCCTATCACCCGTTGTTATCTTATCCACCTCAGTGGCCTACTTTGATGTTAAATGTGGCGTCGAGGTTATTATCAGCGATTTTACTAAAAATTGTGATTTTGTTGCTGTCTACTTTTTTTGGGAGAAGTACCTGAGAGTTTGTATGTATGTTTCACCTGAACGTTCATACGTGTAGGTATCATACAGTATCGCCGCATCGTTTTGCAATAACAGTTTACGATTACGAGCATGCGACGTATCTAGCAGATGTGAACGAAATCGATATTACTAGTTGGTGAAAATGGGTGTCCGTGCTTTTATAGAATACATTTTTGAGATGCCCCAATTCGAAATTGTGGAATATTAATGGCATTATTTGTTAGGTAGAACTGTATAAAGCATATCCAATATAATTGTTTATTGTAATGATGAATTATAAAATTTTATTTATTGAAACTATGTCGGCAATGTGTTTGTAACAAGCATCCATATTTCAACGGCAATGGTAAGTAGTCGCTTTCTATCATCGTTTCGATTTTACTAATTTAAACCGTTCATCATCATCAGTGATCGGAGTAAGTAGAACGATTTTACGTACTTGCATCACTAATGTTCACAGAAAACATAATACGGATGAGCCAAAATAAAAAATAACAATATTGTTCGTGGAGGTTAAGGTAGTCATGAGAAAAGCAGTAAAACGAATAAAAAGTATTTTACTAGTAAAAAACTTTTTATGCTAATTTTATAAATGTCTAACGTTTACTTGACACTTTTTGTTAATAGTTTTAGATAAACCTTTTGGCATTGTTCTTTGATAGTAAAAGTAAAGATAGAATGAAATAAAAAGGTAAAAATAAAACACATCACATCTCATAATTTTAAAATATCGTTCTACCTACTCCGATCATTGATCATCATCGCATCTTAGTGGCAGAATTTATTTATTCATTTATTTATTCATTCATACATTTAGGTACATACCGACTTACACTTGCCCAAAACGCCAGTATGTTTAAATTATAAATACAATTAGTTAAAAACTAATATTAACAATAATAGCAAATTAAAATGATGTTAGTCCAAGTTATTAGATTAAAACAATGTCAATAGTACTACAAAATGTCACGGTTAATAAATTTCAAATAAAAACGAGAAAACAAATAAGTACACATCGGGCGATGCTGTCACTTTTGCCATAGGACAAAAAAAACAGGCCACGAGAAACGATTGTAAACGATTACACCCATATTTTTATTGGAGAGTTGGCAGTAGATTCTGCTCTACCTGATATTATGCAGAAGCGGAATCCACAGTTGCGAAGACAGCTAGTGGATTAGGATTGTGCCTCACTAACCTGCACCTTGACGAACCATAAAACATCAAATATAGATATGATAAAACATCATAAACCAACCAAACTAAGTACAAACATGTACCCATCTGCTGGTAATCGAGAATTCGAGACCGGCACCGTAAAATAAGGAGATTGCAGAAGGTGAGCTTCATACAACCGCGCTTGAGCAACGCTCACATAGACCCTCTCACGGACACTGCGGACACTGATCTTGGAACAGCTTGGAACAGTCCGAGCGCAGCTAGTTGGCAGATTCCGTGTCCGTGTCAGTCCATGAGTGCGTTGGTCGAGCGCGGTCGTATGAAGTCTCCTTAATTTATGCCGGTACCTTTGGGTCTGAGACCGGTGGTCTTCGTGCCTATTTACTTGAAAAGTCTTGTCCTCGCTATCACCAGGGTGATGTTCCTGTTCTCGTGCCTGCTGATGGTGGCGATGCCGACGCTGCGGCTGTGGTGTGCGGACATGGCCGAGGACCATCTGGCGGTCATCATCATGCTCACCACGGCACCTTACTTCCTTTTCTTCTGCCGGTGAGCAGTTGGGGATGTAGCTTCACTGCACGGAACAGCTTATGTAGATAGTCTGTTTTTTGCCAAGCAACAACCAATAGTAAGTGAGGGTAGTCAGCAGAGGCTGTGTACGATTTTTATAACGCAGTTTTGTTGCTGTATTGGCTTGCTCAACATTAAGGTGAAGGCTCATAGATCTAAGTCAATTTAATAGTAACTTGTAATAAATCGGTGAATTTCCCGTGCAAAAGATAATGGGCTAGAAAGATTAAGCTCGATGGTAAATTATGGTAGTGCAGCGACTGAACGGATTTGCATAAAAATTTTCACAAGGATAGGCCTGGACTAGGACATAGGATACTTTTTATTCCGGCAACATATTTCTGTGTGTAATCCTGCTAGTTACAGCAACAGTTAGTATGTAATGAATAATATTTTTGCATAGTGGTTTCAAAACTGTCGGTCCTTTCGTGGTGATGATCTACCGGATGGTGATGGGGGACCTCCTTCGTTTCGTATGCATCTACTTGGTCTTCGTCATGGGATTCTCTCAAGGTAAATAAAAAAATTTAAAAATATTTTTTCGAAGCCGCTTTTATTTTAGTTGTTATTTAAGCCTGACGTTTAGAACCCTGCGACTAGATCTTTGAAACGTGTTTCAATGTTTAAAACCTTGTTATTTATTTGTCGTTTTACTATTGGGGGAGTGAGGGCATAACCTAAAGCACTCGTTTTATGGAAATCAGAAACAACGATGATACCACAACCACCCAGACCCGACACAATATCGAAAAGTTCGTTTTCGACATTGGCCCAACCGGGAATCGAACCCGGGACCTCAGAGTTAGCGCCGTCCAAAGTCCCGTGTACAAGGAGGTCGCCATTGTTTATATATAGCTACGTTTTCGTTTGTACTTCCTGCAGCGTACTACATAATATTCCTGTCGTTCGACAACCCCAACACGCCGGAGGGCGTGGACGACTCGGTGTCGAACCCCATGCCCTCGCCGATGGAGAGCATCATGGCCATGTTCCTCATGTCGCTCACATCCTTCTCCGACTACTATGGCGCGTTCGAGCGCACCGACCATGAGATTGAAGCAAAGGTAATTTCAACGACAAGCAGCATTTTGCATTTCTATCTCGAAGATTCCTATCTATACTAATATTATAAAGCTGAAGAATTTGTTTGTTTGTTTGGTTGAACGCGCTAATCTCAGCGACTACTGGTTCGAATAGAAAAAATATTTTTGTGTTGAATAATCCATTTATGGAGGAAGGTTATAGGCTATATTAAATCATGCTATGACTAATAGGAGTGGAGCAGCAATGAAAAATGTTGCAAAAACGAGAAAATATTTTTTTTTGAGACCTTTCCTTGCGTGCGCTGCGTAAACGGTGAAAGTTACGCAAAAATCATGTATTACGAAATTGTTCCCCTTTAAAAGTTCTAAAAAAAGCGACAGAATATGTCCAGCTTTTAAGGAGGACTCACTATAACCTTTAATTAACGCGGGTGAAACCGCGGGGCACAGCTAGTGTTCTTATATTTCTGTTATTTTAATTTTTGCACTCACAATGCTAAGAAAGAGCTTCCTGAGACTGTTTGATTTTTTCTAGTACTATTTTATCTTTCATGTTCCTGTTCGGATCTATGGTTGGTAAGTAATCTAGAGAAATTACAGAGCATAAACAAATAACTGAAGTTTTAGTGTCGCTAGTGCCTACCGGCTGCATGAAAAATTTCATCCGTGTGTGTTCAAGTGGACTCGAGAATGGTTTAGATTTACAATTGGACCCGGTAGGTGGCGGACGAATGATTTGTTTGATTTGTTGTCATGGGAACTGCCAAAGCGGTACGAAGTCCGCCGGCCAGCTAGTCCAATATAAAAGTTTTTGGTCTTTTTCAGTTTATAAAAAGAACAAAAGAGCCAGTATACTTTGTCATGACAAACAGTAATAAATAGTACAATTCGTTCGCAGCTACTCTTTGTGGTCTACATGATAATAGTAGCGATTCTCCTAGTGAACATGTTGATCGCTATGATGGGAAACACGTACCAGAAGATCGCAGAGACTCGCAACGAGTGGCAGCGGCAGTGGGCGAGGATCGTGCTGGTGGTGGAGCGGGGGGTGCCGCCGGCGCACAGGCTCAAGCAACTCATGAAGTACAGCCAGCCAATGGCGAACGGGAAGAGGGCTTTGGTGTTGAGAATCAACCAGAAGGTAATTTATCTACTTTAAAAAAATCTAACAGATTAGCATTTGGCCTTCATTTCACCTGATGTTAAGTGATGATAACGCCGAAGGTGGAAGCGCATTTAAGCACTGACTATTTTATCTCTAGCTGCTGGAACTCAACAATGCTACAAACATTGATGTTATGGCGAAGTATTTAGATAAAATAGTGGTACATAAACACAAATGTTGAAAAAATTTCCACATGCAGGATTTGAACCTGCACCCTTCTGACATTCCGGGTCAGGTGCTCTTCCAATTGAGCTATCGTGGTTCTAACCAGCCCGCCGAAATTATTCAACACTTTTTACTTTGAAAGCCAAAGGCGCCCATTCAATGTCAACAACTACCGTCACTAACATCCGATCATAATATTTTTACAAATATTAAAGATAAGTTAAGAAGTAAGCAAGCTATTTATAAAATGCTCAAAATAATTTTTAGCGCAAATTTTGTTGCGAACCAATTACAAAAACACAAATGTTGAAAAAATTAACCCGGGACTACGGACCAGTAGGTCTTAACAACTACATCTCAGAGGTGACCTACTATTCCTCAAACAACCTTTTCGAGACAAATCGGAATTGCTGAACTGGTCAAATACACGCGAGCAGCCGCCGGCAAAGTCAGTGTAAAAATCCATAGCTCTAGTGTTATTTAAAAATTGAACAAACTTTTTACTCCGAAATTTGGCAGCCAAGGAGGTCCAACAACCTATCAATAAATTTATACCCTATCAAAATTAATCAATAGTGAGTGCTCTTTCGGCAGATAAACAGAACCTTCGTGACGGGTCGGTCCATAAAAGAATCAGTCGCTGTAGTGTAAAGAGAGATATTGCGCATTGCAATAAGAGGAAGTTGATACTCCGTTCGAAGAACGCTATTCATTGTTATATTAAAAAGGAATGCGAGTAGATTCTTTAAAAAGGTTTTATGTAAACTTTAGAAAACCCATATTTTTTCCCAACAAAAGACTTAGACTCAACACATGATTAAGATTTGGTATTTTCTGTTTTCAACAGGATGAAGATAAAGAAGAAATGAAAGAGATACTAGAAATGAAAAGGACACACGAACGCATCGTGGCAAAGAGGAAGCAAAGATTAGACGAGTTGAGAGGAGTGAAGAGCCACCTTCCGCCACAGCCTCTGACCAGGGCGTACCCTGTTCGGAAGTAAAGGAAAATCTCGTCTTGTTGTCATCAACACAAGCTATAGGTACCGCTAAAACACAACTTACGATATCGACTTTGTTTTCGTTTGTTACATTATAAAACACTTATTACTATGTTTCTTTTACATCTTTATTATGTTGTAGTCTGAATAATAAAACAATTAATTTAATTTGTCTTATTTTTTACCACGGGGAAAACTCACTACTGTGTTCCACCAGAACTGGAGCGACCCGCGGGGTCTTATCTTATCCTATCTTATCTTATCTTATCTTAGTGGGGCCTGCTGAGGTCTCTTAGTAGCATTTCGACCCATCGGGATCTTTTGTGCAACCAGTGTAGGGTCGGTCGTGATGATGTTCGACCGACCCACTAAGAACCCTGGATTGTTCCTCCATCCGCCGACTGCCATTAGAGCCAACCTTGCGAACCTGAATGCGAGTGGAGGAGTAAATTTGCTTATCTATCGTAACCTATAATAATGTGTTATGCTTCTTTACTCTGTTTGGGTGAAAGTCCTCCATCTCAAAATGGGCAAATAAATTAGTGAACGAATAATGGCATTTGGATAATATTTCATTCATGCTGAATGAAATTCCTGTTTGTACTTTGATGGTTACTGTGCTTTTCGGGGGCACGGCAGTGCTCCCGCCAAGTCGAGCAAAAAAACGGCACGGCCGTACCATCCTTTTCTCGAAACAGTTCAGGCCATTTTCGATAACTCTTATAAGTTTTAAATAAATTGATTGACTTTGCAATCGCATTAAACAATCTAATTTAATATAATATATGTATTACTTGTGGGATACATTGTGTTTTCATGCGATGGCCAAGTCAATCTATTTATTTAAAACTTAAAAGATTTTTAATATTGATATGGTCACTATAAGATGTTGTTAGGTTAGCTAATTACGTAATAGCTTAAGACAGCAGGTCCCTTAAGTAGGGACTGAATAAATTAACAGACTTGGTTTTACATGGATCTCACAACTTTTTACGGTAGCAGAACTGAGTTGCGAGACTTGGTTTTTTTAAAAGTATGTTTTTGATAACTCAAAAAGCTTTCTTGATTAAGTAAATACAATTACGAGCATTACATTTATTCACTTTTGATTAGTTTTGAATCCTATTCCATTGTATTAAGAGTTACATTGTTTCATGTTAATGCTCATGACTGTACATTCATCATCATCATCATCATCATCATCTCAGCCAAAAGACGTCACTGCTGGACAAAGGCCTCCCCCAAGGATCTCCACAACGACATATTAAGTAAATATTCTAAAATGCACGAAGGAGCTCGATGGCGCAGTGGTTAACGCGCCCGGTCTGCGATTGCTAAGGTTAAACAACTTCGCATAGGCCGGTCATCGGATGGGTGACCAAATAAATTATCATCTCGAGCTCCTCCGTGAAAAATGAGCCGGTGATGGTGAATGGTGATAGTAATGCTGATTCTAAAATGTTGTATTAACCTACCTATAGTGTGCTTTATGTATTGGTGTAAACAAAAGTTGGTAAATCAATAACTATACAATAACCATATGTTAAATGGAAATCAGTGGCTGTCTCGTATGTTTCACTACATTAACAGCATGTTGCAATTGTTATCTAACAATGGTGCATTGTAAAATTCGGTAGATAAGCGAAGGTGTCAATTGCTGTCGCACATCGGCCCCCGGGTTTCACCGTTACCTCACTGTTGACTCCAACCTCTAACTGGGCTACTCATGCTTGACCAAACACTCAGCAACATTGGCCCAAAACAAATATATGCTCAGTAAACACTTGCGCCTGAGCAGTATTAATTTCTTTCATCAGATCCGTCGTTGTTACTAAACTCGAGATTGACAAATTTGATGTAAACAGGTTTATCTGTCGATCATGTCGAGGGTCATTACTGCGATTGTTTGTTTTAGTATTTAGAGTAGGAGTGCGAAACAGTTGGTAGGGGCGATCATTGATTGATACAAAGATAAGCGGTGCTTTATTGGAACGCAGAAACCAGTTTAACTGCTTCTGTGGTAAGATTTCAGATTTCCGATTTCAAACTCAGAGATCGGAAGCGGGTACCTACCTACATAACGTACTCGGTTTGGTTTGTGGTAGGGCTCATTGTCAGTTCGCCTGGCTAGCTACCACTGTCTCTTATCCACGTCTATTGCTACAACAATAATGTGTAAAACGATGAGAATTATCTTCTTTCATAAGCAGGCATTTTCGACAATTTTAAATATTCGAATGCTGAAAAAAAGGCAGAAAAGAAATGCCCTTGCTTTCTTCCACGACTCCCGGCGTGTATAATACAAATTGATGACCCACAAGAGCGTAAATAGTAACATACAATATTATTATATCTTAATTAATGACTTCGCGTTTAGCATTAATATGTATGTTAATATTTAAGGTATGTATTGTATGGCCATAGTTACTTGAAATAAAGGTATTCAATTTTATTCTATTAAGCCAGTTTTGAGTATTATTATTATAAACTAAGAATTGTACGATAGATTGGTACAATAGACTGTGGTTTCAGTTTCGGCCGAAGTGCGCTTCCGTCCTCGTCCTTTATCATTATCATTTTTTTTATCATTAGTGCTATTATGTGAGTTATAGGCAGAGCGCTTCCCCGTTGTGGTATAAAAAAGTTTGTGTACTATATCATATCTATTTTCAACAATTTTTTTACCCAGATTCAAATATCTACTTAGTTCTTTCATCACGACTTTAAATGTAAACGATCATTATTTTGATTTATTACTGTTCACTAATGGATATATAAATGTCACACGCATTGCATCGGCTATTAAAATAATCTTAAGTCTAGAAATTATTGGTCTAATATTTATTATCTTCTAATGCATTTCCCCAAATGGTTGTTTGGAACTAATTTGTCCACCATTAGTTCCTAACCTTTAAAACGACATTCATCACATCCTTTATACATTTCGACATCAAAGTTATTTTTTTTCAAACGAAATAGTAACAAGACTTTACTCGTATACCTATGCCTCAGAAAAAATCAACAAATTTGTGCGATTAAACTCAATTAAACAAACGTTTTTTTTGTGTTTCTACTAACAATTTATATCACTGTACTTTTTAAACAAAGTATTTTTTTTTTAAATGGTTTAAAAAATATATTACTCTGATGAAGATGGGATACGTAATTTTATAAAGGCTCTTCAGTAAGCTGCTGAAATGTGTGCCTTTAGCGTTCTAGGCGTCTCTGGACGAGTTCCTCTGGAATCATACCGCAGACTAACATGTAAAAAAAAACTTCAAAGAACAGGAGCTGTGATCAATGTTTTTTGGAAAGAGTTTGCTGATAAGCCCCATACGGCATTTTCGACGTCACCAGAAATTTTTGGGGGTAACTAGAAACTAAAAGGGTTCCTCAAGCCGTGTGATGGAAACACCGCCAGTGGTTTTCTAGAGGGAATGGCATCACGCACTAGCGCGTGTCTTCGTTCCCTACTAGATTTTCCGACGGGTTCACATCGAAAAAAAATCAATGTTGTGCTTGATGACTCGATTCAAAAGTAACCAGTTCAACCGTCTAGTTATTTCGAATGTCTGTTTTAAGGCCGGATAGAACCGGCCGGCTACAGCTATGTGAGTTCTTTATTTGACTGAGTTGGCAAACAAGCATGTGGTCCGCCTGATGAAAGGGTTAGCGCAGCCTATTAACGCTTGCAACACTATGGGTATAACTTGCGCGTTACCTACCTCGAGGTGTAAGTCGCTCCTACTGGATCGCAGAAATAGGTAGGAGAGACCATCAAGTTACTTTCACCAACCTTACGGTTACGCTGTAAAGGCTAAGTTAAGGCTAAGACTTGGTGGTTAAAGTTTCTCGCGTCCGTAGGTTTACCCTTGAGACCCTTCACGTGATCCCTGGGTGGTGCTAAATGAGTGACACTGTCTGAGTGGTAGAGCAACGCTGTGTTGCAGCACGAAATGGGCCGGCTTGCCCAGCGTAATACCACCCTCTCACAGAATATCGGCGTGAAACAATGGCACTCGTTGCTGTTGTGTTTCGTCCGGTGAGTAAAAGTACCGGAGGCCCATCTCTCACCCCTCCCCCCTCCCAATTCCTACTTCCTCCTCAAGATCCAACTCCTTCCTTAAGGCCTGCAACGCATTTGCGATTACTTTGGTTTTGGTTTTGGTATCAGGTGACTCGCCTGCTTGTGTGCCTCCTTTTAGTATAAACGAAAAAAGGCTAAGGCTAAGCCTATATAAGGGCGCAAACAGCAAATTTTATCCAAGTAAAAGTGAAAGAGTTTTAAAAGCTATTCCTAGAGAATATTACTGCTTTAAGTCCTGACTCTATCACTGACTCGTCAACGCCCAAATCCGCCCAATTCCTTGGACCGAGGTTTCAGAGAACAAGAACTGGTTTTATACGGGTGTTAAGTGGACAAAGTCGTAGGCGGTCGTTAGTTTGTAATATTGCAAAATTATTATGTAGAGTATCGTTAAACAATAAGTTTGCAAGATTCGTAGATCAAACTGATTTATCATTTCTTTTTCGTAAAGCGTTCTTATTTCAAACTAGCGGTGCCCCGCGGTTTCACCCGCGTTAAAAAATATTATCCCGATTTTGCAACATTTTTCATTGTTGCTCCACTCCTATTAGTCATAGCGTGATGTAATATAGCCCATAGCCTTCCTCAATAAATGGACTATTCAACACAAAAAGAATTTTTAAATACGAACCAGTAGTTCCCGAGATTAGCGCGTTCAACCAATACCAAAATATTAGGTATAGAATAGAATATTATATATAAGATAATATAAAAAAGTTATTGGTTCTATTCTTCGCGTCTGACGCCACAGTATCGGACGCAAATAATAGCACCAACCTATCTATCTCCTTCCGTGGGTATCGTAAAAGGCGACTAAGGGAGTATAAGACCCCGTGCACATCGAAAAGCACCCTGGGTCACCCGCACGGTGGTAAGCCACCACTAGAACTCCCAAGGAGGGTTGGTGTCAGGCAGGCGGCTGGCCGTAAATCCATTACCAAAACTTTTGCAATAATGAATGTGGAAGAAACAGACATTTTGCACCGACCCCGAATAACATGGGATCAGGTCAGAAAGAAGAAGAAGATAAAAAGTTATTGGAAACCTAAAAGGTCGCCTTATAATATTCATCTATTTCTGCGAGTAACTAAACGTCACTCTCACCGGTCGCCATTCATTTGTTCTAATAAAATTAAAAATAATGCCTTCTCCATTAACTATCTCATCGCACGACTGGTTATGTCGCTAACAAAGACATCAGTAAACTAGTCGCGCCGAAACGTTCTCTAATCGACGATTTCCAGCGAAATAAGCGAGCCATCAGCTCTTTAGAAATTAACTTTAGAATGAATTTGTGCGTGTCTTTTTCACAATTTGCTATTAGAAAGGTATCTTCGGCGTTAATACAATAAAGACATTGCAACGTATAGTAAAACAGGTACGGCTCGTTATGTTATGGGTTAGCTCATAGCTGTTAACAAATCTATTTGTATCGCTTCTTTTTAGGGACACAAGAGTTTTGCGGACTAATCGATTTATTGTCAAGTAATGAACATTGCTTGTGACAGTTGACGTTAAGCCACTACGAAACAAGTACTTATCTTCATCATAATTAGCTAATAAACTTTTCACTGCTGGGCTGTGACCTTGCTCGGGCCTACTACATGAATAATAGGGGGTCATTAAGAAGATCTGATAAACTTTTTGATGTGTAACATCTTTCCGATCGCCTTCTATATATACAATTTGTGGGAATGAATTCGTAGAAAAGGGACGGAAGTACCGTAACAGTGTGATCCGTAACAGCCACCAGTGATCGACACTTTTGTAGGAGTGTGATCGTAGCAGTGTGATACTGCCGCACAATTTATTAACGCATTAAGTACAACTTACTGTGTTTGTGTATATGATATTTGAGATGCTGACATTACAATCTATTTTCTCGAAACTGTTCACATTTTCTTTACTGAGTTCATAAATTGCGCGGCAGATAGGATGTGTCAGTGTGACATGTCTTCTAATGAGTATTTACTGCATTCTCCTTAGGATTTGTAAAAAAATATACGTCATTGTTAATTTCTTCTATTTTATATTGTAATATAGAATAATAAATATAAATTTACTGATGATATGTCTCAATAAAGTGCAGATCAATCAGTACTCCTACCAAAAAGTTTGGTAAGTCGTTCCTCTGTCTTCGTTCTCTGCCATTCGACTTTGAAATTCTTTGCCGGCGCATGTGTTTCCCAGCTCCTATAGTCCCAGGTCTTTTAAGCAGGGCGTGAAACGGCATTTATGCAGGCCGTCATGAATGGGTGCGCTTGTTACCGTGCTTGTTCCACGGTGAGGAGCGCTCTCATTATTTTGGATTGCATCGGCTGCTTACCATCAGGCAGGATGAGGTCACTATGACGAGTCAATATAAAAAAAAATCTATGGAAACCTATGTTATTTTTTGGTGACGAAAACTGTGTCGAACGCTGGTGCCAGAACCCTACATACCCACTTAAAACTCAGTAGGTACCATCGAGAGGACCTCGATGGCGCAGTGTTTAACGCGCCCGGTCTGCGAGTGCTGAGGTTAAGCTACTTTCGCAAGTCATCGGATGGGTGACCAAAAGTTTATCATTTCGAGCAGTGGGCGTCATATGGCTGACGATGATGACTCCTGGCTTGGAGTGAGAATAAGTAGGATGAGTAGAATGAGTACAAGGAGCTCGATGGTGCAGTGGTTAACGCGCCCGGCCTGCGAGTGCTGAGGTTAAGCAGCTTTCGCAAATGCCGGTCACCGGATAGGTGACCTAAAATTTGTCATCTCGAGCTCATCCGTACTTCGGAAGGCACGTAAAGCCGCTGGTCCCGGTTGTATTAGCAGTCGTTAACAACCACCGCACCGCACTAGGCCCGCGTGGTGGTTTATGGCCCGTTCTCTATATCCATCTATAGAGAAGGCTCGTGCCCCAACAGTGCGGACATAAAATGAGCTGATGATGAGGTACCATCGGGCCTCAGGACCAAATCCGATCCACCCACCATGCTGGCCCAGTGGTTGGTGTGTTTTAACAAATGCCATTTTAGCAACGGGCAATTTCTTCAATCTTCGAACAAAAGCCTTTTAAGTCCAATAAAATATTACCCAATCAACCAAATATCACTTTTAATACAAGAAATTGCTAGAAATTAACACAATTTTACTATTAAAACAAATATGTATATCATCATCATTATTATTAACCTATAAACGTCCCACAGCTGGGCTCAGGTCTTCCTACATAAACACAACTCACCATGTTGGTTGGTAACCACAATCAGGTCAATTAAACGACTGCCATTTAATGACAACCGGGATCAACGGCTTAACGTGACTTACAAAGAACTATTGTTAAACTATAAGTGCCTTTCAAATTAACAAAGAAGTCCGAATATTTATTCCGTGTTTTGTTTCTTTAAGGGCTGATTTTTCAATCGTCAGATAAAGTTTATTCATTGAATAACTTTGACATAATGACAGATTCTCTTTAGAAAATATGTCACATTGACAATGTTATTCGTTGGTAAAAACTTATCTGAGGATCAAAAAATCAGACCTTACTCTAATTTGAAATGACGTTTACATGACAGGCATAAAACACGGAATAACTATTCGGACCTTATTTTTTATTTATTTGTAAGGCAGTAACAATTTAAGTAAGTAAAAGTAAAACATAAGTAACATAAATAGCGTCAATATTGTCTCACTGCTGGACAAAGACCTCTGTCATTGGTATCTAGTTATCGCTACAACTGATGGGTGTTGACTTTACCTGGAATTACCCTCAAAACCTCTGGATATAAGTTTGAGCGCTAAGCCACGTAGCCACTGAGGCGTAGAAGTATATTTTGCATAATTTTTGTAACAGTAATTAGATTAGTATATCAACATAGGTTTAATGTAAAAAATACTACACTAAACTTCACAACAAACAAAATACTGTAATCCTCTGAAACTGTTTACGCGCCGGCACACTTCCACTAATATTTCTAAGTGACGCTTTTGTGCAATCGTCCGGCCGCCGGCGCCGGTCAGCAGAACATCGGCAGCAGGCACTAGGCAGGGCGCAGTGGTGGACAGTATAAAGGCAAACGAGCCCGCGACTCACCACACATTACCTCACACACGACCGTAGCCATGAGGAGCGCGGTAAGTACATAAAGCCCAAAGTGAAATTTCTACACATCCCATAGTGTCAACAGAGTAGAATCACGGCCAACTGGTTTGCTCACTGTCAAAAGTTTCTCATAATATTATGTTTGGATAACCAAGTTATGGCATTGAGAAGTCGCAAATTTTCTTGAATTTCTTTTTTAGAATCAACTTTTAACATGTAACGTTTATTTAAATATGACAATTTGCATACTGTTGAATCACTTCCATGTTTAAGCTTTCCCATTCATTGTTTAATAGTAAATATCTGTTACAGGTATTAATAGTATCGCTGTTAGCAACGATAGCCGCGGAGGCGCCGTACCACCTGCCGCGGCCAGCGCCGCACGCGCCGTCCTTCCACCACCACCCAGCGCCACTACCACAACTCAGGCCGCAGCCACCCGCTCCTCAACCCAACTACGTTTCTGGGTCTGGATATTTCTACCAGCAGCCGAGTATCCAACCGGCTTTCGTGCAACCTCCCCAACCTCAGTACCAGCCCCAGCCTCAGTACCAGCCAGCCCCTCAGCCTCAGTACCAGCCAGCTCCTCAACCTCAGTACCAGCCAGCCCCCCAGCCTCAGTACTTACCAGCACCTCAGCCTCAGTATCAGCCAGCCCCTCAGCCTCAGTACTTACCAGCTCCCCAGCCTCAGTACCAACCAGCTCCTCAACCTCAGTACCAACCCGCTCCTCAACCGCAGTACCAGCCAGCCCCTCAGCCTCAGTACCAACCAGCACCTGCACCTCAGCCTATTAACTATCCCAGTACCTCATACGGCATCCCCCAACCCCGACTCCAAATAGCCCCGCGCCCAATCCCACAACCTCTCCCCAATTACGTTCAGCCCCAGCCTCAGCCTAACTACCAAACCCAACAGTCTGTATCCCAGCAAGGATATTCCTACTCCCAACCGCAACTGTTCCAGGCTGCGGCGAACCTCCCCCTACAATCCCAGTCGCTGAGCAGCAGCATCGGCTCCTCAAGTCTGTCGAGCTACCAGGCCGACTCCAATCTATACAGCGGTGCCCAAGCGCAAACCCACAGGGAAGCTCTTGACTCAATAGTCCTTGACCGAGTGCAGAGTATTATAAAGGACAACGAGCACTCTTCTGCCAGAGACGCAGGATACTTGTCTCTCGTGTCAGGAGTGTCTTTGGAAAACGCTAAGCCGAGCGTTGAGTTGACGTCGTTCGTCCACACATCCCCTGTAGGCCAGAGCTTGTCGTCCTCATCGGTCTCCAGCTCATCGGGGTCTAATGGCCTTGTCTCCGGGCCTTCGGGAGACTATAGCCTCCCCACCATCACAGCCAACAGTCAGTCCAGCCAAGGAGATTCAGGCATTGCCTTCTTACCAAACGCTAAGCCTGCCAACTCATATGGCAGCCCTAACTAAAAGATCAATCGTTTATCTAAATTATGTAAATAGCCTCTTGTATGTAAGACGTATGTAAATATATTGTACAAATATTGTATTGTAATTCATCTACACCCAGCGTTTGTTAGTCAGAATGCAAAAAAATTTACACAATAAAAGAAAAAGAATTCATAAGAATTGTTTGCTTTTTATTTACCTCTTTTAAATGGTTTGAATTTACGGTGTTAATCTATTTATCTGAGTGTGAACTCTTCCTTCAATTTATCAGCATAAACTATCTTCATAAACAATGGATACTTGCGAACACCATCTCTCTCCTAAAACAATAGATTTCGAGAATTTATCAATCACAATAAAATTAGTTAACGATGTCAAATTTGAGTAAGTCGTTAAGTACCACGAAGAAGTTTATAGGATGTTTACAGTGTACCTGGCTAACAAAAGTTATGAAACAAATTCAACTAAAACTTGAGATTTCTATATTTGGCTACCGAGCCTAAGACCGGCCATGGCAACAGGCGCATCGTTTTCGTGACAGTAAAAAGAGCGTCAGTCGGCTACGTCAACGAACTTGTCGAAAATGGACGTGTTAAACAAACGAAAAGCGAAAGTAAACATATAAGAAAAAGTGACGTGTATTAAGCGCTGCGCAAACGAAGGCATTTTATTACCGCATGGGACACCATATGGTTGCTGTTAACTGGACACAGTTGCCGATTGCTACACTGGACACTTCTAGACACTGGGCATTGACACAACACAACGCGAGAATTTTGTTGTCGATCCCGTGATCAGTATGCGACAACTAATGTAAGTAGAATTTAATGTAAAAAATCTTTTTTACTTGGAGAATTTGTATGTAGATTTATTATTGTTGCATATGTGTTCCACTAGAAAGACCGTCTAGTTGTTAACCTGATCACAGAACACTTACGTAATCGTCGATCAGCAATCAGTGTGTGCCAAGTGGAAGCAACAGGAATTCATAGTGCGTGCGTCTGCGTTTTAGTGAATGTTATACTAATTTTATATTAGAATAGAATTTTCACTTCTGATTGACGGTTGCTTGTGTCAAACACGAGACACTAAAAAGTTCTACGTTTGCGCAGCGCCTAAGTATGTCGTGGAGACTTACTAGGTCTATAGCGTTATCGGAAGTCTGTGCCGCATAATGTTTCATTGGTATTTTGACAAAACAGCACTTTGTTTGCTCGACGGTGCTGGTTTCATTGTCCAAATATTTCACAGGCTTTTGTTCCAGTTTTATTTTAATAGGACCATATTCGTACCGCGGCCGCGTCGTCGTTGAAGATGCCACCTAAAAACGAAAAATACGTACCGGATAAACGGGGTGAATATGGGTGTGAGTTTCATTCGCCATTCTATCACGTTAAGGTATAGCGAGAATCTTTATGGCAACATTTAACTCCCCTCAGTTCATACTAGGAGGCGCTACTTTAATGCCATAAAAATATTCATTTTCTTCATCATCATCATCATCATCACAATCAATATCATCTTCACCATCATCATCATCATCACTATCATCATCATCAGCCTACATTAGTCCACTGCTGGACACAGGGCACAGGCCTCTCCAAGTACACTCCACTGAGCACTGTTGAATGGCAAATGAAACTCGCAAACGGCTTCCCGATGCTGTGGCGAATCAAGGCAATAGACCTAGCGGGAACATACATCGATTCAAGTAGTTAAAAATAATTTATCGAATTTCTTAAGAAAGCTTTTCTTGGGGCTAGATAATTGGTGTGAGTGTGGGAAACATTTATTTATTTATTTTTAATTATTTTAAAATTAAAGAACTTCATCATCATCATCATCATCATTAGCTCATTTTATGACCCCACTGCTGGGGCACGAGCCTTCCCTATGGATGAATAGGGAGAACGGGCCATAAACCACCACGCGGGCCCAGTCCGGATTGGTGGTTGTTAACGACTGCAAATGCAGCCGGGACCAACGGCTTTACGTGCCTTCCGAAGCACGGAGGAGCTAGAGATGATAAACTTTTGGTCACCCATCCGATGACCGGCCTTTGCGAAAGTTGCTTAACCTCAGCACGGGCGCGTTAACCACTGCGCCATCGAGCTCCTCTAAAGAACTTATTGTGTTTCAATTGTCATTTCTGTTTACATTTCGACTTCTGTTTACATTTCGACTTGTTATTTATTATCTTTATTTCAGTTGGTCTAGAAAGTTGAAATTTCTTTCAGGGGTCGCTATAACCACGAAGATGGGCACTGAGAAGGTGATTATTAAAAATTATTATCTAAAAGGGAATAAAGTTTGGAAGTGAGAATTTGAACAATGGAGGTCTGTAATTGAAATTAGAAATAGGCAAATTGGTGGTACGTATTAAATCTAATGAAAGTGCTGTCCCATTTTTCTCAAATTTTAGTTTTTTAGTGGAGGCTAATATTTTAGAAGCTAAGTTTGCCCTTAAAACCATATAAAAAAGATTTGAGTTTCCAAAAAAGAAAATTAAAAAAAAAATTTGCTGTCGATTTCTTGCGAACTCCAATTATTATTGTTTCGTTTTTTTACCTTATTATTTTTTTCAGAAGTGATTTGTGAAACCAATGCTAATTCGCTTTCCATAGTGCAAGAGCAACCCACGTCGATATATTTTCCAGACAGGCTCTCAGTGTCCAGTTCCGAAATTATTTTCAAAGAACATTGGCATGAAACGTTGTCTATGGCCTCCATTCTGCCACTTTCTTCTCTTGTGTAGATCGCTGGCATGTGTTTTCTTTTGTTTTTATCGTATGCCTTTAAAAGAATAAAAGAAAAATAGTTATATTTACTACTGTTTACTAAACAGTTATAAATAACGTAAATTTTGACCACAACCAGGGTTATGTCCTTATGCTGGTTGGTGACTCGGTAAGTATTTAGTTTAAGTGACGACTTGTCAAAAGTTTGATTGATAGAGAACAAAAAAAAAAGAGGTCATTGTTATACTAGCATAAAAAGAAAAAATTATTGTTATACTGACATAAATCATTTTAAGAAATAATTTTCATTCTACTAAGTATATTCTGCTACAAGCAAAAGACTTAAAAACTTAAAGCCTTGATAAGACCAAAACATGCCAAAGGTTCAACGTAATATACCCCGTAGATTAATAATAACTCAAACGAGGTTAGGTATTAGTCAATGATGAAACACTTTTTAAACCTATTAATATTGTCATTCTTGAATAAACTTTAAAAAGTGAAAAATTCCGTTAGTTAAAGTTCAAATAATGGTGTAGAAACAAGGTGAACTAGGCCTAGGCTCGTTAATTAGTTGATGATAAATCTGTTTGTAATACAAAACGGTTTATTTTTATATTCATATGGTTGGAGGTAAGGAAATAACGCTCATATTAGCATGCATTAGCATTTTGCTCAGTATGTCAGAAAAGGAGTAACTTTGAGAAATTTAGCCAGATGGGCGCTTATGTAACTGGGTGTGGAGTAATGTCATTCGCGTTTAGGTGATAAATTGTATTCAATATATGTCAAAGTATGCGGTTTTTTTCCGAATTTGTAATAAATAACTTTTATATTTACGAAATACAACTTGGTATAATATTTAAATAAACAAAAGGCTTCCAATTCAAATTATATAATCGTCTTTAGCCACGCGACAATGCTGAGACCTTTCCGGGTTTCGGGGTTGCCCAAACTATCCCGGGCATCCCTACTTGGTGAACCCGGCGTACTCGGTGCCTGCTATTCGTGGCCCGAGCTACTTCCTCAAGTGGATGGTATTGCGTTTCTAGTGGGTCCGCTGCGCCTGGTTCAACTTCTCGAAGTTGAGCGGGCAACAGAATGGAAGAGCCCCCACATAACTTGCGGGTTGCCCAGACCCGCGAGTAAGCAGTGCAATGCATTTTTTTTGCAGTTAAAAAAGGCCTTTCTACATGAACAATTAAATAATAAATGGTAAAAGAGGGAGAAATAGCCGAAATTAATAACCTATCTCTGGTAAAAGATAGGCCTATCTTAGTTTAGTTACCTAGCAACCGCTATTATTTTCCGATAATTAACAGAAATAACTAAGCAACAAAGCTCTATTAGGCCTATCTCTTGCTGAGGATAGGTTATTAATTTCGGCTGATAGTCTACAATCCAAATCCTGGTGGGTTACTCTTAAAACACAATTGCATTAATCAATTTCCAATTACAAATCTAAAAAATTCAAATGGCACTCACATTGCGGCGCTACATTGGAATTAAATTGCGTGGAAATTAAGTGAACAAATTATTATCGAGATGGGACGTTCCGAAATTGCGAAACTTATCCCAATATCGATACATATTAATCGCATTGGAATTGTATTGAGATTGAGTTTGCGTCAAGAGTAACCTACCATGGTCCAATGCGATTCAACAACAACAACTGTGAACAATCACCATCGGCCCGACACTCAGACGTAGCAGGGCATCTTAAGTACGGAGGAGTAAAGCTCAAATAAGAGTTTATTACAGGCAACTGAAGCTCGGATAAGTGTTTATGTATTCGGGCGCCTTACATGAGGAAATCCTGATGGTACCAGGCAGTAGCTCATTACGGATGTCTTGTTATTGTTAGTGCAATCCGAATTATAGCATTGCGTTTCCGCGTTGACCGTCACCAATTTAACTTCGGGACATTGACAAGTGACTTCTTTGGTTGAAATACCGGGTCCTTGTTTCGCTGGTCGTTCCACATACTGTACCCTTTCATATTCAGATTTTCTTTGATATTCTGGTTGTCCAATGTTAGGTCCTTCGTTCTGGTTCATTTCGACAGGCATGCAAGCACAATCGTCATACACATTTCTTACGGAACTACAAGACTTTGGAACTGGTCTCTTTGAACCTTGCATTTCTGAAGATATAGGTGATCTGCTGGTCGGAGATATTCTGGAAATAAATTCAAAATATGTAGGTATGTGTGTACCTTAAAACAGTTATAAGCCATGTTATTTTTGTTGCTCGTTTCAATACGAATGCTGTGTACGCCTCTTATTGATACATACGAATCTTTTATTGAATAAGAACCACAACATAATACACAACTTTACCAAGCAGTTACGTAAAGTTGTGTAAAAAATAAACAGTTTTCTGTTTTTAAGAAACGTGCCAAAATCAGGCAGCTATGTCATGATTGTGGATCTTTTAATATGGCAGAATCGAAGCCCTGCCAGAGCCCTTAATCAATGTCGTGTTTGACATACAATCGGATGGGGCTTTTAAAGTTTCATTATAAGACTGCTTGTAAGTACAAAGAGAAAAGTTTCAATTGAATCTGTGGTCTACTGGTAAGAGTCTACACCGCGCCGGTCTCAGACCCAATGGTACCGGGTTTATGTCCAGGGAGAATATATTAGTTTTTTGTTGACAGTAGGTTAACTACCGAATGGTAACTTTATGCTTACTTTTGGCAACATTCTGAAGCGGGACGACTCAAGTCTTTAGGCTGCATAATAAATTCCAAACTCTGAGGGCATCTGAAAAGGAAGTTGTGCCTATAAAAGCAGTATACGATTGAATTCTTAACTTTCATGAGAAAATAAATCATTAAAAATATACTAATGCGGGTTCATCATCATCATCATAATCATACTTTCGAATTAGTCCAATGCCGGTCTTCAGCTCTCTCCAACTGCTGATAATATCCTAAACACATGAAATAGTCTTCTATAATATAAACACTTACTTTTCAAGCGTACTGCCATGTTCTTTGCTTTTTACATGACGTTGCTTTTTCCTCCACGGGCTGAAACATGGAATTATTTAAATTGTCGCACCGCGTCTAATGTTATGCCCTAATAAAGTGAAATATATTAATTATATGCGTATTGAGAGTTTTATTCACCATTTGAAGGCATTGGAATCAGCGTACGACATAATAGTCTTTTCTTTTATTTAAAGTTTGGCAAATGACTATGCTCTGCCTGATGTTAAACAGAAGCAGAGTCCAGATGCAAGGAAAGCTAGTAGAACAGGCTTTCCTTAAGATGCAGCGCAGGTGACTATCTGTGACCCATTTTTACAGCCGCACTCAGAGATGTCAATTAAGTTTTAATGACAATTAAGTCTCTTGCTGTCACTTTCTTAAGTATAGTGCTAAATAGAGAAGAAAAGACATTTAATTGTCATTAAAACTTAATTGACGTCTCTGAGTACGGCATTAAGTCTGTGAAAATAGAACCTATTCAATTATATGCAGTTTTGTGTGCACCGCAGACTCGATCGCACAAATATTGTGTCGTCTGCGCTGCACTATAGTCTTGGTAAAAAACCACAAAAAACATAATGTCTGTTAACAATAATTATTCTAACGTAAGTAACCTTGACAGTTTATAGGTCCTCTTGGCAAATGTTTTACTTTGGCACGGATTACACGGTTCCCTGAAAATTGTAAACATTAATTTAACTTCATAATTATTGTGTTTTCATTACTTTAAAACGGGATTGATATTGCTGTTAACGGTGCGGTGGTGTCTCTAGTGGCGTAGTCTGTCTAGTCTGAATATGTCATGTAGGCTACATCTGAATGTAGAATTGAAAAATTAAAAGCTGTTGTCAATATAACAATAGACTACATAGTGGTAACCCAGGTTTAACGTAAAACCAAATGTATTTGTATTACCTAATGTTAAATAATTAAAAACCAGTGTGGACCTTGTTGACACCACAGTGTTTCTAGGCATTACTTTGGATGTAAAATTGTCAAGCTACAATGGGGCTCACATATAATGTAGATTTAGCTCTGTGACTAATTGACATTGATATAGACAGATAGATAGATAAACACTTTATTGCTTACACAATTATACACAAAACAAATAACAGGAAATTTTAAAATAACAGTAGGCAAAGGCGGTCTTATCGCTAAAAGCGATCTCTTCATATTGGTATAGCTAGTTTATTTTCATAGGGTAATGTCGTATGACATCGTACCGTGGGGAAATGCTGCTTTAAATTTAGAATATAATTAATGATACTTTGTACCGCAAAAGAGGGTTATTCGACCAATATAATATAACTAGCTGTGCCCTGCGGTTTCACCCGCGTTAATTAGCGACTGTTGCACTCCTATTAGTTATAGCGTGATGTAATATAGCCTATAGCCTTCCTCAATAAATGGACTATTCAAGACAAAAAGAATTTTTCAATTCGAACCAGTAGTTCCTGAGATTAGCGCGTTCAAACAAACAAACAAACAAACAAACAAACAAACTAACTCTTCAGCTTTATAATATTAAGTATAGATTTATAAAATATATTAACCTAAAGGTTTGTGAATATATCAGGACAAAAAATTGAAATAACATGTAGTGTTAATTCCCCTAAATTAACACTACATATTATTTCAATTACATTTTTTGTATCATAGATTTCCGCAAAGTAACGCTTGATTCCATTAATTAATCTATCAGGAATTGAATATATATTTAGAAGACAAAACAGCGTGGCTTTGAAATGCTCCAAACACTCCAATAAGTATTTCTAATTTTACATACCTTCTCCTCTCCTCCTCACCTCTTAAATACCTAATTGTATTACAGCATAACTTAGTAACGACATAGTTCCATAAATGTCGTTACCTCTTTAAAGCTGTGCAATTAATTGCATGCGCCCATTCTTCGACGGCGTAAATGCAATAGTAGGCAAAATATTTTGAGACGATTCAAAAGCACTCATTTAGTAAGTTTACTTGAATAAAGTTTAATTTAATTTAATTTAATGTTAAATAACATATCACAGAATTTCTTGGATGTCTAGATGGAGTTGAAATGTGTTTCCACAAAAGACTACAAGTAACTTTCACATATTTTTCGATAATCCAAAAAGATGGTAGTTACCCGGTAATATTTCTATCTGCTTCGTTGGAGGTTTCGTTTGGCGTGATTTGGCAGCACTCCTCGGCTCGCCTGTCCTGCAGAAACTCGTCGCACTTCATGTCCAACCAGGCCGCGAACTCGGTCAGGTCGGCCCGTCGGCACTGCGGCTCGGGTCGAGGTGGGAGGTGCTCCTTGAAAACGTTGAAAAGTTATTCTTTAAATTCCATTCTTAAAGGTGAAAATATTTCAGGTCAAGAGACAAGTGTGATTGTTTTTAATGCTGACCATGTTACAAAGAAAAATCTTGAATTTGAAAAATATTTCAAACAATAGAGATGGATGGAAAGGAAGATGGCAAGCTCTGGAACTTACCACATGTCAATAAAGATATACAATAGAATACCGAAGAATAAAAGAAATCTATTGTTGTTTAATTGTTGTTTACTATTTTGTTGTTTTTTACCTTTGTTAACTTATAATATTAAAAACATATTAAAAACCCTAAATTGTTGCAATACCCTTACAGGGTCATGACCAGTGCCATATTGGGTGAATGACCATAAATCTACATGGACCTGTTCCGGGATTCGAGATTTTGAGTTTACTTATTTTTAACATAGGTAGAAACTATAATTATTTTACTGTTTTCTGTCTCTTTTGCACGAGTGTTTACATCGCAACATGTCGATGCTTGTATATTAAATTCCAATTAAGTTTGTTTTCTTAACACGAACAACGCGGGTAAAGCCGTGTCAAAAAACTAATACATTAGTACATTTAGACAATTACGACCCGTTGTCAAGAAATAGTATAGAAATATAGAAATCACTACAGATTTAAAACAGTGTTTGTAGTAGTACTAGTTGGTAGTAACGCTTATAGCAACGAAATTGTTTTTATGAAACGGCTGTTCTCTTATAAGGTAAGTATTTATAGTTAAAAATATGGTGACATTTTTAGGGTGCGCACATTTAATTTACATAAATTAAATGTAGGCAATATTTGATTAAAAGTGGTTTTTATAATCCCGGGATTTTGAGATGAGAGGGTATGTCCACGTTATGCCACGATCGACGAATCTCGTGAAATAGCACTACCTACGCCGACCACTGGTCATGACCCTGCATGGGACTATTTATAATATTGTGATGTACCATATCTATACCATACCAACATGATGCAATAAATAATTATGACTATGACTAACTAAGTAATGAAATCGACGCAAACGAAGTCGCGGTCGCAAGCTAGTTGAGAAAAAACATATTTAAGCACCTGAGTGTACCACCGAAAGGCCTTTACAAAGCAGTTATCTTTTCTCGACTCCCTACTCCTCTTGTGATTCTGTGGATGCTGTAAAATGACAAAGCCGAAAATGAGAGCCTTGAATAGCTAGTGCAAAGTAAAATGCAAAGCGTTGCGTGGATGGAGCCGAGCATACACTGGAAACAAAAAAAGCAAAACAAAGATATCGCCAATAAAAAAAAAACAATATTCAGTTCAGTTCAGTTATAATTGTAATAAAATGTAGTAGGGAAGATGTGATTTAATTATTTCTACCTAAAATTGTTGTAAAATTGTTGTCAATAACTTAACAACTGTTGTCACATTTTCTTAGAAACGTATAAAAAGTCACGCTAGGTTGTGGCAGAATATCAGCTACAGCTGTCGATTCAGCTGTTTGATGCTGAGCCACATTACCATTTTGTTCGAAATTGTTAGTTTTAAGTTAGTTGTAAAACTTGTAATTTTTAACAAATAAATACTTTTTATTATTATCTCTTTATTTATTTTTTTTAGCCTAGGTTTGTTATAATATTAATATAAAAGTAAAATACAAAAGCACACACAAAACAAAAATATTATAAAAAACCTAGCCTAGGGTGCCACCGACAACGGGGCAGGACTCAAGCTGCCGATGGATAGGGCTGCAGAGACAGGAACCTTCGGAACATCCGCGCCGTGTCCAAGAGTAGGTACCGCCATCTGTATCTGACCCTTGATCCAACCATTAAGCGAGAGTCTCTTAAGGTGTTGGTCGAGACTCTTCGGCTACCAGATATTAATATTATTATTATTCAGTTCAGAACACCACCAGATGTTCAGAGTACTGGTCTGAACATCGACAGGGGCTGCAGCCTCTACATAATTTCCCCTCGATCTCGAGAACAAAACACTCTTTAATTGAGCAACAAGAGTATGCATTTGTAAACTCGCTTGACCATGGACTTAACAAATAAACATGGTATAAGTTTAGAATCGATATTCCGTGTTTTGTTCTCGTCATGTAATTTCAAAATTAGAGTAAAAGAAACAAAACACGGCATAACTATCGAAGCTTATACTCTGTGTATTATCACCAGTTCATTTTATGTACCCGCGTATGTACCTACACGAAGTAGCTGGAGCTCGGCTCTTTTTTCTGATGAATGGAAGAGAGAACGGGCCATTAGCCACCACGCGGGCCCAGTGCAGCCGCAACCAACGGCTTAGTACCTTTCAAAGCACGAGGAGCTAGATATGATACGTTTTTGGTCAACCATCCGATGACCAGCCTTTGCGAAAGTTGCTAAACTTTAGCAATCACAAACCGGGCGCGTTCACCGTGCCATCGAACTCCTCCTGTTTATTAGTACGGGTTTTAAACTAGTATACATATTGGTCGAATCACTAGAGTTTACCACTTGTGCGTAGTATATGAGAGGTTGTCCCATCGCTTGGTAGAACGGTGTTCTGATTGCTGTGGAGCCATACGGGAGACACTCGCCGCACAAGCATTCGCTAGAAGACGAGGAAGACATGAAGCCGTCGCGTAAATCGATCGACAATGGAAAATTTCAGAGTAAATTTTGATTAGGTTCGTGTCATTACTGTCAAAAATTGACATAGCAATGACATCAAAGCTGAGTGTGTCAATCAACGAATTTTTCGTAACCTAATTGAAATAAATGAGGTTTTCTATCGATTTAATAGAGATCTAATAGATGGTATCTATGTCTCTTATAGGTATAATGACGTCTCAAAACCATAATAGGGATTGCTTTAATTATCATCGTCATCTCAGCCAAAAGACGCTCACTTCTAGACTAAGGCCTCCCCAAAAGATCTCCACAGCGTCCGGTTTTGTGCTGCTCGCATTCAGCGGCACCCGCGACTTTCACCAAGGTGCCAAGTGCGAGTTTCATTTGCCATTCGATCACTTAAACGAAAACGAGAATTAGTATGGCAAAATTTTAACTCTTCTCGTATGTCGCCAGGAGGCGCTGCTTCAATGCGATACTAATTTTCGTTTTCGTAAACGTATTCGATCGAATACGGATAGTAAACAAAACTCACTCACAGATCATCGGTCCACCTCTAGTAGTAGTAGAGTAGGTAAATGACTCTTCTCTACCTTTCCGATGTGTAACATCTTTCCGCTCGCTTTCTATATAAGCAATTTGTGGGAGTGATTTCGTGAAATAGGACGGAAGTATGTGTAATAGTGTAACAGGAAGTCGGTCATTTTGTAAATTTAAAATCGATATTATGAACATGACATATTGGGTATGTTCCGATATACACTGCGGGCACTGTCCAGTGCTCTTACTAGTGAGAAATTTGTTCCGTTATGGACTAACAGTATACTGCCGCTGTATCCTAGGGAAATATATGACGTCATAAATTGTCGCCATTTTTGTGCTGTAAGCACTGGCATTTTCGAGGTAAGGTGCTCTCAGTGCTTTGATCACGTGATCAACAGCGTCCAGAAATGACATGGATGACAGCATGGATGACAGTATACTGGACTGCGTTCCGTTTTAAACAGTAAATAAAGGAATGGCTTCGCAGTATACTAAATTGACGTCACACCTTACAGTGCTCGCAGTGCAAATCGGAACATACCCCTAATTATTAAATGTGACATATTGTGTCATTTGACTATCAAAGGTAATTTTGATATGTCAAATGTCTTCTAATGAGTATTTAATACTGATGTACTTAATACCTGACCCATGTTTTCCAAAATATAATGTTAAAATTGCTTATTACTAAGGTGAGACGTCAAATGTTGCACATTATATGTTACATATACTACTGTAAGGCTCGCTCGTTTTTTATACTTTGGAAATTCAATTTCTGAATCATCTCGCGGGGCTCCAACTCCGCGAGGCATGTGGAGTTAGCCGATGTTCTGGCCGACCCACTAAGGCTAAGCGTATGCTGAGACGTAGGTGACGCAGCACAGCGCAGTGCAGATTTTGCAGGGCAGGGCAGTTGGGGCAGACATAGGCCGTGAACGCATGCTGCGACGCAGCTAAGTCAAAGAGAATTTAACACTACGTTTAGCTAAGTGACAGACGTCAGATAGACGTCATTCACGTCCTAGCAATTAACAAATAAGACTTACCGTCCTTGTAGTTTGATGCTTTTGCGATATTCACCCATAATAACTTTTTAAAAGTATTTTTTGAGTAATCAGGATGATTAGTGTCATATAAACACGGTTCACAATGAACTAGTTCAATTAATTGTTCTATCATTGTGAATACAAGTGTCGATACGCACGCGCCACGCAGAAATCTGTGCCGGCACTATAACGAGGCGCAGGGCAGGGCAGCCACATGTGTGCCTGCGCCGCCGCGCCGGCGGCGCCGGTTTCAATGCAACTGATTTGAAACGCGTTTCAATCTGGTTTCACACTTGTTGCATCGTGTGTGGTTTTCTATAGGGCTCTATAACGTAAACTCAAATGAAACTCCAATGAAACTCAAAAGTAACTAGAGTTACAGTTTCATTACTTTTGCGTTTCACCGTGTGCTCTGGGCCTTACTGTTTGTGATAAACTAAACGTGACTTTTGCATAGCCCTACTGATTTTCCCTTAGTCTGACCGACGAATATTTTTTTAGTTTGACAGGAATTAGAACAGAATAACATGTTACTGCTTCGTTTGGCATGGCTAAGCCATGCGATAACAGTTGTCTTCGCATATACAAACAATCTGTTTCAAATTTCTAAAGTCAACAATGAAGTTATTGGTAACGTACTAATGTATTGTTTTCTATAGGCTACTTTCTGTAAACTTACGTAGAGTTTGAAAAAAGAAAAAAGACAGTGTTTTGAAAAAAAGCGCAGCGGGACGTAGGTACGAAGGTTTGTGGCATCAGTGTTCAATAGGAGTCAGTGACAGACAGGAACTACTTAGTGATCGATACTAAAAAGTATACTACCTGCTTCCTAGCTGTCATCCAGTCAAATTTCAATGAAATTTATATCTATACTAATCTATACTAATCCGAACGAATAATAAATAAATAAATAAATAAATGTTTCCCACACTCACACCAATTATCTAGCCCCAAGAAAAGCTTCCTTAAGAAACTCGTTATATGGTTAACTAGACAACGGATAAACATACTTAATATACTTAAATACATACTTATTATACATAGGAAACACCCAGACCCGAAACAATATAGAAAAACAGGTATTTCTAAATTGATCCGACCGGGGATCGAACCCGGGACCTCAGAGATAGCGACACCATGAAAACCGGTGTGCAAGCCACTCGACCAAAGAGGTCGTCAATCGTCAATCTAAACTAAAGAGGAAAGCTTTATATTTTTGTATGTTTGCAACGAATAAACTCAAAACTACTGGACTGATTTAAAAATTCTTTCACCATTAGAATGCTACATTAGCGCTGAGTAACATAGGCTATATTAAAAAAAAGAAAAAAAAAGAAATGCGGTACGAAGTCTGCCCGCCAGGTCAGCTAGTTCTATATAATACGCTAACCCGGCGGCTACCACTTTGACAGTTTCTATGACAACAATACAAACAAATCGTGGAACATATTGTATTGGAAAATTAAATTGCAAAACAAAAATATGTTTGGGGTGGACCACCACGTCAATCACGATCGATTCTCAGACCTACCGAATATACATATAAAATTTCATAAAAATCGATCAAGCCGTTTCGGAGGAGTATGGCAACTAACATATATGAAAATCATTGGAGTTCTTGGGAATGAATGTACCTATAGAAGTTGAATTTTGGAGAACAATAGATTTGGAGCGCGTGGGAATAAGCCACACTAATATTATAAATGCGAAAGTTTGTGTGTGTGTGTGTATAGTTGTTACTTCTTCACGCTCTGCAACGGATGGATGGATTTGTATGAAATTCGGCATACAGATGGTTTATAACCTGGATTAACACATAGGATACTTTTTATCCCGATATTCCCACGGGAACGGGAACCACGCGGGTGAAACTGCGGGCGGCCGCGGTCGGCCGCTAGTTTTATATAAATAAGAGATTTTAGCGAACAAAACTATTATAGTGTTGAACATAGGGTTACTGTGTCGAACACTGGTGCCACCACCATATTTGTACATTGAATGAGGCTCTATATAGCTTACAAAGTAAAAGTAGAGAGAGGGTCAGACTGAGCCACGATAGTCTTATCGGTAGTGCTCCTGACCCGGTATGTTAGAGGGTGCGGGTCCAAATCCCGCTCATGTATTTTAAACTTTGGGACGGATCTGCCAAATACCAGTTGGCCGCCCTCGACTCGGTGGAACGCAGAGCTCAAGGCTCATCGGTGATGACGCGCTTGTCGACGCCAAGCTTACTAGCCTCGCACACCGGCGTGTGTACCACGGAGAGTGTGCCGGGGAGCTTTTCGAGCTCATACCACCATCGCCCTTTTACCACCGAACCGAACAAAAACTTATAACCTGAATTCCTTCAAGGTGAGAGTTAATAGGCATTTTCTGGGGCAGCTCGCTCCATCGTAGACCTCATCTACGCTCACCGTCAGGCGAGACAGAGGTCAAGAGTAGGAATAGACATCTTCTAGCTTGTATATTAGCTTGCTTGGTTCTCTGTGTGACTTCTACACCTAAAACACAGTAACATCGTAGCACTTGCGAAGGTAAATCGGGACTTCGAACAGCAGGCACCAACCCCCTTCAGCAAATTCTGGGTACCATACCATGCAATTATGTGGTTGATATTTAAAGAGCTCGAGGTCTGTGGTTGCTGTATCTTCAAAATGCCACTGCACGTTCTCTTCGCGTTTTTCGCCGCCCCCAAAAAGTTCGATGACGCTGAAAATGAAGACAAAAAGACGGAGTAGCTCGTTATCATAAATTTTAGGTCTCATCGCATTAACGAAAGTTGGTTAAGAAACTTTAATGTGATTGAAAACCGTCAGAGGTTTTCTGGAGGGAATGCCTTCACGCTTTAGTGCATGTCCCCGTTCCCTCCTAGATTCTCCGAAGGGTCCAGATCAGGTGGGGAGCGGAACAACCCGAGGATGCCTCTAAAGGTTAGGACCAGGGCTCGGGTTGACCGGGTCATGGGGGTGGGGAAAAGTGCCCAGGTGCATGCCTGTACCTGGTTATTCTACGAGTTTATGGTCTTTTTGGAGTGGGTCATCATCATCATCATCACCATCATCAGCTCATTTTTATGTCTCCACTGCTGGGGCACGAGCCTTACCTATGGATGGATAGGGAGAACGGGCCATAAACCACCACGCGTGCCCAATGCGGGTTGGTGGTTATTAACGACTGCTAGGGACCAACGTGCTTTACGTGCCTTCCAAAGCACGGAGGAACTCGAGATAATACATTTTTAGTCACCCATCCGATGAGCGGCCTTTGCGAAAATTGCTTAACCTCAGCACTCGCAGACTAGGCGCGTTAACCACTGCGCCATCGAGCTCCTAAAGGAGTGGGTATCTTAGGCTTAAGCGAGTGTGCAAGTTTAGTGTATCATGTGAATATATAAAGGCAATGTGAGGATCGGGCGGGATGCTCCTCCGTTCTTCTACGTAAAACCATCGACCTCGATGGCATTAGAAGTCGTTAACAACCACCAACCCGCACTGAGCCCGCGTGGTGGTTTATGGCCCATTCTATCTGTTGTGTTTCCATCCATTGGGAAACCTCATGGACAGTATAGACATAAAAGAGCTGGTGGTGATGATGATGATGATGATGATGATGATGTAATATACCGTTTCAGATAGCGACTGCGGAGGTGTCAAAGATGCGCAAAACTTCAATTTCATATTCAAACAGAGACTGGCACATAATCAGGAATCAAACAAGGTGACGAATCCGCCCTCAACTTCACCCTCGGATGAATTTGAATTCTCCTTTAAGACCATCAAGACAACCACACGTCATGAATCAGGTTTGATTTTTATACGTTATCTAAAAAAATACTTATATAGTAATTATGGTTCATCATCATCATTTTCATCATCAGTGTGTGTCAGAGATTTTCTGGAGGGAATGCCATCACGCTCTAGTGCATGTCCCCGACCCTTACTAGATTATCTAAGGATATGAATCAGGTTTGCTTTTATACGTTATATAAAAAAAATACTTGTATCGGATGCCGGGACGGCAATGCCGACACAGCGACGGGAGCTGAAGGATTAGGGAGCTGAGGAGGGATGGATGATGATGGACTTACTTAGCGAGCTGGCGTTGATAGAGTAGCTACGATACGATTGTCGTGGGGATGGAGCTGAGCTAGTAGAAGTCTCTTCTTCCTCTTCCAGATAATGTCTATTTACAACTATCATCATCATCATCATTATCATCATCATCGGCCTATCTTAGTCCACTGCTGGACATACAATAAATAACAACTATAGCACGTATTAATTCGCGCACACACACACACAAGCACACGCATGTTATGAAGGGGTGTACCGGCCGGTAGGCTGTCGAACGAGATAATTCTAGAAGGTTCTTGAGCGGAGATCTGGATGAATCGGCTTGTGCTGAACGACGCGACGTCACGGGCGGGCCGATCGTTGCAGACTGAATGAGGGTTGCGCGTCACATCCCATTTCTATAGAATGAACGCGCGGGCGCTGCGTTTCATTTTACGTTTATGCCTCGTTCGTCACGTCTTGGCGTGAACAATACTTATAGTAATTATGGTTCATTATTATCATCATCAGCTCATTTTACGTCCTCACAGCTGGCACGAGCCTTTCCTATGGATGGATAGAGAGAACTGGCCGTAAACTACCACGCGGGCCCAGTGTGGATTAGTGGTTGTTGACGACTGCTATTGCAGCCGCGACCAACGGCCTTAGGTGCCTTTCAAAGCAAGGAGAAGCTCGTGAATCCAGATGACACATTTTGGTCACCCATCCGATGACCGGCCTTTGCGAAAGTTGCTTAACCTCAGCACTCGCAGACCGGGCGCGTTAACCATTGCGCCATCGAGCTCCTCTTGTTGCGTATTATAATTTTAATATCGCTTTAATTATACATAGGTATAGCTAACTTATTTGTAAAAATATTAAAATCGGATGTTGATGACGCAGTTGTCGACATTGAATAAGGTTCCTTCGGTAAACAGAGTAAGAGTAGGTAGATAGTGTTGATTAGTTTCTGTGGGTTGGACAAAGCCACGATAGCATTGTAGGTGGTGCACCTCACCCAGTATGTAGAAGGTGCGGGTTCGAATACCACTCGTGGATAAAACCGAACAACTCTAATTTTCAATTTGTGCATTGTAAAAAAAATAATTTAATTTTACAGATCCGTTGCTTAATTTTCAACAAGTAAAGCAACATCTTTTATTTGGACCTGAAAGTGTTAAAGGTTGGTGATCATCATTAGTCTTTACACGTCCCACGGCTGGGCTCAGGCCTTCCCACTTGAACAAAAGCGTTGAGTACATCCGCTCGTTTGTACCGTACTAGGAGGGTTCGTGGATTCAAATGACCCACCCTTCCTCCATTAGGAGTACATGTAACGCTCCGGAATCACCACTTCACTGTCTCAAATATTCCATCGTGCACAAAGAAATTTAGTGGCTCGTTGCTTGGTCGCACCTCCAAATAATTGTTTGTTTAGTATACAACATATATTTTTCTTATAATTTTATCTGTTTTTTTTGAGAAGTTTATTGATTGCGTCAGACGGCATTTTAAACTTCACCGGGCTTTTTTGGGGGCGGCGACAATCTTAAAGGGTTCCTCAAGCCGTGTGAAACGAATCACCTTCGGAGGTTTTCTAGAGGGAACGGCATCTCGCACTAGTGCGTGTCCCAGTGCTCTGCTACTCCGAGGGGTTCGGATCGGATCGGAGAGCGGAACAACCCGAGGGCGCCTCTAAAGGCTCGGACCTCGGCTCGGGTTGACCAGGCCATGGTGGCGGGGAGAAGCGCCCAGGTCATGTCTGTACCTAGTATAGAGCGCGTGTGAACCGGCTCGTCGTACCCTTGTTCTACGAGTACGGTATCTTGGGCCTAAACTAGTGTGCATGTTTAGTGTATTCTGTAAATGTGTAGTGGCATTTAGAGGATCGGGCGGGTATAATTTCAGCTACACAGTTTATTTTTACAAAAGTAGTGTAGCGGCACCAGCTAGATAGTAACCGTTAACAGTTAGATAGTAACAGCTTTTTCGTTTAATAATATTTAAAATAGGAGTCAGCAACTGTTTTAGGTGAATGCAGACCAACTGCCCCCCAATACTGCTTTTTATTTTGATCTGAAACGATAAGTATAGGAACGCTATAGTTTCAACGTTTTCTTATCTGCTAACTACGAAACTATAGAGTTAATTTCGTAGTTAGCAGAATACGAGAACGCTATAGTGTCAACATTTTCGTATTCTTCTAATTAGCAAACTCAACTAGTTACGAAATCAACTCTAAAGTTAACGAAACTATAGAGTTGATTTCGTAGTTAGCAGAATAGCGAAAGCGTTGAAACTATAGCGTTTCAGATTCGTTTCAGATCAAAATAAATAGCAGAATTGGGGGGCAGAGAGCTGCCTGATCTTTGTCATTCGGTAAAATTTCAATGACAACCAATGTTATTTTTTGGCGACGAAAAATGTGTCAACCACTGGTCTTAAAGCGTCGAACACTGAAGATAGTGCCACTACGATACTCCTTTGCAGACCCTGAAGTTGGATTGTACAAGAAGAAAATGTTAGGACTTTATTCCGAAAGTGATGACTACATGGATGACGAAATGGCGCACTTCCCGAGCGGCAGTGTCATGCGGTCAGTCTTACTCATTGCCACAGCTATATGGTCTGTGCTCATTGCACTATTTAAGGCGTTGACAACCATGAAACAGCGCTCTCTGTCGATGTGCATACAAGCAAAAGAGATGCAAATAGTGCATCATTATTACCAGCTCATTTTAAGTCCCCACTGCTGGGGCACGAGCCTTCCCTATGGAAGGATAAGGAGAACTAGCCAAGAACAACAACGCGGGCCCAGTGCGGTTTGGGGTTTTTAACGATTGCTAATTCCCACGTAGAGAGGCCTTTGTCCAGCAGTGGACGTGTGTGGGCTGATGATGATGATGAATGTAACCGGGGCCAACGTGCCTTCCGAAGCACGGAGGAGCTCCAGATAATAATTTTTTGGTCACCCATCCAATGACCAGCCTTTGTGAAAGTTGCTTAACCTCAACAATCGCAGACCGGGCGCGTTAACCACTGCGTCATCGAGGTCCTAACTACGATGTTTGTTTTTTTAATGTTTCCAGCGCGGAATTATTCCAGAACAAGAGTGCAGTCCACCTGCCAATGCCCGAGCTGATACACCGTGACCACTGCTACCTGCGGATGACCAGGGACTATTTGCAGACGGCTGTGGACGCCTTCTCGATCTTTCTGGAAGGCAGCATAGATGATGTGCTGCAACTACCATCCTCTTACGTCTTGCGATCGGTACGAAACCAATCGCCTGCATTCGGCTAGTACTCTCCAATACATTGAGACTTTTTTTAAGGGGGTGCAGCGCGGAATTTGAAAATTTACGTGTTTTTAAGTCACTGGTGCTAGGCGCTGAATAGGTCTTATACATTAAAATGACTAGTGTAGGTTAGCTTGATCCTTTCACAAGGTCATGGTTGTCTTGGAATTTGAAACAAATACCCAGAAACTGCATAAACATTACGTAAAATAATGATATCTAAAAACTTATTTCTTCAGAAACTTTGTAAATATAGCACAAATGAAACAATGATCCTAATGATCAAAATGTTTGTATTGATATTCCGCAGGTCACTGTTGTCTTATTTTTCAATTAAAAAACATGAATATGAAAATACTAAGACTTTTATAATTTTTTATCCAAACGCCTATGATTTTACGAAAGTAAACATTGCTCTAATTAAATCAGCAGCCTACTCTGTACAGATATTAGTGTGCGTGCGTATTCTTGTCGTGCGCCGTTGTCACCCCACTGCCACGCGCCGCTCGCTCGCTATCATAAAGAAACTTGAAACTCGCAGTTTTGCGTCCGCGCTGCACCCCCTTAATATTAAAAGGAGGCAAACGAGCAGGCGGGTCACCTGATGGAAAGTAATCACCGCCGCCCATATGGATACCCGCAAAACCAAAGTTATCGCAGATGCACAAGCCTTGAGGAAGGAGTTGGATCTTGAGGAGGGAGTAGGAATTGGGAGGGGGGAGGGGTGAGAGATGGGCCTCCGGTACTTTCACTCACCGAACGAAACACAACAGCAACGAGTGCCATTGCTTCACGCCGATATTCTGTGAGAGGGTGGTATTACGCCGGCCCATTTCGTGCTGCAATGCAGCGTGGCTCTACCACTCAGACAGTGTCACTCATTTAGCACCACCCAGGGGTCACGTGTAAACCTCACCTAACTCAAGGGTAAACCTACGGACGCGAGTAACTTTAACCGCCGACGTATTATGATTAGGTTAAGTTACTAATAATAAATAATGTTTTATTTTATTGCTAATGGGTAAACACTGGCCTTCATCACACCTGATGTTAAGTGATGATAAGGCCGCGAAAGTGGAAACGCAATTTACCTGGAATCCTCGTCTTCTGAGGCACTGCCTATCTTTTTTCTAGCTTAGGACAAGTCCAAGACGTACTAAGAAAAGGTCAGGTCAGGAGTACCCATAACCGACGAGCATGTATGAAAGGAGTAATGAGAGTGGAGGAGGCGCAAGAGGTGTGTCAGGACCGTAGCAAGTGGAAGGATGTGGTCTCTGCCTACCCCGTTGGGAAAAAGGCGTGATGGTATGTATGTATGTATGTATGTAACACAACAATGCTACATACATTGATGTTATGGCGACATATTTAGATATTGTGGAAGCTAGCCACAACTAAATCAAACTGAGCACAAAAACATGTACCTACCCCTTGGTGGGAATCGAACCCGAGATATCTGGGTCTAAGACCGGTGGTTTTAACTACTAGACCATAGAGGTATTTAGGCGGTTGTGCAAGAAGCTTAACTATCTAAGTGATAAATGCATAATTTTTATTGAAGACCGAGATATTGTTTTTTTTGCGAAAACGGTTTTTTAAACGGAAAGCTTTGTTTTTAATGTCTATGGGTTAAGCTTGCTTCTTGTAAGTTACTGTAAGCTCATATAAGACACTGTTAACTTATCCTATGTTTAAAAAAAAACCAAAGTGTTAAAAAAATTCCATGAGCGGGATTCGAGCCCGCACCCCATGACATGCAGGGTCAGGTGCACACCAACTATGCTATCGTGGCTCAATCCATTTTTTCAACACTGTCTTTTTTCAAATTGTAATTTGTTCGCAAAAATATTTGCGTAAAATTATATGTGAATAATCATGATTATGAAATGTCGACGGTAGTTTTTATTTCATTTGAAATGAAAACTACTAGAATTGAATTGAAATGAAAAATAGGCGTAAATAAAATAATTTTGATAAGTCTTCCTAAACAGGCACGAACTATAGCAATGATGAAGATAGCGAAAGAGAAGCTTGTGGCTACATGGACAGTCGTAAAAGGCAATTTGGGTACTCACGAGATAACGTACCAAATGTTGGAGATGTACAGGCCCCTCTTCAAGTACCTTTCCGGTAGAGAGATGGCAAGACTCAACTTGAGTGACGAGCGAATAGTTACGTTCATTGGGACACATGCTGACCTGAACAGGCATCAGGCAAGTTGGTTTAGTTCACAACGTAAAGGCACTTGGCCATATATTAAATAATAGCGGTACCCCGCGGTTTCATCCGCATTAAAAAATATCTTCTTGTTTTTGCAACTTTTTTCATTGCTGCTCCACTCCTATTAGTCATACCATGTATAGCCTATAGCCTTCCTCAATAAATGGACTATTCAACACAAAAATAATTTTTCAATTCGAACCAGTAGTTCCTGAGATTAGCGCGTTCAACCAAACACACAAATAAACTCTTCAGCTTTGTAATATTAGTATAGATAGTACTACGCTTGGCTTTTATACCTAACGATTTGTGTGTAATTTTTAGTTTAGCGATATATATTTGATGGAAAAAAGATAAACATGTGGAGATTTATATAGTAGTTTATAAGTGATCATATTGTTAAATGAGCTGTTAAACTCCTTAAAATAGTAAATAAATAAATAAACGATAAGACCGACGGTGGATGCGCACTTCACTCGGTTTCCTCAATGGGTTGTTCCCTGAGGATCCCATTCCCCGAGGATCCTGTCCCGGCGGATCCCGATTTGTTTTTATCTTCATGAACTTAATTAATACTATGTTTAGCTTAAAAGAACCGTCAGCAGAAAAAGTGGTCAATCAAATTTTAATATATTGTAATATTGAAAAAAAATTAAAGTCTGCTATAGTAATCACTGGTTGATTTATTATCTGGTTCTTTGTATGACGTAGGCATCCGATAAGAAAGAATTTTCCAAAATTCTACCCTTAAGGTGATGAAAAAGGGGCGCAAAGTTTGTATGGGACAATGTGATTCCTTGGTCCAATCTACTTCAAATTTTGTATAAACCTTTTTAAACAGAATTGATAGAAGACGTGTTTCGTATTTTATTGAAATTCGGAAATCCTAACGGGGTTAAAAAGAGGTAGAAAGTTATTTTTGCGGTGATTTGCTTCGAAGTTGATATTAATACTCTTATAGCTCTTATAGTCCTAATTAAAGGTGTATAATAATATTAACAACCGGTATTGACTTTTAGAAGTAATACACCTATTAATAAGTGAGAAAAAAACGTCAATTTCATAGGTAAGGTAAGGGCCCAATATATTTTATAGCCAACCAGTCGGGCTTAAAACTTTCGTTGCTGGCCGTTCGTGCGCCAAGTCAATGCCGCGCCAAAGAAGGGATGGTAGGTATGTATTAGGTTTTTTTAATGGGTTAGGACAAGTGAAGGAGGCGAAGGAAATCACTAAGCTCCTCTCCTTTCCTTTGCTCATGAATCATTGTGTTTCGGCTGAAGTTGTCACGATTTTTAGGTAGGCGTAGTGGCAAGCAAGTATATCCATATAAACCCGCGTTGGAAGGAGCCGCATTACCTGAATCTCATGAACAACCTGCTGTGCGGGGTACCCTTGAATTTCATGCGGAGAATACCTGAAAGCACTTATCTACAGCTCACGCATCAAGTAAGCACCAGTGTTATGATAACATCTATTGTTCTTTATACCTATGATGATGATGATGATGATTGGTCCGAACGATTTCGGTCATGGCGACCACTTCAACTCCTAGTCGGCACGGCGCTGCGCTGCGCTGGTGCGCCCGAAGATGGCTAACATAACCGATCTTCTTACTAAACTGGCGTGCGCACTGAGCGTACGTAAGCTTACCATCCAATTATAATGGATTGACGCGGGTTGTCGGGCCTTCAGCTCATAGCGTTTTGTATCGAGTTCGCTTTTACGCTGTTCCTCGAAAACACGAACTTGGCTCTTCACACACCCGCTCCATTCTGAGCGTTGCGCCGCCAAACCCTCCCACTTGGACGGATCGATACTGCACCTCTTCATATGCCTTTTCTGAACATCTTTATACCTGAGGAGTTGGCTACCACGCTTACGCTTGCCCTCCATCAGTTTAGAGTAAAAGATGCGCTTTGCCACACGCTCCACGGACATGCGTGAGACGTGTCCGCACCACCGGAGTTGCCGACGCATAGGTTAGACTCAATGCCACCAACATTGGCCCGTCGCAGAACTTCGGTATTATGCACGCGATCACACTGATTTTCATGATACTACGGAGGCATTTAAGGTGGAATCGGTCTAACGTGCGTATGTGGGGGCGGTACACACACCATGTCTGAGAGGAGTATAGGAGGAGGCTTGGCAACACAATCGCCATATATACAGCTATTTTTGTGGCCAGTTTCAAGTCATGCGAGCAGAAAACCTTTGAACACAGCTTTCCAAATGCTAAAGCAGTAGCACCGATCCTTTTATTGATCTCAGCATCAAGGTCGCACTTGGATGTTATCGTGCTTCCCAGATAACTTCACAATCGCTTTAAGCATAAGAAGATCCTTTGGGGAGGCCTTTGTCCAGCTGTGGACGTCTTTTGGCTAAGATGATGATGACGATGATGATATAGCGAAGCGAAAAAACAATATGGTCTTCGATAAAGCGAGCTAGCGCAAAAGATGCCTGTTTACTCTTACTCTAAAAAAAGAGTGGTTGTAGGCTTTTGGAAATTTTTCCAAATTTCCAAAAGCCTACAACCACTCTTCTTTTAGTCTTCTTTTCTATTCAGAATGCTAGCAATTCTTTGGCAACGCTCATAGATAAAGAAGCCGTTTTGGCATTTCTATTTTTGTTTGTTTAATTAACGTTCGTTTTATTATCACCTATGTGTATTTGTTGTGTGTCGTTAAAACACATCGTATGCTAAACAGTTACAAAATGTGGTAAAGTGTCATTAACTATTAATTACGTTTTCTAGGTGTTTTACCACGTGACAGCTTGTGATTCTCTTCAAAAAAGGTTTTATCTAGCTATGATGACAAAAACTCAGGTAAGTAATTTAACTTGCAATAGATAGAAAGCAAATTGAACGTTTGTAATTTTTGCTAACATTAAACCGACAGGCGTTAGGAAAGTCCTACAGTTGGAGCGCACGCGACGTGTCACGATTAGGATTGTTGCTCTCGGAAGTTGATGGGGCAGACCTCGCTGCCGTGAATCCAGAGGCTATGTCTGGGATAACTTCTCAAGTCAGTAAACGATACCTTAATCGATTATTTATAAAGATTCAAATATTAGAAACTAGAAGTAAAATCAAAAGAGAAAAGTTTTATGCGAACCGCTTTAAGTTTATACGATTTTATAACGGATCTACTTGCGTTTATTTTATCAGGACGTAAACCCTTTTACGATTACGACCGATCAAAAATTTCAGCATACAGGTTATTAGACCCAGCACCAATTACACACTGCAAAATACTAATACATATTGTGTGTTAATTTTGCATAAAATTAAGTGTAGGTGCACTTCACAAATCAATTTTGAAAAGAAAGTCACCTTCTTAGTCACCTATGACCACGGAACTTGCAAAGAATTGCAAAAAACCTCAATATAAAACAATGAGTTAAACTCAATTATACTTTTCGAGACACTGAAAATTTATGTCCAGAAATTCATTTCGACATTTTATATAGAATATAATTTTTTTATTCTTTAATGCACAGGTCATGCTTGTAATTCCGCCTCAAAGCTTGCAACACGTCACGGATATGCAACTTCGGTATATAGCACTGAAGCCACTGAACATTTTGGCAAAAAAGTTGAAGACCTATCAGGAACTAGTACACCAATCCCGTGCTTCAGATAAACGCTCTGAAAGCTTGCAAGTTACTTTGTTAGTTGTTTTAGCTATAGAAATAATAACGAATGGTATGTAAATAAATGTGTATATTATTTCATGTCTGTTGTTACAAGAAATAACATTTCAAAATGGACAAGGGAGGCAAATGGAACGAATACAAACCGTCATCGTGCCGCCTCGCTTCCAGCTGTAAGAAAATAAGGATCATTAGCGGCATCTGTTGCATTTGGCGATCTCGTACTGGCTTCGATTACCGAGATCAATTTAGGAAACGAACTCATCGATATTTTCTTGGGTCAATTGTAAAGTAATGAAATGAAATGACATGAAATTAACCTTTATTCAAGTAAACTTATTAGATAAGCGCTTTTGAATCGTCTCAAAATATTTTACCTACCACCCATTCAGGAAAAGTAAATAGTAAATTTGATGTATAAAAAATTGGCCAACAACTATTTACACTTACCAAAAGAGAAGACCATTCTGTTTGGACACTACTTTCCTTAAATTGCTTGGTCACATTTGAAGCATTTTTTCTTATGTTTAAAGATTCCGGTTCCCTAGTATTTCTCGAAATGTTCGACTGCACAGTATTCAGTTCAGGATTTGCATTTTCATAAGACACAAGAACATTATCATCAGTATTCTTCTGCAGAAGAGCTGATTCCGGATTTGTGTTTTTTTCTTTCGACATGTCATTGTTAGCCGTATTATTATATATAAGTTCCTCCTTCTGAATATACCGCGAGCTGGATTGTATTTGAGAAGCACTAACACCAATGGTCTGTGTTTTTTCAACGGTATCATCCTTTGTGTCATTATTTTCAGTTTTGTTAAGTAATTTGGTATCTGCGTGGACTTTTTGTAAAGGGTCTATTACGCTAAACCGTGCTGAATCAACTTTAGACTCCAATCCACAATGACATCTACAAAAATAATTCAATAATTATATTTCGATATGCCAGACATAATTATTATCAGCCTATGAGCTCGAGCGCGCGAATACCAGACACAATAGAATTCTAATTGTTATCGGCCACCTGGTGGTCGATCGACGCTCAAGGGGCTATACTTATCCAGTAAATATTTAAAAAATCTTATTTTATAATCACGTATAAAAATACCTTTGCATGTGTTTTTCATATTCTGGATTTGGTAAAAGAATGATATACTTTTTGTCTTCCAAATTGAAAGACGTGTCTATTTTTTGTAACATTTCATTAAAATCTTGATTACCACAACAAGCACATTGCAATACTATAACTTTAGGGTTTTCTTCATTAAGTACCATGCTATCGATAACATTTGATTGCTTTTCTATAGACTGCACAAATTTTTCATCGATTTCTACTTGTGAACATTTTTCTGTTATAGAACGTAAGTTTTGAGTATTCGTATCATATCGTGTTTTTATAACACCATCATATTTTCTCACTTCTATTTGTAAATTCAAACTTACAATGTCTCCCTTCTCAATGAGAGATACAAAATTTTCTGTTGGTCGGTTATCATTAATCAATACGTTTCTTTTTGGGGAATCTTGATTATTTAACATTTTTGAAGGGCGGTTTACATTTACATCATTTTTTTTTTGAGAAGTTAATTCATTATTTACTGCCCCTTGAGGCTTATTAACATTTTCAACATATTCACTAATACTATTCAATGTTGTTTCTTGTTCATTTATTTGTGATGTTTTGCTTTCTTCTAATAAAGGCAATACTGGCATCGTCGTCGAAGTGACAGTTTGTCTAGCGCTTTTAGAACCATTTTTGTTAGCGTCCAATATCATCGAGTCAGGATTTTTAACAACTATCAATTCTTTATCATCAATTACGTTTTCTATTAAAGCACTCTCAGTTGTGGTAATTTTTTCATTGATAACTTTCAATGAATTATTTTCGGCATTTGGAATAACTGGCATGTTCTCCATTTTCTTTTGGGTGTCTATCAACGTATTATCTTTACCGATTTTAGTAATAACTTTACCTTTTGTTTTCAAAGAGTTGCTGTGATTTATTATTAACACTGGATCTTTACTTCCGATTTTCCCTGTGCTTACTTTTAAGTTTTTTCTTGACAAATTTTCTTTGCTCTTCATGGATGGTTTTCTTATTATTTCCCCTGATATATTTGGATTGTTTTTTCTCAAGAGTGTTGAATTATTGAGAGTTCTTTTATCAAGAAATTTTTCTGAAATATTGTTATTATTGTTAATGGTCTGCGCTTGTGGAGCGTTTTGATCCCCTGAAGAAGTTGTTGTCTGAAAAATAAAATCAGTTATGACTTCTGTTAGCCTTTTACAAGGCTTCACAAGCCAGCCTTGTCGAAACTAATACTGTAATGCTTCTAACTTACATTGTGTGTCGTAGTGCCACCACCTACTGTAGGCGATCTGCTTTCTGCGACTTTGCCTATTGGTTTTTTCTTTTCTTGTTCTACAATAAGTAAACAAATCTTTAATAGACGGTTCTAATTCAATGACTTTAATAAATATTTAAGTAGTTATAATAAAACATACCAGCTCGTACTAATGCAAGGGTAATTGGTTTTTTAAGTTTACTCATCCGTTTCTCTCGGGATCTAAATAATACAAATTTATTATAAACTCTTTAATCAATAATCACCAAAAAATATTTTAAATGTGACAATACCTAAATCAAACTTAGGCGCTGGACACACAGAAAAGACGTGAGACGCAGACGGGGTGTGGACAAATGTCTGTTCCGCGTCCCTTTTATGTATAGAAGCGTCGCGACGCAAAACTATAGAAAAGACAGGGCGCGGGCACGACGCTTACTCGTCTGCGTCCTATTATAAAACATACAGAAAGCACGCCGTGCCGTGCCCGGCACGGGCGCGAGCGGACGAGGGGGAGCGGGCGGGGGCGCGGATGCCGGGCGGGACTTGCGCGTCGCTGTCACACAGCTATGGATGTCGAAAATGAAAAAAAAAATCGATATATTGATACTTCGATATTTTTAAAAGTATCAACATCGATCTCGATATATCGCGAAAGAATATCGATATATCGGTCAAATTTTTAACCAACTTTAAAAAAAGGAGAACCTGCTGCTTTTTTTAAAAATCGCGATTCGAAAAGCACGAATTCCAAATAAAAAAGCAAACAAAACAATTGACGATATCGTAAACACGCCACACACAACACTTTCACTCTTAAAGAAAGAAATAACTATTTTAGATTACCAAATCAAAGACACATGCACACATGACATGACTTGATTGAAGCAACGCACTGACAGTGACACTTACGCACTCACTACCACGGGGTCCTGTTGTTTGACCAAAAGTCATTTGGTAAAATTACACTTGGCAAAAAAATGGTTTCGCCGATTGATCATTTTACTACTAATCATTTTACAAATGACTCACTTTTCCAAATGATCAACACGTAAATTTACATTTTATAAATAATTATTTAACCCAATGAACATTTAGCAACTGAGTTATCAGACAAAGCTACTATTGGTCTAAAAACGACTACAACTAGTCTAAATTTCTTTGAAGTAGTGGATATTATTCAAATGATTGAGGATACTAGCTGCCCTACTCCTGTTGGTCACGTGATAGGTTAGAAATTTAAGACAATCGCGAAGCGCAGCGTAGCGATTGCCTTGAATTTCGAAGTTTTTTTTATTATTAGACAACCGAAAGAGTTTCTTTTTCGTAATTTTTGTCTTGAATTTCGAGGTTATTTTTTTTTACATATACTACTCAAAACAAAATAAGGGCCACGAGGTATTTTTTCATTTTGGTGTAAAATATTAACCATTTACATATTGAAAGTAGTAAAATATTGAGTATACAAACTCTTTGATACCTAAACTTTTTAATATTGTAGTATTCATCTAATGCTGGCAACAATTTTAAATAAAATTTGATTTAAAATTATTTTTGAAAATTTTGATTGCATCTTCTTTGACGTTTTGCTTTCCTTAGCTTCTTGGTTTATTAGAAATTATCAGAGTTCATTGATATCTCGAGTCAGAAACATCTTTTGCAATATGCCACAAGCACGCAGGCGTCATATGGACTCGCTGACAGCAACCAGAGCCGTTACAATGATTGAAGAAGGTCATTCGCAGCGATCTGTGGGTTTGCAATTGGGATTTTCTCGAAGAGCTATTCAAAATCTATGGAATCGTTTCCAAGAGACCGGCAGTGTTAGAAGAAGACCTGGTTCGGGCAGAGTTCGCATTACAACAGCTCAAGAGGATCGTTACATTCGATTAAGTGCGCGCCGAGATCGCACAACGACGGCCCGCAAGCTGCAAAATCGTTTACGGCTCACAACGGGTACTCGTGTCAGTGACCAAACTATTCGTAATCGATTGCATGAAGACCAGCAGGCATCAAGAAGGCGAGTTGTCCGTATTCCATTAACCAGAAATCATCGTGCAAATCGTTTAAGATTTTCCCGTCAACATTTGGACTGGGACATAAACCAATGGGGCATGGTGCTCTTCACAGACGAATGCAAAGTTAAATTTTTAACGACAATCGGCGTATTAGAGTATGGAGAAGACGCGGCGAGAGATTTTCAGAAGCCTGCATCCATGAAGTCGATCGTTTTGGTGGTCCAAATGTAATGATTTGGGGCGGGATAAGCTTACACGGCAAAACTGAGCTCGCTATTTTAAATGAGGGTACTGTTACTGCTCAGCGGTATATTGAGGAAGTCGTCAGACCACATGTGATCCCATTTGCCCAGCGAGCGGGTCCTGGATTCATCTTGATGCAAGACAATGCTCGTGCACACACGGCTCAAGCGACTCGGTTTGTACTGGAAGCGTCTCAAATTCTTGCCGTGGCCGGCGAACAGTCCGGACTTAAATCCAATAGAGCACATGTGGGAACAGTTGAAACGAAGAGTTAGAGACGGTGATCAGGAAATCCACAACCAACAGCAACTCATCAACGCTGTTAAAAGAGCCTGGGAAGAGATTCCAATGGAAAATGTCAGGCATTTGATTGAGAGCATGCACTCCAGGCTTCAGGAGTGCGTAACGAAACGAGGGGGGCATACCCGTTACTAAAAGATTAGCATGGAGTATTTTCTTTTGTTTTCAGTAACTTTACATTGTTTTTATTTTTAACCTTAAATGTGTTTTTTCTTTCAAAAGCAAATAAACTTTTTAATCATTATTATTGGAATAAATTTATTGGTCTACACGGTAAAAACAACATTAGTTTTCGTTATGGAGACAAAAAAAATAATATTGGTTTTATTATTTTCATGGTACAGACAAAATACCTCGTGGCCCTTATTTTGTTTTGAGTAGTATATTTGCGAAACATTATTTGGTGAAATGAAAAAAAGTCAATTGACATTTTAATATTTAACACATTTAACAAGTGTAGTGTTTGTTAATGGATTTACTAAGTGAGTTTTGTTAGATGATACTTTGTCAAATGTCTCGTTTGTCAAATGAATATTTGGTGAAACGTTGTTTGTCGAAAGACCATTTGTCAATAATTTTTTGGTCAAACATTAGTAATTCCACTACCACAGATTAGATTAACGGAATTCAGCACAACAGAATAATAAGGTTTTTTTCTTTATTTCACGGCTTTGAATTGATGATTGATGAGATGATAATAAATAAAAAAAATATCGATTTTTATACGAATTTCGATATTGAATATTTTTATCGGCGTGTCGATATATCGAAAAAAAACCCTCATTTCTCGCGACGCCCAGTGTCACGTCTAGTCTTTTCTATATGTTTTAAAAAGTCGCGACCGGCGCCGGCGCCCCGTCTGCGCCCCGTCCGCGCTCCGCCCGTGTCTTACGTCTTTTCCGTGTGTCCCGCGCCTTACAATGATGTTTATAAATCTAAATAAAAAGTAAAATAAAGATGTACCTTGATGCCTTCAGCATGTACTCGGAATATCCCGCAGGAATGAAGTCATCGTGTCGCGGCACTGCTACATACGCATTTTCATGAACTATTTCTATTGGAGTTGCTACCTTCAGACCATCAACTGTATATAAATCAATCATACACTGCCTATAAAATAAAACAAAACATAAAACAATAAAAAACCAAATATGTAACAGCTATCTTACATTTCATCTCCTATACAAAATTAAAAGTTCTAATTCTCTCATAGCAATAAATCATTTTTGATTAAACTTCTATGCTGAAGGGAAATGGAAGAGAATTGCAGAACATAAAACTTTTAATGAAAACATTGGTTCAACTGATTTTATGCATTTTGTAACTTTTCGTAACATCATCTTCAACATCATCATCATTTCAGCCCGTAAGCACCTACTGCTGGGTTCGAGCCTCATAAAAAACCAAAAAACTTTCCATAGTGGACTTTAATTAGTATGAATGTTTTATTTGGCTATAGCTTAATGGTTTAAAATAATTAGAACTTTGAATTGTACGGGATACCAAAATGTAAAACGGCTCTTAAATCTTTGGTTTTTATTTTAGCAATCCCACAAATTTAATAATACAACATTGCCGTCTATAATTAACAGGCGCTTGATGGCACCGGCGCAGGAGGCGTTGTTTGTGCGTAACTGAACTATTTTCATTCTTTGACATAACCAATGTCGTAGAACGTGTGTACAACTAAAAGTTGATAGATAGATGACCTACATTATATGTTACTTGGGGTCAAATAGAAAAGTTGGTAGCCGAATACACCTAAAAGATGGTTAACAATATAAATTTTAATATACAGCAGTACCAAAATCAACAATAATGCAATTAGTATAGTGCTATTCCATAAACTTATTCGTTTATCGAGCCTAGATGTACAATTATCATCATCATCAACATCAGCTCATTTATATCCCCACTGCTGGGGCATGAGCCTTCCATGTGGATGGATAGGGAGAACGGGCCATAAACCACCACGCGGATACCTACACACCGACTAGTGCCTACATAAAAGGCTCACGCACTTTGCCCCGTATTGTGACTGTGCCAATGTCCGCAACGTATCCTGCCATTCCTCCAGCTCGTTCGACTTCAGGTGGTACTTCCTGGGCGGAGTCTGCTGCTGCCCGTTGGAGAACACGTAGATGTCTACGTACTCCCACTGAGGTACGTCACAGTCTGGCACTTTGGCTAAGTCCATAACTACTTCATTGCATCCGGAAACCAGAGCTTTTTCACTTCTTAAAACATTTTTATTAAATTGCAATTCCGAAATACATAATTTATTTACCCTTTCACTTATATATTGTCACGTATATATTTTTATTAAATTTCAATACGAAAATAAATAATTTGTAAACACGAAAAACATGCGGCTAGAGGTTTTTAAATAGGTACATAAATATATGCTTTTCTAAGCAATGTTTAAGTTAGGAGGTCTTACAAAATAACTTTATTGATTAAAACGTAGATCAAAACATGAAATTTCAAAACAATTAACCTTTCCGCCATGAGATGAAATGTCAGAAACCAAAAAGAATAGAACCACAGACAAAATAGAACAATGGTGCATTTAGCCATGAAGCTGTAGATATAACTGCTGAGGCTATCTTTTATACATGCACATATAAAATAATTTTCATTTAGAGTTTAAGTGGTATACTTACCTTCGTAGGAGGTAGTCCTCAAAACAATTACATGATTACCGACTACTATTTCCGATATAAATATATTATGCGTTTTACTAAAATTCTGACAAATTATGTCACCTTTATGGTAAATCAAGCACCTTCACCCTTGGTCAGCGTCAAAGTTCGCGGGCGAGGGTCAACGCTCGCCGCACCTTTGAGGGTAATAAACCCTTGACACTTGCCAACATTACAAGAACTGCAATCAATACCTTTTCATTTTACCACCTGTGAGTGTCACTGGCTTGGATACGAGTACGTTCACACTAACTAAACAATACATTATTTTCTGAGTGTACAATTTTTATAGCTGGTCTGTGATTTATATCTCGTATTTCATTTTTAGATATTTATCATGAAGCTATTTTATCTATAGCTCCGTGTTTAGTACCTATATGGTTTCTATAAACCAATATTAGTGAAGATGGTACGCGCTGTGGTGGTAGCACACTTAACTTAAAATCTTCAATTACCAAGAAACTATCTATATTATCTCTACTTTCGCTACAATTATAATGGCACAGACTAAAAAAAGATGTGTATAGCTACATCTAGCCAGGCTGATGTTAATACAAAAAGGCCTTAAACTAACTAAAATAAATAAATTTACAGCAAAATTTACTTAATTAAGAAAACTAACTCTCTCTGCAAATAAATAATAAATAAATAAATGTTTCCCACACTCACACCAATTATCTAGCCCCAAGAAAAGCTTCCTTAAGAAACTCGTTATATGGTTAACTAGACAACGAATAAACATACTTAATATACTTAAATACATACTTATGTTATACTTAATGTTTGAACTTGGTTTGGTTGGTGTTAGGGTTAGCTTTAAGTCCGCCTGGTTATCTTTAAAAGCCTCCATAACATTAATGTTAGATCGTTGTTGTGTTCCGACAGTTCGAGATAAGCTTAGAAATTATTCTAAGAAGATAAGATATGTAGCTAGCTTCTCCGTAATTGATGATTCCGAGTGAAGAGGATTCCACTTTGGCCTAAGGAATAAAAACAAAAAGAAACTTATTATTTACTTATCTGTGCGCTTTGTAGTCGGTTTGTTTAAGATCTTTTTAATTTTATTTTGTAGTAATTTTATTAAAGTCTTATTCATCATCATCATCATCATCATCAGCTCATTTATGTCCCCACTGCTGCGGCACGAGCCTTCCCTATGGATGGATAGGGAAAACGGGCCATGAACCACCACGCGGGCCCAGTACGGATTGGTGGTTGTTAACGACTGCTAATGCAGCCGGGGCCAACGGCTTAACGTGCCTTCCGAAGCACGGAGGAGTTCGAGATGATAAATTTTTGGTCACCCATCCGATGACCGGCCTTTACGAAAGTTGCTTAACCTCAGCACTCGCAGACCGGGCGCGTTAACCACTGCGCCATCGAGCTCCTCAAAAGTCCTCAAAAGTCTTATTATTTACTTACAATGTAATGGTTCCCCAACAACAAATTAAAACATGAAGCGAACGGGTAATTCCTTCGGGAATTTTGTTTGCCAGTCTTCGCGATAAGAAGTATGAAATAACATTGACCAGCTATAGTTTCAGGGAAGCGTGATGGTATGGCAAATAATAGTTTGAATGTTCCGGTGCTAAGATTAGCCGAGATGCTAAGATTAGCCGAGATGCTAAAATTACCCAGATAGGTATCGTTGCGAATAATCTCCGAGAAAACTGTGTTCCACAAATGATTTGTTAAACTTTCTCCCTTGGCTTCGTAAGTATACGCATGAAACTGAACTTGACTGTCACAAATGTCACGTGCCTTTGGAGAATGTCTTCAGGGACATTGTAATTGACCGGGATGAAAAGCAAGCCTACCGTACTGGTGGCGGACATATCCGAATCAGCAAAAACCACGCTGGTCTTTTGGTTCGTTTGAAATAAAGAAAGCACAAAGAAATAGATACAGGCTTTTGACCATGCCTCATTTATCGAATTAGCTTAGACAGTTGGCAAAATATGCAATTCGACATAGCCTTTTATTAACTGACTTTTATTGACAGGAGCTAGTGGCGACAATGGGTTATGATGTGGAACTTTCCTTCTCTTCCCTCGTCCAACAACATTAGAGGGATAGGGAGGAAGACGTAGTACCATTCCTTCTCCGCCACTGGCAAGGCTCGCGATCATGAACGTCGAGCAACAATTCGACATAGCCTCTGGTCAAACAATTTCGATAGCGCGTACGCCAACCGGTTTACTGCCTTTATTAATTAATACATATAGGCAAATCTATGTAGATAATCCGTGTATGGTCTTCACTGCCCGGGCAGTTATAAGTTTGCACACTTTTTTTTTTAAAGCTCCTTTCTCCAACATGATCGGATTAAGCTAACTCTTTCATTCCAGTTCTCTCTGTCTTTCCTCTCGCACTGTTATACCGCATACTGCACATTCATACATCATCTTTCATTCCCAGGCAGTGGGTGCTCTGCCTTTTTTATATCCCTGTTTTATCTATTTACTTTATTAATTTTATTTGACATATAATATACATATGGGGCAAATAAGCTTTTCATCCCCCCATCTCGAAGAGTGTTTTTGCTTTTCGATATCTGAGTGCAAAAGCCGTTTTTATCCGCTAGAGGATAAAGTAAATTGAATTTAGAACATCGTGTGCACTAAGTTTGTGAATTCAAAACATCATTAAACCTATTTACTTCTACCTCCATGGTGCCGAATTTATCAGTACACAAGTCACTAACATCAACATGTACTGTAGTACCTAATAACAATATTACACCCAACTTAAGTAACTGTAACAACGTTACTTTCAATTTTTCTTAATTGTACCGATGTATTATTTGTTATAATTTAAAGATTATTCTGTAATACTTACCTATCATAATGTAGTAGTTAATACCTAAACTGAATTAAAAGTATCTTGTGATTGTAAATGTTTGTTTTGCATTTAGTCATTTCCTCGCTGAGGTGGGATGAAAAGTTACGTGATGCACTCGAATGCAAAGATTTTTCACCTCGTGCTCTATTGATTCCCTCGCTAACGCTCAGGATTCTAATTTTTGAATCACTTGCTGCGCTCGTGATTCAATTTTAGAATCCTTCGCTTGCTCGGTCATCAAAATTGAGCACGCGGTTAAAAAGCAACTTTGCACTCTTGTATAACAAATAACTATTTCAGTGGTGTTTAAACATTTCTTTCCTACTTATGCTACTTTACATTTTACTTACATTTTTATTTGGACTATTATCTATAATATAAACTCTTAAAAATCAATTATTTACTTAGTGTGCTACTTGAAATGTTTGTATATACGCAGTATATATAACATTCTTATTATTTATTATTCTAGGTGATATTCTTATTTACTATGTTTTGTTTGTATGAACTCCTTCTTTAAGAAACAGCCTCAAAGGAAGTGGACATGGCAAAGCCCCGACACTGTGACCAAAAATGAGATCGACTTCATCGTGACGGATAGCAAGCACATATTCAGAGATGTCTCAGTGATCAACAGGTTCAATACCGGATCTGATCACCGACTCCTCCGAGGCTCTCTGAATATCAACTTGAAGCTTGAAAGAAACCGTCTGATGAAGTCCACGCTCCGTCCTAACCCAATCCAAATCATGGCGGGCGCCGAGAAATTCCGGCAGATTCTCGGGGACAGATTTGCTGCCTTGGAACCCACTGATGACGCTAACGAGACCCTACGCAATCTGGTCGAAACGTTGAGGGATGAGGGCATTAAATTCTGCAAAAAACAGCGTACTGGCAAGAAATCCAAACTCTCGGCTGAGACTCTCGGGCTGATGACAAGAAGACGGGAAACCACCCAAGCGACTTCGTCGGAGCGGTCAGACCTGAACAAGCGAATTGCGAAGATGGTACGGCGTGACCTTCGGAGCTCCAACACACGCCTCATTGAAGAGGCGATAGAGCGAAACCGAGGGTCCAAAGTATTCACTCAGCAGCTTGGCAGGAGCCACCTGACGAAGCTTAAAACGCACGACGGGAGGACCGTATTGTCGAAGCCGGAGATCTCCGCCGAGATAGAGGATTTCTATGGCCGACTATACGCTGCACATGCCCCTCGTTTCCGACGAGATGACCACGATTCCAGAGCCACCCTGACACGCCACTACACCGACGAACTGCCAGACATCAGTCAAGACGAGATCGTGTTAGCTCTGAGACAACTTAAAAATGGAAAAGCCCCCGGTGAGGACGGAATTACATTAGAGCTTCTGAAAGCTGGAGGAGCCCCTGTTATACAGGAATTGCAGAAGCTCTTCAACGCCGTCCTTCACAGTGGGAGAACTCCTAAGGCGTGGAGCGGGAGCTTGGTGGTGCTGTTTTTTAAGAAAGGAGATAAAACTCTTCTTAAAAATTACAGACCCATCTCGCTCCTGAGCCATGTCTATAAGCTTTTCTCACGAGTGGTCACGAATCGTCTCGCCAGGAGACTCGACGAGTTCCAGCCACCGGAACAGGCCGGGTTTCGCGGAGGATATGGTACCATAGACCACATTCACACAGTGAGGCAGATTATACAGAAGTCTGAAGAGTATAATCAGCCCCTGTGTCTAGCTTTCGTGGACTATGAGAAGGCCTTTGACTCTGTCGAAACCTGGGCTGTTCTGGAATCCTTACAGCGATGCCAAGTGGACTATCGTTATATCGAGGTGTTGAGATGTCTTTACGAATCCGCCACCATGAGTGTCCAAGTACAGGGCCAGCAGTCCAAACCCATTCAATTGCGCAGAGGAGTGAGACAGGGGGATGTCATATCCCCGAAACTGTTCACAAGCGCGTTGGAAGATATGTTTAAGACGCTGGACTGGAAAGGAAAGGGCATTAACATAAACGGTGACTACATCTCACACCTGCGATTCGCTGATGACATAGTTCTAATGGCGGAGTCGCTAGAGGAGCTGAACCAGATGCTGGACGGCCTAGCTTCAGCCTCGCGACGCATCGGTCTTGGCATGAATTTGGATAAAACCAAAGTCATGATCAATGGCCACATTGATCCAATACCGGTCGTCGTACATGGTCACCTTCTCGAAATCGTTTCCGAATATACCTACCTTGGGCAGATTCTGCAATTAGGTAAAAACAATTTTGAGAAGGAGGCCAAGAGGAGGATCCAGCTGGGCTGGGCAGCGTTTGGAAAACTACGTCGAGTCTTCTCGTCATCCATACCGCAGTGCTTGAAAACGAAAGTTTTCAATCAGTGCGTCCTACCCGTCATGACCTACGGAGCTGAGACGTGGACACTCACGGTAGGGCTGGTCCACCAGTTTAAAGTCGCTCAGCGAGCTATGGAAAGAGCTATGCTCGGAGTTTCTCTGAAGGATAGGATTCGTAACGAATACATCCGACAGAGAACCAAAGTCATCGACATAGCTCTAAGAATTAGCAAGTTGAAGTGGCAGTGGGCCGGCCATATCTGGCGAAGAACCGACAACCGCTGGGGTAAACGTGTTCTTGAGTGGAGACCACGACTCGGTAAACGTAGCGTAGGACGACCTCCGGCCAGGTGGGATGATGACCTGCGAAAGACTGCAGGCAGATGCTGGATGCGTCAAGCTGAGGACAGGGCGCTATGGCGCTCATTGGGGGAGGCCTATGTCCAGCAGTGGACTAAGATAGGCCGATGATGATGATGATGATGATGTTTTGTTTAGTTTGCACACTTTGTGGATAACACCTGTTAACGTGTACTTGAAGAATAGCTCGATGGCGCAGTGGTTAATGCGCCCGGTCTGCGAGTGCTGAGGTTAAGCAACTTTCGCTAAGGCGGTCATCGGATGGGTAACCAAAAATTTTACATCTCTAATTCCCCCGTGCTTGGTTCCAGCTGCATTAGCAGTCGTTACCAAGTCGTCACCAATTTGCACTGGGCACGCGTGGTGGTTTATGGCCCGTTCTCCCTATCCATCCACAGGGAAGGCTCGTGCCCCAGCAGTGGGGACATAAAACGAGCTAATGATTACGTGTACGTCTATAGCTAGCGCGTAGGTTTGTTTGTGAAATCACTATTGAATTGTATTGTAACCGTTTGTCAAATAATCAAATCAAATGAAATCGGTAAATCACCTACTTTCCCGTTCTGACTCAATTGAATTACTCGTTCGCCTGTAGAGTTTTTTATGTTTTGTTTTGTTGACTATTCAAGTTACATGTCCAATGTACTAGACATCCTTTTAGACAATATAAAAGGCACATTCTTCGAAACTACAAAAAGAAGATTTTTTTTTCAATCGCATTCATAGCAAGCGTTGACTTGAGGAAGTGCTGCGGAAGTCAAAGACTATACAGGCGTCACTTAACGTCTTTTTTTAGACTACCATAGGTGAAGCATGTCGGCGCGTGCAATGTTTCTCGAAGAAAGAGTAAAAAACGTCAAAAGTAGGGGAGCGTTAACGGCGCGGGCTATTTGTGGAGAGCGCGTGCGCGAGCAGACGGCCAAAGAGCAGGCCGGTGTAGACGCGCCATTTTCCAGCGTAAGGTTTTTCTTTTTACTAAAAATGATAAAGTTTGTTAGGAACATTGAACACAGATACATTAATGACAGCTATACGATAATAGCTGATGTAAGTTTTAACTGTGTTGCAGCTATTAACGCGCGCCTCCAGTACACGATCGTGTTCCTAAAAAAAAGTGTTAGATGTCTTGGTGCAACTTGCCAATTGGCCAACTTGCCAATATGAAAGTAAATAAAGAGAGTATACACAAAATACTAGCCAACAAATACACAAGAACGTCATTTCTGGAACTCTGCACTTATATTGCCAGGCAAGTAATAAAAAAGAAACAAGACGTAGCAAAATGTATGTTCTTACCCGTATATTGAATATACCATAAGTAACATACTATATTAAGAAACAAAATGTAAAATAGACAGAATTGTAGGAATAGGAATAAGTAAGGTAAATAATTATAAGCAAAAATTTGTATTCGATAATGAAAGAAAATATAAGAAAAATAAAAATAGAATAAGCATGAATGCTATGTATTAGAATTAAGAAACAGAGAAATAGTATGTAATAAGTAAATAAGTCTAGCAAATAAGATATAGGGCAGTATAATGTAAATGGAACCGAGAAATCAGAGATTAATAATAAGAATAGATAAATAAGTAATATAGGGCATAAGTAGATAGGGCACGAAACCTAGCAATAATAACGTCTCCGACATGACCCAGGTCGGGGGAGAAGAATTAAATTAAAAAAAAAAAAAAAAAAAACTTGCCAATTGGCCGCCAATGTCAAAGTTAGGAAAAGAAATTGTAGAATATTTCGTTCAATGAAAAGTGATGATGACTGATGATAGATTGTGCGTTGAAAAATTATATTACTTTAATCCTCTCGAGTTTTAGTAAAAATACACCTTTACATGTCTCTACATTATTTATTATTAATTGTTTATATAACGGTTATTAATAACGAATGAAATAACAGTGTGAAATAATAACACTTGACAGTTATTAATTATTTCACATTCACATTCAGCAAAACATATTTAAAAAAGCTAAAAACTGGTGCACTCACCAGAGTGCTTGGTGTTTCTTGAGTCTGCACTTCTAATGTCGTCGGCCTTACATCGGCCTTACGTCGGTCGTCAAGTGAGATGAATGAAAGATAAGAGTTTTCTGTTGTGAAGTTAAGGAATTTTTCCTAATTAAATTCAAATTCAAAATTTCTTTACTCAAAATCACTTTTTGATTTCATTCACTATAGTTGTTCTTTTATAGTTCGTTCTAAGTATTTAGTTAAATACATTACTAAAACAACTAAAAAGGTATTTTGCGTAAGGCTCATCTGATGCCATTTATGCATTAAAATTATTATATTTTTAGGGACTGTCAAGATACTTCGGTAAGACGAAATACTTACTGATTTCTATTTGTAAACTTTTACAAATAAAATTTATCATTACATAGATAATTTGCCAAAGAGCAATCTGGCAAAGTAATATTTCGCTGTTAGTAATAAAGCCTACTATTTCAAAAGTTGTTTATTATAACGTGTAGGAGAGAGATATTTTGTGAACAATAAATAATATACTGTTCTTTTCCAAATATTGTAAACATAAACAACACAAGTAGAACTGAAGTAAAACAGGCTTTGTTCTTGTAGTTATAGTAAGTACTGTTGTTGGTCTAGTGTACGTTAATTGTATACAAAATAATGATAAACTGATTCATAAAGTGACGTGTGATTTTAAATTAACGTATGTGAGACATGGAACGAACTGTATGACAAATATGGGATCACAGTAAACATGGAAATTTCTTGCTTGCAAGTTTATATAACGGTGTTTTTTTCCTAGAGAACACAAAGAAAAAACAAAAAAGGAATACTGTATTTTTTTTACAAAGGTCACACAAAGTTCTTTTTCTCAAAGGTCTCGATAGTAATTTAAGTTAGTAGCTTTTATTGACATTCTGGCCAAAAACGCAATAAAAAGAATATAGGTACTCATATTGATAGATAATAACGTGTCATAGCTGAAATTTTACTCTTTGACAATATTGTCCGTCCTTGTCATCGCGCTGCAGCTTACCGCCCAGCGTGCATTCCGCCCAACCCAACCCAACTTTACCAAGGCCGTGATTTACAACAAACCCAATGTTTACTGTTGTACGCTATGCTTTGACATCACGTCGTGGTACACTTACCAAACCTGACTGTAATACATATGACAATGCATTCCGAAATGACATCCAATTAGTAGAGCTTTGTTGTAAAGTTGAAATGTAAAGTTTTTGAAAGTGACTTAAAAACTTTTAAACGGGAGCTAAAACAAATGCTGTAAGACTTATGAATGCGGGAACAATATTCTTTTGTGGGAGCGGGGCGCCGCCGCCGCCGCCGTTGTCGTCTGGAGCGCGGAGAGCGGCGGGCGAGCGGGCCGCGCCGCAGTCCGCGCCCGGGCCCGCCGCCGGCCTGTCGTCTGCCGCTCACGCACGCGACGCCAAATCGCCGCCTTTGTTTATACTCCGATGCGTCCGCTCACCGACCAGCTGTTCTAAGTGCTCTACCGTGTCACCCGACCACCGCTCCTCCAGTGTTATTTCAGTTATCAGTGCCACCCGGAAAGTGCTTTTGTGTAGCCTGCTGTGAGTGTACATGGGTCTGTCGTGCCCCTGAAGCGGCCGGTGCGCGCGCCTTCGTACACGGCGAGCGCCATGGCGGCGACGGCCCGCCGCGAGATAGACACCGGCGAGGAGGACATCGCCGCCATCGCCAAACAGATTTCGGACCACGCCGAAGCCATTTACCAGAATTGGAAGGCACGCGGCCTCGCACCCACAGAGATACTGTCGTGCAGACCCACGCCCGGCGTGGGCTTGAAGCTGGGTGATATCCGGACGAAACCCAAGCCGGAGCCGAAGCCAGAAATAAAGCAGAGGCCGGATATACGACGAGAGCTGCGGCCCGAGATAGTTCGCGATCAGCGCCCAGACACTAGAAGGGATCAGCGACCAGAACCACGTCGCGGACATTGGCAGGAGCCTGAAGATGAAACAATAGAAGTTACGTTGCCACCCGATCTCGTGCCGGAGAGAAATGGAACGGCAAACGTTAGCCCAGGCTCTAGGAGGGCCGATCCGGCTGCTATGCGATTGGAGGTCGCGAGAGAAGAAGAGCGTCTGCTGCGAGCTCTCCGGACCGGCGGCGTGGTGGCCGAGCGTACAGCTGAACGGCCTGACGTGGTACCGCCAATATCACTGGTCGACTATGCGAAGAGTAGATATCAAGACAGACTTGACTCTGGCGCGAGGAAGCCTTCGACAGGTGCCAGCGGAGAACGAAGGGCTTCTCTTGGATCCCACGTGACCGAAGCTCGGTCTAAGTTCGAAGCACGAGCGCGGCGCGCCTCCAGCGCCGGCGCTGGCGAGCCTGCGACGGCTGCGGGCGCGACGCCCGTGCGGCCGTTCCTCACGCGCGGCTCCGTCGCTGAGCGAGTGCTCATGTTCGAGCGGTGCCCCAGTGAAGCCACTCTCGAGCTTGCTAAACGGAAATCTCCAGCAGCCACAACATGGCGGGGACCTCACGATGTCATCAACAGAGCACAGGTAAGCGGTGTGACCTTCGAATATAAATCATTTCAAATGACGCCATTACATTTTGACGTTTGTTTACGTAGCAAAACATACATTATTTTTAGAGGGCAGAGGACAGCCGGCTTACAAACGGCGACATGAACTCTGCAAACACCAATTATTCGTGTGTTGTTTGACGTTGCGTCAGAGAGCTCGGGAACCGTGCTAGAGCCGCGAGAAGCGCGGTTTAGGTTCATAGTCACGTCGACCAGTTTGTTCAAGTACACAATGACATCAGCAGCAATGTCACTGAGATTACAATACTACTACAGTGCAAACTAATTCTGACAACAAAATATGTCCTTGTTCTAGGTAAATTTGATTAAAAACGCAAATTTATAATTTACTCCATACGAATCCTATCGTGTATTGGCTACCTACGTGACATTAGCGGAATTGTGTTAGACACAAAACATGCCATAAATAAAAGAAGAAAAAGAAGACAACAAAATACCTTGGCAAAATAATGTAGGTAGTTCACTAGTAAATGAACTGAACAATATGATACCTCGAGACATTAAAATTGAACAGCTGTTTCCATAATTAATGAGCTACCGGCCATATTCGTACTCAGTGCGCTATAAGGTCACAGGCTATTGAATAATTCGCAACTTTACTTTCCTAAATCTTTTTTGTATTAAGCCATTCCTTATTCCTTATATTCAGTTATGACTTTACTTCGGTAATCAAGCTCTATTTATTTTGTCATACCATGTTAGTTAAATTTGGCTATGTAGAAAGAACACCTTTGAACTCATTAATCATCTTTTCAAATCGTTTAGAAGGTCTCTCGTTTACTTAAATGCATTGTGAATGCACAATAGTTCACCATACATTATAAACGACTGAAAGGAGTTTGAAATTCTTTAGAGCACAATCTTCAAAAGATTAAAAGGAAAAGTGAATTAAAGATAGAAATACCACACGACATGATAATCATTCATTACTAACAACACACACACAGTTTCTCTTGCAATTGCAACTATCTGCATCTACAAAGTAACCACTGAGAATCAACAAGTCTCATATGAACGACACAAAAGCAAATTCGGCCAACCAGAATTAGATAAAGATTACTTATAACTAGAAATTAATAATGTAGGTACTTATAGTTACAAAATAACATCAATTCAATTCCCAATTGCCAACCAGAATTAGATTAAGATTGAATATGACCAGAAGTGTATTGATGTACTTAAAGTTACTGATGAACATTAACTTTACACTAGAGTTCTATAAGCAAACACTAATTAAGCTACAATAAATCAGACATCAGACAACGGACTTTCAACCGACACATCTAAATGAGTACAATGAACCATTTAGGTGTATTGAACAGCTCCCACGTCTGATTTAGTGCATGTTCGTACAATGCGCTCGGGTTGGGCGGTGCATTTTTGACAATTTGCCAAAATGTAGCGCGGCCGAGCGCAGGCGACTCTGAAAGTCTGTTGGGTGGATTGTGTCTTTGTGCTCGATAGAGGCAATGATTCGATGTACCTACCTTACAATACGTCGATGGGGGATATCGATAGTGAAGCTGATATTATTTTTAGTCGTATCAAAACTTACGTTTAGATTGCTCCTGAAATACCGATGCTTTAGAATGCATTCAGTATCAAATTCTATATTACAGTGTATTACAAGAACGAAATCGTTTATCTATTGTTTTGAACCCACAAGTATAATTAATAGAATTTTCTCTGTTTAGTCTTGCGCATTAATATTTTTAATGCGTAATAGATGTGTGTTTGTCTTTCAATTATACCGAAACGGCTCAACGGATTTGTATTAAATTTAGTACACGAGTGCAGAACATTTTTTATCCCAGAAAATTAACTTAATTCTTCGGGAGTTAGCAGTTTGTGAACGACCGAATTTCTCCGCAGCAAAACTGCAGGCTAAAGCTAGTACGGCCTAAACATTGTTTGAGGTTGCAAATTGTCCGCCTCAAGCGATTTTTATGGCGCTAGGCTATAAATGAAGAATTCTCGAGAATATTTTAATATGCCGCAAGAATAGCCTGACGCGCCCTTGACTTTGTTCAAGACGGGCGCTCTGCGGTTGCGGTTTCCACGAACGATTGAGTTTAAGCTAAATGTTGCTAAACGTTATAATTAGTGCTAAATGGAACAGTTTTTACAGAGGCTTGTGGTACTGCAAGAATATGATTTGACTTATTTACAGAAAACTACCTCAAAGTTTTAAGCTGTTCCGGTATAATAACGTCTTGATTGAAATTGAAACGTTTATCGTGACGGTTCGAACCATTTGTGTGGACTCTCTATGACCACATACCTTGTGATATGTCATCCTCAGCAGCTTATTTCATGTCCCCACTGCTGGGGCACGAACCCTCGCTCGTGGCTGGGACAGTGCTGATTGGTGGTTGTTAACGACTAATAATACCGCCGGGACCAACGGCTTTACGTGACCTTCCGAAGCACGGAGGAGACGAGATGATAAATGTGTGGTCACCCATCAGATGATTGGCCTTGTTTTAACCTTAGCAGTCGCAGACTGGGCGTGTTAACTATTACGCCATCGAGATCCTCGAACAGAAAAGGTTGATTGTAGAGAAAACCTTTTTAGCGATATGTCAAACTTTTTTCATTACCACTTTGTAAGTATTAAATTCGTGGTTGGCCCGGGAACCCGTGAATTTCAGACACGTGGATTAAAGGTCGTTCTAAATAAAGAAATATGAAGACAAGAAGAAGGTTAAGACAGGCGTTCCTAGAAAAGCGGTGTTTCTAAATGAGTTTTAAAAGTAACCTTTAAAGACGTTAAATCTGAAAACAAAAGTCTAGTTGTTTAGATGTTTTAGTTACACGATATAGTACCCTGTCCTGTATTGGACCCATCTGGAGTCTACATACCAATTTACTAGATCCATACACTATCAAAAAAAAAAATTGATTGTTGTCGGCATCGTAATTTCAGTTTATAATAAATGCGACTCAAAACATTTATATTTCTTACGCCAAAAGCTAATCTTATTGTCGGCAAAACTATGTAGTGATATGGACGGAAATATGTTTCAAATAAACATATTACCCCCCCCGTGTGATGCCGGGGATAAAGAATTGCACCACCCCATCTCTTCCCGTGGGTGTCGTAGAAGGCGACTTAGGGACGATTTCAGAGGATGGGCAGCAGCGTCTCTTTGTGATAATTCTAACCATACTGCGATCGCCAACCCGCCTGCCAAGCGTGGCGATTATGGCAAATTCCCCTCAATCTTGAGGGAGGCCTTTGTCCAGTAGTGGACGTCTATTGGCTGAGATGATGATGATGATGAAACATATTACCTATACTAAGAATCGCAGTAGTAAAATGTAATAATTAATATTAGTATCATTGATACAATAACTATTGGTTTTTGGTATTCGCGTAATTTTTGTTGTGTACCAAGTCTTAAGTTTCAGCTTGTAATCTCAGGTAATATTTTCTTTATTATTTTTTATAAGTACACATACAGATTTAAGCCAATAATTATAGTTTCTTCTGTACAATAACAAATAACAGTATCACAACAATATTATTTTATTTCGATGTTTGTAAAAAGCAAAACGTTAAAATAGTAACATTTTTTGCCAGCGCCGTTGGACAGGTGACACAATTTAAAATACTCGTACACCGAGTTTCTAAAAATTCCTTGATCTATATTGACAATGACATGTTTAAAAAAATGTAACTGTACATTTACGTTCTGTGAATCATAATTGGCTAGCAGGATATAGACGCTGGCTACATTCACGTCACGTCCAAGACAAGCAGGTGCAGTTCTGTGTACGAATTTGTTAGAGCCGAGTAAAATAGAGGACAGCCACCCACAATGAAAGTAAAATATGACAGTAGGCCGTCGCGAAGCTCATTGGGGAGATCCTATTCCGAATGTCTGTGCCAAAAACTTGTTTGACTGTCATTTGTTTAAGATGTCATGAAAAAAGAAGTCAAAACAAATGAAATCCTAATAGATGTGATATCTCTATTTGAAGGAAACTAGTTCAATTTAAAAGTGTTGTTCTACACTGTATTGAAGCGCATTATACCTTTCATCTCATCAATACTGGAAGACACTTCTGCTCTAATGTAGCCCATGAAGGATGTACTCTCACGAAAGTGATTTCATTTCAAGTTTTAATTTTTTCTCACTTCCTGCATCTTTAGAGATAGTAAATTTTCTAGAGGAGCGTTTGATACTTTAATTTGGTTCCCTATTCGGTGAAGCACTGCAAAACTTGCGGTTTATTAACACTGCGCTTTATTAACTTACTGTAAAAGTGCTTTCAAAGTAAAAAGTGTTGAATAATTTCGGCGGGCTGGTTAGAACCACGATAGCTCAATTGGAAGAGCACCTGACCCGCAATGTAGGAAGGGTGCAGGTTCAAATCCTGCCCGGAGAAATTTTTTCAACATTTGTGTTTTTATAACTTACTGTATTTAATTTCTACTGTGAGGGAAGCTTAAAAGAACATTTTACGAAAGTAATCGGGGCATGCGATCTGGGTTTACTATCTGTAACGCGGCAAACGCTCGCGTCGTATTTTTTGATAAAACAGTCCCGGATTCGACGGATGACATAAATTCCTTAATTTATAATGTGACGAGGTTTTATGTTGTGTCATTTATTTAGACAGAGCAGGGTTTGATACCGTTACCAGATACCCACGTAACGTTATTTCTATAAAGGTAATTTGGTACCGGTAATGCAGTTAACGTTATCTAGAAAAGTATTGCTACTTTTTTCGTTAAATATGGCGCTTCAATCCACATAGAGCGGTTAATTAATTTACCGGTAAAAATGCCACCCAGACAGGTAACGATATACCCAGCTTACTGGTACTTTTATTTAACGGTATCTTCGTTTGTCAGAAGTATCGATACCAATTTGCCCCGAGACAGTGTCTCGAAATGGTAGAACCACTGTGTAACAATTAAATTATACAAGGTGTAATAATTAACAAGGTTTCGTTAATGGCGTCTTAATTTTTATTACTGATACTGGTTATTTGGAAAAGGGTATGACATCTCGACAGGCAATGTAACAATCTGGGAATATAAGCATATTTTTTATAGGACCAAATTTTAAATCCTGACACCAATGAAATTTAATTAAGTATAAAACAGAACATGTTTCCATTCTGACATTCCGGGTCAGGTGCTCTTCCAATTGAGCTATCGTGGTTCTAACCAGCCCGCCGAAATTATTCAACACTTTAATTTGCACACAAAATTTGCGTTAAAAATTATTTGAACATTTTATGAGTAATTATTGTTACGATGTATAATATATTATGTATTATTATATATGTATATAAATTAAACCTTATTGTTAATGATAACTTCTGTACGTGCCTCAAAGCTTTTGTTATATGGTTAAGTATTTTAGTATACCTTTTTATATTTTCATAAAATAACTTCAACGGTATTTTGCACAACTGCAGAAATTCTTGAGCAAACCGATACCGGTTATCATTACATACAATCTTATTACAATTAAATACTCTCATATCGCAACATACTTCTTTTTACTTAGCCCGTGGCCCAATGTCCCACTGCTGTCACAGACAAATCTTTTGCAAATACTAGTTTTGCTGTAATTATAATTAATTATATTAGTCGACGAGTGGTCAAAATTCGACTCTTAATTCACAAAATATGCAATGTACATACAATATAATGTAACACATTATTATACTTAAATTATATCTATCGGGACTCCTTCTTCATATTAACTTTAACTATACCAAATATCACACTCCTCTTACGTGTACGCAACATCCTTAAAAACCGGCCAAGTGCGAGTCGGACTCGCGCACGAAAGATTCCGTACTTTATGACGTATTAAAAAAAACTACTTACTAGATCTCGTTCAAACCAATTTTCGGTGGAAGTTTGCATGGTTATGTACATCATATATTTTTTTTAGTTTTATCATTCTTTTATTTTAGAAGTTACAGGGGGATTTTACCACTTTGGAAGTGTCTGTCGCGTAAACTATTCAGTTGAGAAAAAAATGATATTAGAAACGTTAATATCATTTTTGAAGACCTATCAACTGATGTAATTTTTGAGTTTCAGTTCTAAGTATGGGGAACCCCCCAAATTTTTTGTTTTTTTTTTTCTATTTTTGTGTGAAAATCTTAATGCGGTTCACAGAATACATCTACTTACCAAGTTTCAACAGTATAGTTCTTATAGTTTCGGAAAAAAGTGGCTGTGACATACGGACGGACAGACAGACAGACAGACAGACATGACGAATCCATATGGGTTCCGTTTTTTGCCATTTGGCTACGGAACCCTAAAAAGGGCACGATATTTTCTCTTGCAGATCCTCAAAAATCAAAAAGAATTATTTTTCAGTATATTGTATCAAGACTATGTTATTAATATTATGTAGTGTTATTAACGCTTTTCGTCTTAATTAAGCATAAATATCTTAAAGCCTAAACCTAACTTCTTCAAAAAGCTAAACACGCTATGCAGTCTCACGTCAGCTGTCTGTCTAACGTGCCAACGTATCTATGGGGATTGCAACACGATTTCTCACATTCTTCCCGTTCCCGTTCGAATACCGATGCTCAACTTTTTAAATCTTTCAAGGTTGTATTAGAAAAAGAAATAAGTTTTGAATTAGTGACGTCACCTTTTTAGTAACTTTAATGTCTCCTAACTGCATCCCAAACCTCTTTGGTGTACCGTTATGTTGGCTGGGTGTATTATGGGCATAATGACAAATCCAAACAGGTTTCGATAATACAAGTAGTTTCAACTCGACTAGGATATTCAATGTGTAACGATTAAGGAGCATAACATTTCGAGACGCGGAGATTGTTCACCTCGGCCGTATCTACTACGGGCACAGAAAAAAAATAGTGTTCCAAATTTAAACTGGTCGGAACGACGGGAATGGGTTGGCGACTGCCCAGCGGCGCCGAGGGATTGCGAGTGAACCCGAACACTCCCGAACACTATCGGGGAAAAGTTTCTATATGTATAACTTTGGCTTGAATGAAAATACCTTTGCACCGATTTATGTATGACAGTCTGAATCTCAACCACATCATTTGGTTTAAAAGTCGAAACAATAATACACGGCCAATATTCCTTTCTGTATTCGATAATTAAGCTTTTGGATGATTTCTTATAAATTTAGGTCATTGAATTCTTCATGGCCTACAGTTTACTAGCTAGTGCGTTCGAGTGGCGATTCTACAAATTAAGCAACTTTCTCAATGCCGGGTCAACGATGGGTGACCATATTAAAACTATCTCGAACTCCTTGCTCTCGAAAGCGCGTTTAACCGTTGGTTCTAGTAGTTGTCGTAAGATGGAAGTCTTTAAAACCGGGTGATAGCATAGTGGGCTATGGCCCGATCTCCCGCCGCCACCGCCTAGCAGTTGGGACTGGGGACCTGCAGTGTCAAATAAAAAAGAAGGTGGCTTTTATTTTTCATAAAACAAAAAACGACCAACCACCTGACATTTAGAATCCATCGCAATCTCTTCGAGCCTCAAGGCAATACCTATGTGATTATGCTTTCACTTTTCAGCTCAAAACTGGTTACGTCGCGGCGGCAAGTGCAATGCCGTAAATGGCAAAACATAATTTAATGATCATTATAGTTACAAAAAGAGTCAGGAAGCCGTTGCGATGTATCGATAGGAAGTGTCGGACAAATTGGGCGGAAACAATCGATCACGGCGCCGATTGACATCGTTCGAGGCGCTTTAGTGCACTCGCCGCTCGCAATCACAATTTGGGACGAGAAGTATTATGCAATTATATAGAGCGCGAACGAACGTCGAGAACAATAACTCTGTGCGCACGCGCTTCAGACTTTGGGAGCAGTTTAATTCGAGCTATGCGATCGTCGTTGTAATTTTATTTGGATGTTACTGAGCCAGTAAGCGAGACATACCGCTTGGTTGATAGAAAGCGCACCATCGAAGCCTGTAAATGCTTGAAACACCAACGGTATAACCCACACCCCCACGACCCGGTCAATCTGAGCCGAGGTCCTAGCCTCTAAAGGGGTACGGGTACCGCCCCCTATCCGATCCGGATTCCTTGGATAATTTAGTAGTATCTAGTCATAGTATCTAGTCATGATATTACCTGTCTAGAAAACCTCAGACGGTGTTTCGATCGCATTGCTTGAGGAACCCTATAATTTTCTCGCCACCCCCAATGCTGAAAAGGCCGCCTGAGATCATCAACAGATTCTCTCCAGAAATAAAAGGATATATGCGCGCTGCCAATAGTGAAACTTAAGTTCTAATACCGCTAATGCTCTATATTAATTTAACTGTGAATCTAGTACTCGTCATACCAGAATACAGAAATAGGTATAAAGGTTGTCGCCACCTAGACTGATTCTAGGTAGCATCCCTTTCTTGGAAGAGTTTGCTGATGGCCTCTAGCTAGCTGCCTTTTTTGGGGGTGGCGAGAAACTTAAAGGGTTCCTCAAGCCGTGTGATGGAAATACCGTCAGAGGGTTGCTAAAGGGACTGGCATCATGCAAGCGTGTCGCCTTTGCCTACTAGGTTCTCGGAAGGGCTCGGTCCGGATCAGAGCAAAATCCTACGACCAGGCTTAAAACTTATTTGTATGTTACAATCACCGCCTTTACATGTCCGTTATGTAAAATTAAAATGCTACTTCCTAAGCTGAAATTACATTTAATTTGGATGTCAAGTGACCAGTAATCTTACAGTTTAAAATTCCATAAAACACGAGTAATGCCCAGAGCATTCCGATCTCCCGGTCACCCGTGGCAGAGGACCCCGACTTCGATAAATTTGATACACTGCGAAATAAAATGATGATTATTATAATATAATTGTTTTGATCATCATTTTATTGCGTATCCTCACGTGTTCCACTGAAGGGCAAGGCAGCTTCTTTCTTTTTCATGTCATCTTTTAGGAAGAATTTCAACCACGTCCAACTCATCCAATTTCCTTCTAGATGTATAATCGTTATTATTTTACATACTTACCATTCAAGACAGCCTCTAATGAGTTCTTAAACAAGTAGAAGGGAACTCGTAATTGATGTCGTGGTAGATGAGAATTATTGTCACGGGTTCAAAAACCGCAACCCAGATTGACATATTTGGCATCAAAGAGAATGGTTCTCTATTTAGGGAACCCAGATTCAGCCAGTCATAATATCGTATATCGTCGTCATCGTTAGCTCATTTTATAACCCCACACACACAGGACATGAGCCGTCCCTATGGATGGAAACACCACATAAGGGAGACCGAGTCATAAACCCCCATGCGGGCCCAGCACGGATTTGGTGGTTGTTAACGACTGCTGATGCAGCTGCAATCAACGGATTTACGAACTTGCCTTCCGAAGAACGGAGGAGCTCGAGATGATATATTTTTGGACACACATCCATCATTGATCGGCCTTTCCGACGTTGTTTAATTTCAGCAATCGCAGACCGAGCGCGTAAACCACTGCGCCATCGGTCTCCTCATATCGTATATATTGAGTATTAACGTCTGCCATCTCATTTTAACAATCAGGGCCAATAATGGCTTGCCTTTTGAAAAACGGACAAGCTAATTATTTAAATTTTGTCACCCGTCGATTACAAGTCGGAAGGATCACTCGTTAGTGGTATCTTTGTGTAAGAAAATGTAGCCGAATTATTGGCATCCGATCATAAATTTGCATTCTAGATCTACGTGAGGCAATTTTATGTTACTAAGATAATTTTACTCTCATAATCGTTTCACACAGTTGTGATTCTGCCAACCGGCTTGTAATGGATTCATCTATCGGTAAGAGCGCGGAAAAACTGGATAGTTGTTTCTTCTTTTTTGATTTTTTTAAATAATCACTTTTTTCTCTTAATGGTAAAGGTGGCCCAGGATAGATACGAGTGGAGACGCAGAGGGGAATCCTTTGCGCAGTAGTGGTACACAATGGGCATAGGCATGGTAACAACCAAACCTACAAAAATATTTTTCTACCTCCCAAAGAATCGAATCCAATTTCTTTAAGACCAACACCTTCGTTTCAACAGCATTGCGGTTATAAGTTCATAATGGTTCAATGGAGTTGCCACTTAGTTCCTGCCCGTATAGCGTGCGGGCATGCGACGGGCGACCTTGGGCATATCAACTTCGAATCAACGTTTATTGCCCCACTATCGCTTAGGACAAGTTTTACTTATCGTACTGCCTGGGTGCGGACAGAGGGCTATAGATTTATGGAACGATGGTGCAGGTTGGATACAAGCTATAAATTTATTCTAATGTCTGAATTTTTTTCTGGACGGTACCGTTTGATGTTATGGATAGACTTAATGATGTGATTAGCGGTGATTAGAATAAGTCCGAGAGAGTTTATATCAGCATTTTTTGACGTGTAAGGTACGAGTAATATACACTTTTTTCCGGGATTTCTAGTAAGTATCTAATACCTTTAAACGAGCAATTCTTGTATATATGTAGGTATATATACAATCTGAATCTCGGAAACGGCTCCAACGATTTTCATGATATTTAGTATGCAGAGGGTTTCGGGGGCGATAAATCGATCTAGGTAGGTTTCATTTTTAGAAAACGTCGTTTTATCCGTAAATAAATACCGAGCAAAGCTGTTTGATGACAATTCTTTGATAAATGAATAAATGTGTAAGTATAATATATTGTCCAGAATTCTAGCTAAAAAAAAATTAAAAACCACTAAAATTTATACCTAAATATTTTATTAATTTATTAAAAATAAAAACTAGGTAAAATTACAAAATTTACTATAATCTTTATGTGTACGTCAGCACATAGGTGTGTATCTGATCCATAAATTACATACTATGCTAGCAACGAACGAACGTTCTATCTATTAAAATAAAAAGGTTTGCCTCAGTAGTTGAGAATTCCGGGGTGAAGTGCGCTTCCACCTACGGCCTTATCATCCTTAACATCAGGTTAGTTGAAGGCCAAGTGTTTAACCGTAAGATATTAAAAAAAGGTTTAGACTTGCTCTACAATGCTAAAATCGCTACCGCAACCTCCTCTCTTCGGCCGCTGGCTAAACAGCCATAGAATGATAAAGTTTAGAGAGCTGCCGGTGAAAGTGCAATTTGTTTTGCTGTCTAAGCGCGATGTATCTTGATTTCGAGATAAGCCCGTAATAGCGTGTCGTATTATGTATGACATAACCTATCAGTTGCCTTGTTTTTTTAATAACTTTTTGGAGTGCTACAAAGAGTGTTATTGAAAGCGCAAATCCTTTTGCGTAATACGGTCTTAGAGCATTAAACCAACTTTAATGCTCCAAAAATACGGTAAACCTCAAAAGTTTGTTGTTTGAGAAACTAAGCTTTCTAACTATTGTTATAAAATATTATTATTGTGAATAATTATTATGTAATATGTAATATTAACAGTTGTTATAAGTTGCTCCTATTTTTCTGGTCTACATAAAACTCGACATTGCGGCTTCATCTTGGCACAAGCTCTCCACCGTAAGGTTACGAACTCATTCAGGGCTTTGATTGTATTGACGTTAAAAAAAATTGTAAAAGATGATTTCGAATTAAAAAAAATGATTTTTTGGATTTTTTTGATACACGAAATTTTTGACGACTAATGAGATTTATGGAGAGAAAAAAAGAGCAAAACAATTTCGGAAAACAAAAATAAAAAAAAATTAATAAAAAAAATATTTTTTATTTTTCAGACAACTTAAAGATCCATTATGTTAGTAACAATGATGTGTGTGAAGTGTTTTTTTTTATTTTTTTATTTTTAATTGGAACTTTCTGAAACCCATTGAAAGTATTATACTTATGTAGTGTTCCCTAACTCTATGGTTTTTGTAGGGGATCTTTGGTAATGTATGATATTATAAAATTCCCTTTGCTACCTTTCTCGTAGATTTATCTTTTATTTTCTAACTTTTCGTATTTACTTGATATTGATAACGTTTTTCGCCTCGCTAGTACTGACAATTAGTGAAGTATTATCAGTGACCCACATCGTATATTGACGCTGTTATCAAATCCACTAGAGGTGCTCGTCTGATAACGGACAAATTACTTAGTACAAGCACTCATTTTAGGAAAGTTAAAAATAAATCACACATTGTTGTAATCGAAAATATACCTTAATTTGTTGCTAAAATGAATCACTTTAGGTCACATCACAATTCCTGCTAATCTTTCAAACATTCAGGCTCTAAAAACATCCTAATAAAAAACAGACTCCATAAAATTTGACTGAAAAAATTGCACTAAAAAGTTAAAAAATAATTGCGTAGTTTAGTTGGTTCAATTTACTTGAAATTAACTTTTAATATACTCAATTTTAAATTCTTAAAAACTATGCGACTGCCATATACTTAACTTCACATCTAACATTGAATTCAAATATTGACTTGTATTCCATAAAGAGAAACAAATAAAAAATATATTTTTAGACTGCATAAAAAGACAATCATTTGATTAGGAAAATATATAGGTACAATCATTGTTATTTTTGGAGCCGGTGCCAGCCAACGAAGTTTTTTGAAGCCGGTGCCAGTCCGCGTTTGTAATCAAAATTTCATGCATAAGATTGAATGTACTATTGAGATTGTATTATATAGTATGTCGTTAACTGTTTATGTTAAAGTTACCTTGGCTGGCACCGACTCCAAAAATAACAATAATTGTACCTATATATTTTCCTAATAAAATGGTTGTCTGATAAGTAGTCTAAAAAAATTTTTTTTATTTGTTTCTTTAAATGGATTGCAAGAAAATATTTGGTATTTGCATGTTTGTCATAATATGTGTTCTGTTAAAGTCAAAGTCAAAGTCAAAGTCAAATATTTATTATTCAAATAAACTTTAGAAAAGTGCTTTTGAATCGTTCAAACATTTTTTACCTACTACCCATTCAGGACGTCTACAGCTCACAGCGCCGTTTAAATGAGACAAGCGAAGAAAACGAGAAACGCCTAAGTATCTCAAAGTAGGAAATCAAAAACTGAGTTCCGATCCCTGCCTCCTTTTGCTCCCTTTGCCTTATAGTCGCTTAACTATCTTAATCGAGATATTTATCGCCACCCGTGAAATACTTATCATTGAGGAGTTCTGGTGGCAATCTGTGGTATTTTTCATCAGTTACACTTCATCAAATGATAGTTTCTGAATGCAAATGCTTGATTTATTGCTGAAAATACAAAAATCGTTGTGGTCTTATCGGCCACCTGCTGGCCGATCGCCGCTCAAGGGGATAGGTAGGTATGCCTACAATATTTGAGGAGTTCCCTCAATTCTTCAAGGATTCTATCATCAGAACTGGACCAAATTAATAATATGAATTCAGATTATGAATCCAGAGAGCCATTCCGGATGTATGAGGCCAGCCTGAGTGTGTGTCATTCTTTTGCTTTTTTCTCTCGTCAAAATGGAGCCACACATCACGTATTCTTTTTATATATGAGTAGATACAGGTGGAGGACCTAACAGTGTTATAGACTACTTTTTATCGCAGTTAAATACAAAATTCTTGGTGGCACGCGATAAAGACTTGAGAAAGACGAAATTTAATACGAAGGCGCGAGCGCGCGACAACTATTTTTTTTAAATCAAAAATTTGACAAATTATTTCGCTTTGAATTGACACTGACAGTTGTTGGGTGCTATGTGTTTCTCATAAATAAATAAATTACAATAAAAGTTTATCATCGCCAGTCCTCTCTATAAGTGTTGTGGTGTTTTACCCAGGGAGAGGGGCGCTTATTGATATATAGATATTGGTATAAAGTGTTTCATTGCAGTGCCACACTAGCGCCACCAATTGATAATTTGACAATTAAGTACAAACGGACCGGATTTTTTTTTAAACATTGCGTACCGTCCGACAACAGGAAAGCATCCATAGTATTTATTTAATAATTGTGCACTACTTTTTGTTGCGTGGTTTATTCACAAAACGGGCTATCGCATTTATTCACAAACAATGGCCACTGTTGGTGTTAGCGAATGAATACAAAAACATACCTAAAAGTAGTGCACAATTATTAAATAATAGATGTTTGGCTAGTGTCGGAAGGTCCGCAATGTTTGAAAAAAAATCCAGTTTAGCAGTTATCAAATTAAATCCAATAGCAGCGCTAGTGTGGTAGGTGCATCTTTGACCCGGCCGTACAGTCATCATGATAGAAGCAACACAAACGATCTGGACATTTAACAAAAAAGAATCAAATCAAATCAAATCAAATCAAATTGCTTTATTTGCAAAATATGGGTACAAAATGTAGGCTTTATAAATATTAGAACGCCATATTTAACCATTGCAATGGTGTGCAAAAATATAAGAACTTATTTAAACTTATTTTTTCTTATTAAGTTAGTGTTTAGAATCGAAAAGTGTTGATGGTGTGTTCGGTGATTGAAAAACACACACTAATCCCGTTATTGTAAGGTTTATTTTCCTCAAATATCCACAGAGATTTATGATTTGTGTCGCATTGATGTATTGGTAGCCGACTGTTGGTAACAAGAAACTTCCATACACTTACGATTTCTCCCCCACAAACATTTCGGGCGTGCACAGTACTTATTACGGCAGAAGCGTACAAGAAATCTCACTCACCGTGTACTTACAAGGCATTGTGTCCAAAATTTGCGTTCCAGCATACAACCCATTGTATCGACTAGAAGCTTATAAGCTTTCACTTTCGCACGATGTGTCGGTTAGCGCCTTGCATAAGTTGTTAAACGCCTCGTCACGCCGAGACAGCCTTAGCTCTTAATATCGAACGATATAATTATTCCTATTAAGTCGCTGCCATTCTGAGCTCTATTGTGAAAGTGATATGCGCTAGGTGATGTCAGATGGACGTAAAGAGATGGTGATACCACGGCCACGGGTGATACGGATCATGTCATTTTAGGGCGGCGGCGAGCTTTTGTTATCGCCAATTAAAACAAGCTATATGGGATTGCAGAAAATTTTGTATACTGATCTCCAATCTTCAGTATGACGATGGCACTAGACGATGATGATGACGATAATGAGCTTTTATTCAAGCTTAATAAAATAAACATTATGTTTGATTAACCTTCTTTGTGGCATTTCAACTATTGAGTTAAAAACTTTTTGGATGTTTTTCAAAAGAACAGTTTTCATTTGTCTATAATAATATTTTGTAGTCTTAATAAGAAAAAAGAACTATTGAACTTCTTGGCGGGAAAGCGAAGAAGTCATGTTTGCAGTTTTATGCTAGTTATTACTAGTTAGTTTTATGACTAGTTAGTTTTAAGTTTTATTTTTGCAGTGCAACGTCATTTCTCAAATTCTCTCAAGAAAACCGCGTGAGACCTCAGTAAAGTTCAACATCTTACTTACTATTAAAAGAAAATATTGTACAATATCTTCATAACTTTGACATTGGCTAAATGTACTAAACGCACGAAGCCACTAATTAAGAAAAAACATAAATATATAATATTACTAGCTAGCGCATAAGGTTCACTGAAATATTAACACACACAGAAAAAAAAGATTGTTGAAATGAACGTAGTTTGTTTATTACCTCACTAAATAAAGCCATTCATAAAATCCGATGACATAATATGGTTAATACAATGATTCGTAATTGTTGTCCTCATTTGAGGACATGTATTGGTGTTACGCGTATTCCGAAGCCTGGTTCACGGGAATCGTGTGCGTATGAATTATGTGACCCACTTGCTTTTGAGCCAGTCGTTTCAGAGAACACGATTCCTATGACTCAACACCGAAATAATGTTTCATCGAGTTCGCGTCACAATGATAGTTATGGAAGACAGATACAAAACTTTACTGTATTAGTTACAAAATTAATATAAGTTCCAGCGAAAATACTTCAAGCTAATAACCGTGAAACAGGAACTTTCCCTGAGGACTAAGTAAAAATTACAAACAAAGACACGTAAATGCTTTAGCAGCTAAGTTAAGTATCAGGATCTATAAGTGTGGAGGAGCTCGATGGCGCAGTGAATAACGCGCCCGGTCTGCGAGTGCTGAGGTTAAGCAACTTTCGCAAAGGCCGATCATCGGATGGGTGACCAAAAATGTATCATCTCGAGCTCCTCCGTGCTTCGGAAGGCACGTAAAGCCGTTGGTCCCGGCTGCATTAGCAGTCGTTAACAACCACCAATCCGCACTAGGCTCGCGTGGTGGTTTATGGCCCGTTCTCCCTATCCATCCATAGGGAAGGCTCGTGCCCCAGCAGTGGGGACATAAAATGAGCTGATGATGATGATGATGATGATCTAGAAGTATCCATAACCCAAGACTGAGGAGGAATAGTGTTCCAATACTCGTTCAATTATAATAAATCAATATTTTCAACTAATAACAGTACTTCCTCATTTATTGCAATCATCATATTTTCCTTTTAAATCTTAATTCTTAAGCGTGTTACGTATGTTCTGACGTCAGCTTATTCGATTAAAAGGCGTAAATATCCTGAATATATAACTGTCAACATAGATATTTTTAGCAATATTTAAGTTTATCTTTAAATATATATTCTAAAAACCAGAGAAATGTGTCATCATCATCATCATCAAAAGCCTAATATATATAATATATATAGCCACTAAGCACGATCCGAAATGAAACAAGAGAAATGTGTGGGAATATCCATTCGTACAACATAGAAATAAGTCCAGAGAAAATTAAATCCGTCGTCGTACCTAAACTTGGTTCTGCAAATCACATGCTCCAAAGAACAAGCAAAGACATTGAAAACTTTTAAGGTCACCTTAAGTTGACAAGAGCATAGAGTTTCTTAACCTTTGAGATGGCTGCGGAGTTTTACTTATTATTAGATGAGCTTAAATCTGTCATAACAGGTCAACCTCGTGCTGTAGCCATCACTATCTTATTTGAGTCCGTCGCCATAACAACAATGTTTCGAGGGTTGTTGTATCCCGATAGTTACCTGTAGATGCCTGTAGATAAGATAGCCAGTCACTTTCTTCAGTTCCTGTAGTTAAGGTTTCAGAGTGAAGTGCGCGACCTCGTCGTCTATTACCATCAGCTGAATTGAAGGCAAAACACGATTGTATACGACGAAAATAAACTTTTGGTACTTATGTAGTTCTTCTGAAATTGTACATATTGTCTTGCAACATTCGTCCACCCCGTAACGTCTGCTGTAAATAAGAGCTAACTAAGCAATGACTATTTCCACAGACTAACTGATAGGTACAGTTACATACATTGGCGTCTATAATAGAATGCGAAGCTAAAGCTTTAAGCGTGTACCTACAGATCAACCCGATGTCCTTGTAAGTTAAGAGCCAGCAGACACAATTTGGATAAGCTCGCTCTATCGACGATCTCATCTTGATGTTAGACTGAAATTGAGGTCAAGATTGAACGAACCGTTTTAACCGACTTCCAAAAAAGGTGGGAGGCTATCAATTCGATTAAGTATAATTGTATTATATTTTTTTTTCTCTATGATACATCAAAGGACCTCGATGTAGTTGTGTCACCGGATGGCCAAATTACGCTATAAGTGTCGGTAGCTGAACAGCAAAATGTTTTGGATTGATTGCGGGAAGCCGTGGCCAAAGACTCTGACGTGAACCCACATATAACACAAGCCTATTTTTTTAAAGATAGGTTAGCAAAACTATTTTTTTTTAATAAAATAAAAATCCTCTGGTCTTTGAAAGGCAAGTTAAGCCCATATGTAAGAATTATCGTGGATTTGTGTAAATAAAACAACGACTGAAACTATTACAGCTGTAGTATCAATGCGAAATTGAAGTTAATACGAAAATTACGTTTTCCAATTATATCGAATGGAAAAGAAGTAAACACGCCATTTCGCGGTAAAAATAGTTACCTTAACCACATGAGTAAAGTTGCCAAACGTATGGCATCTATCTTTACAGAGGAAGAAGAGTGAAAGGATAGGGTTGCACAAAAGGTCCCGATCGAAATGTTACTGAGAAAGGGAAACCTCAGCAGGCCCCACTAAGATAAGATAAGATAAGCAAGTAAGTTGACAGTCGTCAAAACCCACCAACCAGCATTGGGCCAGCGTGGTAAATTATGGCCCTATATCTCCAATTGCTAGAACATGTGCAAACGCCTGAGCTGTTCCTAGCCTGATGATCAAGTTTCAAAGGATGCCATGTGAGACACGCCAAAACCCGCGCCGAAGCAGCCATTAGAATATCACACCGGAACTGAATCTCTCTTATCTAACCCACGATTATACAATGCCTAACAGTAAGTAATAAATATTAATTGACGGTAATAAACTTCGCCAACAGCCGGTAAGCGTTTCACATCAAAGCCACCGCAACTGCATCGACGGTAGAAATGAGGAAGATTAGGGCTGTCAACAGTTTTGCGACTGATTATAGGAATTTTTTGAATACGCTTTTAAAGAGAGTAAGCTTATCAGCAAAAGCGACGATCGAAACCAAAATAATATTATAGTTAAATGAATTTGTGCAACCTATAAAAGTCAAGATTTATGTACATACGTAAGTCATCAAAATTACTTACTTAAAAATTGGCTCAACATTATTACTAATTGTATACCTACAATTAGTAATAAATCTTTAGTTTCATTCGAATTCGAATTAAAAATACGGTATTTAATGGAAAGAGTATAAAAACGGTTGGTCCCACCCATCTGAAACATAATATTTTTGCGTACAAAATATTCTTCCAACAGAAAATACTGGAAAATATGTTAGCGTTTATGTGTCTAAAGGTACATAGATTGTGTCATGTGTACGTCGAGTGAGGGTGACAAGATAGGACGAATGTCTGTACAGAATACTTGGAGTGACGGAAAGTGAGCCCGTGTTTTAGGTATACTACACAATATATTGTAGTATATAGTATATGTAGAGGAGCACGATGGCGCAGTGGTCAACACGCCGGTCTGCGATTGTTAAGGTTAAGGAACTTTCGCATAGGCCGGTCATCAGATGGGTGACCAAAAATGTATCATCTCGAGCTCCTCCGTGCTTCGGAAGACACGTGAAGCCGTTGGTCCCGGCTGCATTAGTAGTAGTTAAAACCACCAATCTGCAATGTACCCGCGTTGTGGTTTATGGCCCGTTCCCCCTATCCATCCATAGGGAAGGCTCGTGCCCCAGCAGTGTAAACGTAAAATGAGCTGGTGATGACACAATATATATATATATTACATTACAGTGTGGTTGGTGACCCTAAGAAAGACGTACAACGAATGCGGTATTATGCACACAACATATCGCTTTTACCACCCCGATTCTTAACTTTATAGCGAGGGGTATAAGGATCCTTTTGTAATCGAAGATAGCCTCATATGAATAATGAAAATTCTTAGTTATTATGTGTGGTGCGTAAGGTTACTTTCTAGTATCTTGAATGGTTTATTGAACCATGAATTAACTATGCTTTCTTATAACTTATAAGTTATAGGTAATAAGTTACAATTTTACTAAAATAAGTTAAGTCAAAAAAGGAGATAGAAATTAATCCATTTGGCTATTGAAAAAATATTTAAATATATCTATATTTAACCACCTGTGTGTTCTAATGCTTAACCACCGGTCTCGGACCCAGAAGTCCCGGGTTCGATTCCCAGCGGGGGCTACACATTTGTCTACTCGGTTTGGTACCAACCAAGAGCTTGTTTGTTCGCCTGGCTAGCTACCACCATAACATTGCCTCAGAAGTTGATAATAAAGGCGAAGTGCTTAGCCGTACCAGGCATAAAAAAAATTAGAACAGAACTTTATGACAATCCAATACCAAAACCAACAAGGTGTTAAATAGGGTATCGAGATCCTAAATTCAACTTTTATTTAATCGTTCCATAATGATGATGATGATGATGATGATTTGATCCGACCGATTTCGTTCCATAATAAGAATTATTCAAAGCTGATAATTCGTGTTCGACATATTTTAATCTCAACAATTTTACAAATACTAACTTTTCGATATTAAAATATATTGGCAATAAAATTGACAATATTTATATTCAAAGTACTATTTTATTGCTTGAATATTCGTAATATTCGATTTATAATTAACATCTTTCTGGAAAAAGAGAGAAATATATATAATAAGGTACCAATTCATAAGAATAAATATCTCAATTATTTTTTTAGCTTTGTTTATTAAAAAAACGTCGCTATTTATTTTATGGTTTTAAGGGTATGTTATGCATTAAATTACTGAGCATATTAGCATTTTAGCTGAGGCCTTGGGGTCAGTAACGTACGAGTTACACCCATGCGTCTCAATAGACGGTCTCAGGTCAATATCCGCAGTGACCGCGCACCACTAGGCGGATTGCACAGACTCCTGAAGGCCGTTTCTACTAAATAACTGCAACTACACTGCTGTGACGCTGCAGCGTCGCGTGTGTCAAAATGAGCAAATTTTGACGTTTCGGTATTCTGATCAGCAGCGCTGCTGCAGTAGTGTTGCAGGGAAGGAGAAGAAACGCAAATAGTATTCCATTAACAAAACTGCACTACGCCTGCACGTTTACTGCAAAATAATCGTATTCCAATAAAATACTTTGACATTTGTGTAGTAATGACAGCAGTATTGGTGCAGTTTTTGTGCAGGTTTATTGAAATAGATCGTGATCAATTTTTGCACAGAGTATTATAAGCTAAATAAAATATTTTAATTATTAAGGTAACATTAGTCCTTTTAGTTTTATTGCAGGATTCGTGCAGCTGTAGTGTAGTAGACGCGCAGTTGCAGTGTAGTTGTGGTGCAGAGAATTTTAATTGAATACGTCTATTTCCACGGCACTGCTCCTACACGCGACAAATGACAGGCGTAAACGTGCAGTTGCAGTTTTTTTATAGAATTGACCTTCTGCACATCAGGCTATACAAAACTGTCAAATTTCTTCAATAAAATATGTTCAGACATAAACATAAAATCCTCATTTGAGGATATAAGATAGTTTGTAGTAGTCTGTGATGTGCAGGCATGTGTACACCAGTGTAACAAGTTTGTAAAAAAAAACTAGTTTACGAGTATTATCAACTCGACACTAAATTCGATTATATTATGTTAGGTATTCGTTTCTACTTCACATTTACATTTAAATTAAAATAATGGGGTAATTAAAACTAATCAGAGATCAGGAAATTTATAGTTTTAGTTAAAGGCAACACTTTGTTTACTGTTATAGTGACCTTGGGATTTTACGCAGATACATTTATTATTTTGCGTAAAATTTTATTGTTTATGTCACTTTATTATGATGAGATGCTGTTTGAACATAAATCGATAATAATATCCGCATTACCCAGTGTTTTTTTTGCTTTGTAGTAACACACACAAGCTTCAGTCTATACTAATATTATAAAGAGGAAAGCTTTGTATTTTTGTATAATATGTATGTTTGTATTGTTTGTTATAAACTCAAAAACTACTGGACCGATTTAAAAAATTCTTTGACCATTAGAATGCTACATTAGCGCTGAATAACATAGGCTATATTTTAAAAAAGAAAAAAAAAAAAGGAAATGCTGTATGAAGTCCGCCGGGTCAGCTAGATAAATGAGTAGCAAAAGATCTGCAAAAACTTAACTAACCCTTAAAGTCGGTGGTGTAACTAAAAAGAAAAAGTTCGTTGACTCCAGATTCGGAATCGACATTTGTTTGCCTTTCCCTTATTTCCGGTGACGCAATATGAAACCATTCATTTGCACGAAAGAGCAATTAAAAACATAATTAAAAAGCTAAGCCTGTTCCTTTTATAATTTTTTCTCATTCTATAGTAGAGAATTGTTTCGGATTACAGTAGACATTGTTTTCCCTGAAATAATAAGGGTTGTATTTAATCGATCACCAAACTCATCTAACCTAACCCACAAAAATACTAAGTTAGCACCTAAAAATACAAAGTTAGCACCTAAACTACTATTGAGATGCTAACTTAGCATTTTAGGTGCTAGCCTACTATTTTTTTGTGGATCAATTTATTATTTCTCAAATAATAATGGCTTCTCAATTACAATTGTATCTTCAACAATTTTTGATATTGTTGTTCAATTGTTTGTCAACTGTTTTGATGATGTTGGGTTTTCTTTATGGTTTTTCTTTTTCTTGCGCACTGTTGTTTATATCAACAAGTTGTTATTTTTGTTCAAGTTAGCAGTTAGGGGAACTGGGTGCAGTGAACTTTAAATGCTCCTGTATTACATATTTGTGAATGGTTATGTGTTACACAAAGCTGTATGTTTGCTTAATAAAATAGAGATAAAAATCTATGGTCTAAATTTACCACTACCAACGCGACCATTGAGTCAGCGTGATCGGCATCATGTGTGACTGAGCCCAACTGTGAGACGGTTCCAGGCTGATGATGATAGAATTTGCTAAAAGTCACTATTAATTACCATTTAGATCAACAGGGGAAGAGTCTTTCAAACTAGTAACATGATCGGTAGCCGAAAGGATCTCTTTCTCTCCTTCCCAACTGATGTTATCCACCCAATGTTGAATGTAGGTCTCAAATGCTCGCAATTCCTTGCCTGCCGAAAGGATAGATGCTGACAAATCGTGATGCAATCCCAACAGCTGCGACAAACTATTGACGTGAACCTATATCTGACAGAAGCATAAAAGGTTTTAGGTGGATCAATATGCCTGTTATTAATGTATTAAAACCGTATTGATATGCTGTAATCGCTTTAAATATATTTTTATGTGGCCAATTTTTAGCTACCACCGAGGGCCGACCACCCAGCTTTGTCTTTGGAATACAAATACCTTGATTGTCGCAATACCATTTTGTCCATTAGTATTCATGACTTGCTCTGCCATTTTCCCTCGTTTTCAATTTTTTCAGCCTCTATTAATTTTCTAGACAAAACGAGATTTCTTTTAGTGGTTACTGATTGTATGTTAACTTGTGAAATTATTAGAAATTGTTTTTGGTAAGTAGTAAGTATAAGTATTTTCGCAATTTGTCATTGTCAGTATTGTCAGTATTTCAAAAGTTTCAAAAGACAACAATTACTTATACTCGTAGGTACTATATATGCTTTACAAATACTCTTCCAATACTGACATAGTTTGAAAGGCCTATTGTTATTATTATCTAATATTAATACGTGAAGCAAAAACTTTGTACTCGTTTTTGCGGACGGAGGAGTATGAAATTTCGCATACTTTTAGTATATATAGAGAAGGTTATCCGAATGTTAATATTTTTTTAAAATTATGCATGAAAATACATTAAATCAACAAAAACAACATTTCACACACTACCATGTATTTGACACACACGTATTGTTTTTTTAAATTTTTTTTTAGTGTAGTTCTTTCCCTGAGGTACCGGCTAAGGTCATAGACCATTCTGCCATGTCATTAGTTTCTTAATTTCATTAGTATTATAATATATATTCCAGTTTTCCTTCCTGTATAATGATTGATGATGATGAATGATATTAGAAATAAGAAGTGATATACCCCCCAACCCCTCGAGTATCTCAGTAAAGATTTTACTAAGGCTTTACTAAGTCCTCGGGCGGACTTCTTGAGAGAATTTGAAAAGTGACGTTACACTGTTTTGTTTCATTTGCCAACACTCCTGCACACTCACGAAAACTTAACGGTTAATAATCCACCATTATTTTACATTAATATTTGACTTAACACAAATTTTAGAAAATAAAACAAAACCGCAGACTCTTCACTTTCCCGCCAAGAAATAAGAAAGAAAAAGTGTCTTTGCTTCCTAAGTTGCAACCTGTAAACAACTCACTATAAATAAATTAACTATACTTTTTCAAAGCGCTAGTGCCATCCTAGCCCTCCAACGGATAACGGATCATGTGGTTGACAATGATAGAAAAGGATAATACCGTAATAGCAGCTCGTCCTCAACGTGTGCTATTTGCATTCTCCGTACGGTATTTCTAAATATCCGTCGGACACAACTTCTACGGCGTTCGGACACGTGTATGTCATTGTAACATCCTTGATAGATGATACCAATGGCAAAACAAATTGGATCTCCAATAAGTCTAGAGTGACAGCTCTAGTTATGGTTTTCAAATATTTAGAACTAACGTTCTATTGTTTTAACTCTTTTATGCGATTGATCTGAGAGTTCATAAGGAGTTCATGACTTCATGGCGGATAGTGAAGAGACATGTCTGCGGTTTAATCTTATTTTCTAAAATTTGTGATACGTCGAATATTAATGTGAAATAATAGTGGGCTATTAACTGTTAATTATTCGTAGACGTGCATGAGTGATGTGATGGCAAATCAAAAAAAAAATCAGTGCATCGTCACTTTTTGAAATCTCTCAAGAAGTCCGCGTGAGATCTCAGTAAAGCTCTACATCTTTACTCATACTCAAAGGGTTGAGGGAAATCTATATATTAATACGTGAAGCAAAAACTTTGTACCCCTTTTTACGAAAATTTCGCACACTTATAGTTTATATAGAAAAGGATTGCAGAATGTTAGTATTTTTATTTAATTATGCATAAAAAATACATTAACATTACACACACTACCATGTATTTAACACACACATATGTATTTGACATTCACGCATATATACTATTTTCAAAAATTTCAAAAATGGAAGAGGAGCGGCCGACATCTGTCAATGCCAATCTAAACTCACATTCTATCTTTTTTAATTTTTCATTGCTTAGGATACAATCCGAGCAGCCTTATCACTGCTCATTTCTATTATCATGAATTATCATCATCCATTAAGAAAGTAAATATTGTTTTTATAACTTGTAAGAAAAATAACTTTGATGCTGACTACATGTTTGCTAACCGCATAAAGCCATTAACTAAGGGAAAAAAGGAGTTCATGTAAGAGTGATTTCAAATATTAGAAAGTGATTTTGTTTATGCTTGTTGCAAATATGCTTACAGGTATTTGTGTCTGTGTTTAACCACGACGAAGGTCGGAGATCTGTTGTGACCATCTTTATCAGCAGAATGTCACCATGTGAAAAATTGGTATCTAAATGGTTTCGCCGAAAGCTAAATTGGAATCAAAATGGGGAAAATATTAAATTTTGCTTAGTTAACACGTTCACACACACACACACACACACACACACGGCAAATTCAAGGCTTTCTAGCTACTAAACACAATCATGTAATGAAACATTGCGTTGAGGACGAAAGAGGGTTCTAAAATATAGTCTTAGAGACTTGGATAGATCTCAAAGTTTGGCCAGATAGAGAGAAAGATAAATATCTGAAGATCTCCTTGTGATACGTGATCTATCTACACCAAGAGGTTTCTTTAAATGGTCTTGCAAAGTTCCCCATTACTTTTTATAGAAACCAGATTACGAGCTAACGTCAAAATACGTGTTACAATCGTACTCACAGGTAATATTCACGTGTCCACGCCTTTGTTCTTCCAAATGGCATGTTTTCGCACGCTCCATATACCATTCGCTACATGGAAAGTGTACAACTGACACAAGTAGAGCCGACTTTATCCTAAGTGTGATAAGGTTTATTTTATGAGCTGTATGTGTGTATGCAAAATGGTTGCGTCTGAGATTTCAAGCATTACCATCCTGGTTGCATGAATGAGCGTGTGCTATGCACGGTATATGTATTCAGGTATTAAGTATGTATGTCGATGTTATTGTATGTTTTCCAACATATTGATCACAAACACTTTGATATTGTAAATATTTTTTTATGCTAAAATTAGTGTAAAATTTAAAAAAGATAGAATGTGAGTTTGGATTGGCATTGACAGATGTCGGTTGCATTAAAGACTAACAAGGACTTCCTGGCGGAAAAGTGTAGTCATGGCTGCGGTTTTGTTTTATTTTCTAAAATTTGTGTTGTGTCGAATATTAATGTGAAATAATGGTGGATTATTAACCGTCAAGTGTTCGTGAGTGTGCATGAGTGTTGACAAATGAAAGAAAACAGTGCAACGTCCCTTTTCAAATTCTCTCAAGAAGTCCGCCCGACGACTTAGTAAAGCCCCACATCTTTACTGAGATACTCGAGGGGTTGGGGGGTATATTATATCATTTCTCACTTCTCATTTCTATTATCGTTCATCATTATCATACTGGAAGGAAACATTAAGAAACTAATGATATGGCAGCATGGTCTATGACCTTAGCCGGTTCCTCGGGGAACAAACTATACTTTAAAAAAAATAAAGACTAACAATACTTGTGTGTCAAATACATATATATGCGTGTGTGTCAAATACAAGGTAGTGTGTGTAATGTTGTTTTTGTTGATTTAATGTATTTTTATGCATAATTTAAGCTTTATGATACTACATCCGAAGCTCAAATATTTGGTCTCGTTTAAGCTCACCAAAAGCTGCTAGTCCAAAAGCACGTAAAAAAGTTAAGATTTCCTTTTGCGTTTCTATTTATTTTAAGTTGAATATTAGTTTTGATTACTTAACGCAAACTTGCTTACCAGACATACTTATTTATAAATATTCAATGTTGTGTACACTATCTTGCATCTGCAAGCACCTATAACTATATTTGTATACATAGCAGGTCCAGTTTCAATTTCATTCTCATGCATATGCAAACGATCTCCAGCAGATTAAAATGCCTTATTCATACATATTAAATCTCTGCTGCTTAACAACAACCCATAAATCTCCGTTGTATGAGATATTTCGGTTCATATGCTAGATGTCGCGTGGTATTAGGCTGTGAAATCACAACTGCCTTTATCGGTATTTATCTTTTCTTATAAAATGTATCTATGATTCTATCAAAAGCATAATAGTAAATTCAATAATTTACGTTAATTATTATCATTTTTTTTCTTTTTTTGTCTTTTTTTTTTAGAAATGATAATTATGCAACTTGGAAATCTTTATCGTAGGTTAATTTATAAGATTCGATATGAAAATAGTATTGTAGATAAATAGATAGATAATATTATATTTATCTTTTATTGCAACACTATGAAACATAAACATGAATAAATAACAACAAATATCAATAACTTACAAAGTTACAATTTGGCGGTGTTATAATAAATGTTATAATAAATAAAAAAAATAATAACGATAAATATACCATAATAATATAAATAAATAAACCTATGTACATAAACATAATAGTAGTCTCAGGTAGGAAAGTGACTTAAAAACACGTAAATTTTCAAATTCCGCGCGGCTCCCCTTAATGGTTTTAAATAATTATTATCATCCTTCTAAATCTTACATTAGTTTTAAATTGGGTTCCAAAACATCGATACTTTAAAAATCGATGAGAAGGGTACTGTTATGAGTCTGCATATTAATTTGCTCAGATATTATTTTTTTTTTATACTGAAGAAAGCCTTTTATGTATGTATTTCTTAACAAAAACATTGCTAGATGGCGATAAAGCGAAATTAGATTGAGAGCCAAGCTTTTTGTTAGACACACAAAATTAAAGTCTGGATTTTCTATCTTATTATCTAAGTAAACGTCTGGAGCTTTCTTTAATATTTTAGATAATCAGGTTTTGTCAAAAATGCTCTTGTAAGTGATGCTGAAAGCTTTTATCCATTCTGAGCTGAATGAATCTTAATAAATAACATAAGCGTCAAACTTGTATAAAAAAGAGTATTTATTTGTTTTAGGTAGAATCAGTGCATTTGCATTGTTGTCGTTATTAAGGGGGTGCAGCGCGGACGCAAAACTGCAAGTTGCTTCACTGCGAGTTTCAAGTTTCTTTACACCGGCGCACGACTACGAATACGCACGTACACTAATATCTGTACAGAGTAGGCTGGTGATTTAATTAGAGCAATGTTTACTTTCGTAAAATCATAGGCGTTTGGGTAAAAAATAAGAAAAGTCTTAATATTTTCATATTCATGTTTTTTTATTGAAAAATAAGACAACAGTGACCTGCGGAATATCAATACAAACATTTTGATGTCGGATAATTGTTTCATTTGTGCTATATTTACAAAGTTTCTGAAAAAATAAGTTTTTAGATATCATTATTTTACGTATTGTTTATGCAGTTTCTGGGTATTTGTTTCAAATTCCAAGACAACCATGACCTTGTGAAAGGATCAAGCTAACCTATACTAGTCCTTTTAATGTATAAGACCTATTCAGCGCCTAGCACCAGTGACTTAAAAACACGTAAATTTTCAAATTCCGCGCTGCACCCCCTTAAGTACCTGGATGACCGACCTTTGCTCGTTTTTTTTACATAATGTTTTCTAAAAATGAAACCTAGGTAGCTAGATCGGTTTATCACCCCCTGTATACTTAAATTTCATGAAAATCGTTGGAGCCGTTTCCGAGATTCAGATTATACTTATAATTATAACGTATATTGACATGTTTATGTTAATTATTTTTTGAGTTATGAGGGGGTCAAAAGTGGCTCCAAATGGTTCGTGTAATATTATACAGTTCTGTTTCTGTTCTGTTTTTTCTGTTTCTTGGCTTGACACGCTGCCGCGTGTCTAAAAAACTCCCTTATATTAATGTTAGTAGCATTGTTCTGTTCCGATACTTAGAGATAAGATAGCCAGTTCAATCACTTTACTGCACTCTGTAAGGATATGGTTCCTCACCAATAGCCTGTACTAGTCCACTGCTGGGCGTAAGCCTTTCCAAGTGCACGCCAATGAGCACCATCCGCGGCTACTCTTATCCAGCTTTTGCCCACTGCGATGATCGTTGCTCCACCTAGCCTATGGGCGTCCTACACTACGTTTGCCGATGCGCGATAGTACCTCAGTGATTGAGAATTCTGGGTGAAGTGCACTTAACATCAGGTAAGACGAAGGCCAGGTGCTTATCTAATATAATAAATCTAATATAATATTATTATCGTGATTTATTTAACCGATCAATCTTTATCTAGATATTGAAATGTCGCGTCTAAAGTGTTCATAAATTTGACAGCGGATGAATGTTCACAGCTCAACTAAGCGGTGACATTGAGGCTTGCTACTGCGCAGCGCGATGTAAAGGTCAATCCTTTAAGATAAATCATAATTAATGACAATTTGGATTCAATACTTCAAATCCTGATAAGTGTGGGTGGTTTAAATAAATGATGCGTATAAAATATATTAGATATAAAAAGGGACATGATGTCTTATAATTGTAGAGTAGCTAGCTGTGAGAGCGTTTTCACATTATCCGATCCGATATCGGTGTCGGACGACGATAGCCGACATCATGTGCTGTTTTCATATATATCCGACAATATCGTTCCGATTCGGCCATTTGCTCGATAGCTTCATGTGGGCAGGTTAGTGGGCATGGCAGACTATAGAATAAATACAATACAATATCGTTCGACGGCTCACGGGCATCCGATGGTGCCAACACATAGGTCGGTGTCGGCTCCGATATCCGATTTCGGGCCGGACAATATGAAAGACAGATACATATTTCATACAGTTTACTTCCTCCGATATCGTATCGGCGCCCGACACCGATATCGGATCGGATAATGTGAAAACGCTCTTATTATAGGTACCTATATAGAAAATTAACAGAAAAAATACTTCCTTGATTTTCTTCCCGGTTCTTCTCAGTACAAAGTCTATCACAATAGATGCTTGTGCGATGGCATCTCCTCTAAAAAACATTAGAGGAAGTTCCATCACTACGACTTAAGGAACCCTAAGTAAGTTAATCGCCACCCCTAAAATTCGGTTCATTTGTAAAGCAACAGCGCAAATTATCATCAGCCCATACAAAATTCATTTACCCATTCACAATTCTCGATGGAGGAGCTCGATGGCGCAGTGGTTAACGCGCCCGGTCTGCGAGTGTTGACGTTAAGCAACTTTCGCAAAGGCCGGTCATCGGATGGGTGACCAAAAGTTTATCATCTCGATCTCCTCCGTGCTTCGGAAGGCACGAAAAGCCGTTGGTTCCGGCTGCATTAGCAGTCGTTAACAACCACCAATCCACACTGGGCCCGCGTGGTGGTTTATGGCCCGTTCTCTCTATCCATCGCTCGGAAAGGCTCGTGCCCCAGCAGTGGGGACATAAAATGAGCTGATGATGATGATGATTCACAATTCATACATTCTTCTCCACGGCTAAAAAAATAGACGACCTGAATGGGTTGTAGTTAAAAAATGTATGGACGATTCAAAAGCACTTTTCGTAAGTTTATTTGAATAAAAAAAATTGACTTTGACTTTGGCTTACACATACTAGTCCACTGCTGGACATAAGCCTCTCCAAGTGCACGCTACTGACCACCATCCGCGGCTACTCTCATCTAGCTTTTGCCAGCCACCTTGCGAAGTTCGTCGCTCCACCTAGTCAGCAGCAAATAGCAATCTTAAATGAAAAACACTCAATAGTCTTCGACATCTAGTGATTCTTGACTTGTAAGGCGAAGGGTAAGGCACACTAGCGCTTGTACTAACTAATGTACATATTTAATTTGATAACTGCTAATCTGGATTTTTTTCTTCAAACATTGCGGACCTTCCGACACTAGGCAAACATTATTTAATAATTGTGCTCTACTTTTAGGTTTGTTTTTGTATTCATTCGCTAACACCAACAGTTGCCATTGTTTGTGAATAAATGCGATAGCCCGTTTTGTGAATAAACCACGCAACAAAAAGTAGTGCACAATTATTAAATAAATACTATGGATGCTTCCCTGTTGTCGGACGGTACGCAATGTTTAAAAAAAGGTCCGGTCAGTTAGTAAGTAATTGTCAAATTATCAATTGGCGGCGCTAGTGTGCCTTACCCTTCGCCTTAAAGGAAGTCAAAAAGTGAATGGTAAACTATTACACGATGAATATGTGGTTTACTCTTTTAATTAACATCGACGTATACTTTCTATTCAAATTAAATAACTGCTGGCCGCAACATGATACCTATCTCACAACCGTACCCCCAAGTGTTCGTTCAATCTTATGTATATAGATATAGGATACAAATTTGTACAAATTTCCCGCTCTACATTTTGTTGTCGTGCCTTAGCGTTCATGGCACTAAAGAGTTTAATCTACCATCAGTGTATAATTAGCTCAATGACAAAAAATGTAAACACTTTATTATTAACTTTCGTTTAATTTGTATTTAGCAGCTCCAGTCGATGACCACTCACGATGGCCGGTAGCACTTAGTTGATTAATGACTTAATTATGTAATATCGTTTGCTTTTTAAATTACACATTTTCTTATAAACTGTCAATTTATTATTGTATCTAATGAGCAGCGTTTTTGTATTTACGAATGGAATGTGTGATTTATCAGCTATTATTGTTGGTGTTAGATTTATTTGTATGTTGGTTTGTGACAGGAAGGGTCTTTCTATGATGGAATGGGCAAGGTTCCAATATTTCTGACGCTGTTAAAGGAAGTGAGAATAATAGTTTTGTTTAGTTTCTTGCTGGTTCTTCTCAGTACAAGGTCTCGCCGTTCACTTTACTATAAGACCGATGACTTAATTATAGCCCAATATGAATGCATATTTTAATTTACGCTTACAAGCCATATTAGAGAATGGACACGACATGAATATGAATGAATGAACTTAGTGTCCGTTCTATAATGTTCGTGGATTTTCGGTGACTGACTCTCAGTGACTGGGAGGCTCAAAAATCTTTGACGTCAGCTAATTAGTAACGGCATCCTTACCATGTTTTTATTATTGCGTAATAGATATTTAGGCATATGTAGTTGTATGCCATAGATTCACGGATCACTCATTAGTCACTGAACAGTGTAGGAGTGTCTAGGATAGCTAAATTCAATTCGTTCATATCTAAAAAGACATCTTTAGCCAGATTTTCTTTTTTTCTCTCGAAATATAGCCGTTACGCACGAAGGAGGTGTTTCCGTTTGAAACTTCCTTTCATAGATAAAACAAAAGGTTGTTTTGCAAAAGCACTGTTAGCGTGTAGGTGGTCATGAAATCTTAGTCACCAGTGAGAGTGGGTGCCAGCAAGGAGCCCGTGTGCTCAGGTGTATTGTTTAGAGGTTATATCGCTTTCATAGAATGTATTTAGCACACACCTGTTTCAAAGGTAAACAATGTTGACATACAAAATAGGTCTTGTACTGATTGAAAGATGTAGAATGAAAATTTTGCGATTTACTTGCATGTCGTGTAACATTTTTAAGTACCCCGATTTATTACTGCATACAATTTTTGTTATGATGCATTTTTTAATTTATTAAACGGCACAAACTTGGCCCGTTTATTCCTCTCATAAAAATAAAAAATCTTAATATTTTACTTACTTTTAAATGTGCAGTTTTAATAACCTAGGTTCACTCTAAGCGTAATTAAGCTCACGCTCACTGGGAGTGTTCGAAGAAGTTATGTTTTTAAATTGTTTTTTTTCTCACCATAATCCAATATTATATTATTATGCATATTATTTGTTATAATCTTTTCTAAAGTTTTCGCAAACTGGAATGAAACAAATTACATAATTATTTATTTTGCCTATTTGCCTATATGAGTAGATAGTTTTATGCAGGATTTCGATCGATCTGTTTTATTATATTCATCTTTATAAATAACATTTATTAGCACAACTCTTGCATAAAATTATTATAAAAATAAAACGAAACTAATAAGTTTTAGTAAAACTTTTTAGTTTTGTTTTAGTACCACTGAATATTTGCATAAAAGCTTGTTTAAAAAAAAGGCATTTGGAGATGCTTAGCACCTTTATATCCAATAGCATAACTATTTTGGTAGAAGATTTTAGAAGGCATTTTTACACTAATTAAGTTACTTAAGCTCACTTGAATATTAATTAATAACTTGGGGTGGATAGTACTAAGGTTCCTTTATCCACAGTTACTTAAAAATGATGTTGTCTCTAAGTAGTTAGTTCTTAACTAAGTTCTACTTCTAATACACTCGTAAATACTTTTTATCTACATTTTATATTAACGTAACATTTAATAAATAAATTTGTTAGGAATAATAGGTCAATTTGTTAAATTTTCTCAGTTGCTAAGTAATTTACCGCCATTATCTTATTTATCTTATCGGTTGGGAGGGTTAACGATCCATGTAGCGTACGCGCCCATATCGCTCGAAAGTAATTTAATAATTTTCTTTTTTTACTTAAACTAGTTAAATGCTGGACCTTTTTGTACATCATGTAAAATTATTTTTATTACAAATAAAAAAAGTGTTTCCTTTTTCGACTCTTTTTTCATTTCATCTTTTTTTTCTTTCTTTTTTCAATTTTGAAGTTTTTTCATTTTAACTTAAGAGTGCAAAACTTTCTATGCTTAAGGTTTATACAGATATATTATTTATGCGATTTAAAGTCCACTTTGTAAAGTTTATATGAATGGGTGCTCTCAACAAGTGGGTCTTAAAATGAACATGGAGAAGACGAAAGTTATGTCAAACTCACGTGTCGTACCCACTCCTCTGAAGGTTGGGGACTCTGCCCTTGAAGTTGTGGACGATTATGTTTACCTGGGACAAACGGTCCAGCTAGGTAGCTCCAACTTCAGCAAAGAGGTCAATCGTCAAATCCAATAAGGCTGGGCAGCGTTCGGTAAGCTACGAAATATCTTTTCGTCCGATATACAGCAGTGTCTCAAGACGAAAGTCTTTGACTAGTGTGTGTTGCCAGTGATGACATACGGGACTGAGACGTGGTCGCTCACTATGGGCCTTATCAGAAAGCTCAAGGTCACTCAAAGAGCAATGGAGAGGGCTATGCTCGGGGTTTCTCTGCGAGATCGAATCAGAAATGAGGAGATCCGCAGAAGAACAAAGGTAACCGACATAGCCCGAAGAGTTGCTAAGCTCAAGTGGCAGTGGGCAGGGCACATTGCTCGCAGGACTGATGGCCGCTGGGGCGGAGCAGTCCTCGAGTGGCGACCGCGTACCGGAAAGCGCAGTGTGGGCAGGCCTCCAACAAGGTGGACCGACGATCTGGTGAAGGTCGCGGGAAGCCGCTGGATGCGAGCAGCACAAAACCGGTCGTTGTGGAGATCCTTGGGGGAGGCCTTTGTCCAGCAGTGGACGTCTTTTGGCTGAGATGAGATGAGATTGTAAAGTTTTGATTCTAGTTACTAGTAATTTGCGTCTACATGAGTTAAAACTGTGCCATAGAAAATCTCGATTTCGTGAAAATGATCGAAAGAATTCGAATAGTAAAAACATCTCAGGCACTCATGTAAAGTTAGCTCGAAAGTAATAATGGGTCCACATGATTTGGGCGGCGTATTCAAGTGTAGCTGATATTTATGCATGTGCCCAGTGACCGTGATGCCCACGCCACAGGCTCATTGCTGGGCCCATTCATGCGCGACCAGGCTTCCTGTAATGCTACTCTATGGGCCTTTATGGCAATTTAACTCTATTTTGTTATATCGAGGTGGATAAGTATCAACTTTGTTTTATGGGTGAACGTAATTTGCTTACCGCTTCCAAATTCTTTATAAGCAGTAAAAACCAGATGTGGAATTTTATTATCTATCCGTATACGAGTATATAAATGAGTACTTTAACGTGTAAACATATTAAAATACATTTGATATTACTGGCGGTTAGTTTATTAAATGTGTATAATATTATTAAATGTCGTCACTCGTCATCGTCTGTATTTAAAATTCCCACAGCTGGGCTCAGATCATCCCACATTAGACTCAAAATCACAAAAGGAGATCGCGCCATTTACCACCACGCTCGCTTATGCGCGTTGGTGGGGTAGGTACTAATAGATAAAGATTTCCAAATATCTGTAAACGTTATACAAAATTCTTGCTTACTATAAAAGATGTCAAAATTACGGTGACATTCAAATGTCTACAGCCAACAAGGGAATGACTCTTCAAAGTTTTCACCGGGCGGCGTTAAGTTTCCAAGAGCAATATCGTCTGAAAGCGACAAAGTGTTGTTTGAAACTGAACTATTCAAATCAGGACAACTTGGCTTTGGGGACCTAAAATGGCCATGAAGGAGGATTGGGGTGTCTGCCTTCTGTTTTGTGACAGAATTTTCAGAGCAGTGTTCGGTAATTGTCATTTGTTATTATAAAACAACTGTGAAAAATTTCCACAGTAACCGTGCATGTGCATTTTTTTTTGAGCATGCGGCCCTATTTTTACAAAGCGTATGGTGTTCGCTGTCTACTTGGATTCTGAGATTTCTGGGCAGTATTTTACCACCAGGCAGTCTTGGGGTTTTACATGGTAAGAATTTGTCAAGGTCTGCTGTTCCCATAGGACGAATGACAACAGAGAAAAATGCCAGAACCAGGGAATTGAAACACGATTGTGGACGTTTTAAAAAGCAGAGACTAGACTCTGATAAAGAATACAGATTACACTGATAAAAGAATAAAGAAGCATACTGATGGAGAATACAGATGAATAATGATAATAGCTCGTATTGAAGTTCGATATTAAGATTTCCATAATAGACTCTTTTCTTTATTTTACAATTGTCTCAGGGAAATTCTGGCAGTCAGACAATACACGGCGTCCTTTCCAAGATAGCGAGCCTGGAATTAGCATTATTTAAGTACCTATCTCACTGTCTGTCTTTATTATTCTTGATAATTAAGGAAGGCGCAAAATGTCTGCTTTGTCTGCTTTTCAATGGTATAAAATGCCTCGCAGGTTTATTTTGGAAAGCAAGAGTGTAACTGAGAAAAAAGAACTGTGTCTTCAATAATTTGCTAAAGCGCTAAACCGCCAAAATGTATTAATTTTCTTAATTAGTTTGTACTGTTCAATGTTAATTGTTATTGTGTTGTTATATATTCTTAAAGTAGTCACACTAGTGAGACAATAGAACGGTAGGAAGGGACACCTATTTTAGCAGATATTTAAGGATTTATGCATTTGATCAAAATCACACATGTATCAAAGTAACCGCAGTAACAAATAAGCAACCTCGTTCAAAGGTGCCTATGTTACAGGTTTGTCGATACTTGGACGTATTTCTTATAATTTCTATCTATCTAATCAGCCTACACTTATCCACTGTTGAGTATAAGCTTCCTCTTTCTCATGCCATTTGCTTATATTCTACCTAGCGTGATCCGTTGACTTCCGACAAGTTTGATTAGTCGTCCGCCTAACGAGCTAGACCCCAAGTCTGCTAACTCAATAGCAATCCAATAGTGTGTAAGTATACTGATTTTGAAATAGGGACTGTATAAAAATCCTTAACGGGTAAACATTTGGCTTTCATATTATCTGATGTTAATTGATGACGAAGCTGATGATGGTGGATTTAACTTTCGGTGAAAGAGAACGATTGAAAAATTAACCATAAGTATACATATCAAGCCACGACATACGATTGTAGATTTATTAGAATAGCAGAATTGTGTCTATTCACGCGTATTGTCTCAAACAAATGGTTGCGAAACGTAAATGCTCGCACAAAGTGTTGTTCACCATTAAAGTCTGATAGAATGCGGTAAAATCTCGCGCTCTGCCGCGCACAGGGAATGTGCTCTATTTGTATGGGGGTAAAGGTCAATTTGGCAGTTCAGTGCAGGTCTTTATGCAGTTGTGCAATAGGTGCCGCGCCCACACGCCGCCCCCGGACCTCGCGCCTTACGCCATTGAGAGATTCTGTACGTACGACAGGTTTGGCGATGAAGGCCAAAGAGGATAAACATTACCTACTAACTGATTAAACGGAAATCGTTACCGCCTCTGTGGTCTAATGGTTACACCACCGGTCTTGAAGCTAAAGGCTCGGGTTTGATTCCCTGTGGGTACATATTAAAATCCGAATAAGTTTATACAGCTGTAACTTGTATAACCTCAATTATTTTTGAAATCGACCACCTGTCAATCGATCGTACGGGTTATTAAATTCCAGCTGTAACACCACACTAACTAACTACACTGATCCTGATTAACGAAACTATAACTGATCCTGATATTGTAACTGTAAGCTCCTCTTGCGTGAAACGGAACGCACCACATTAAATACATTAAAAATACTTTAGGGTAGCCAGTTGAGAGAGACGATTGGCACGTTTGTCTTCCTGTGCCCTGCAATTCCTGCAAAAGGATTTAAATGCCAAGGCATAAAATAAACGTACGTAGAAACCCACGTTTAAAGTGTTCCCTTCATTATGAAATGAATTTATACCTCTCTTCTAAGTATGTGCTTCGACATCGCAAAAAGCTAATAAACATGTATCTCAAATAACTATCAAGTCTATGTATAGACAAATCATCTTCAGACTTTTAATTAGCAACGAACGCAAGCTATCTCGCCACCTTGACATCATCGCAATCATCTTCGCATTATCCTTATGTGGCGGTTGAGCTCCACAAGTAGGGTTGCCAACTTTTTTTAGACCAAAAACACAAATGTTGAAAAAATTTCCACGAGCCGGATTTGAACCTGCACCCTTCTGACATTCCGGGTCAGGTGCTCTTCCAATTGAGCTGTCGTGGTTCTAACCAGCCCGCCGTGGAAGAGCACCTGACCCGGAATGTCAGAAGGGTGCAGGTTCAAATCCTGCTCGTGGAAATTTTTTCAACATTTGTGTTTTTGTAATTTGTTCGCAACAAAATTTGCGTTAAAACTTATATAAACAAAACAAAACCATTTTATAAATAGCTTGTCTACTTCTTAACTGATCTTTAGTATTTGTAAAAATATTATGATCGGATGTTAATGACGGTAGTTGTTGACATTGAATGGGCGCCTTTGGCTTTCAAAGTATAAAGTAAAAAGTGTTGAATAATTTCCGCGGGCTGATTAGAACCACGATAGCTCAATTGGGAGAGCACCTGACTCGGTATGTCAGAAGGGTGCAGGTTCAAATCCTGCTCGTGGAATTTTTTTCAACATTTGTATTTTTGTAATTTTTGTTCGCAACAAAATTTATGTTAAAAAATATATAAACAAAACAGAAAAAAATAAAATATAGTAGTTTCACCTACTATAATATACTTTAAAATAATAGTAGTTAGACACCTAAAATAGTAGGATTCTATGTTATATAGTAGGGTTGGCAACCATATCCACAAGTCAACATACATTTTCTTATGTTTAGTCTAATGGCCAGTAATACTACATCATTATGTTGTCGGCACAAATCGAAACTTTAGAAGTCATCTACTTTAATTAAGTAGAGAATCATAGGTACAGACGGCACATGAACCTATCCAAAACTGTCAAATTTCTTCAATACATTTTCAACTATATACCTGAGTTATAAAGTACAAAGTCTTATAAGGGTGCGCCGTCCGTAAGTGACAGGTGTCATATATTTTATTTGAAATGTCTTCGTCCATATTTATTTGATGCCGCGCGGCCATACTATTTTTGTACAGGGAATTTAACGTGTTAAATTAAAAAATAATAATTTAAAAAAACCACTTGATAAATCGAAAATGTGAGTCCCGTCCAAACTTTCTGAGTTGACTCCCATGATACAAACGAACAACTCTTACTATTTGACCAACTGCATAACTCGAAAATAATATTCAGCTGTTCCATACATAACATCAATATTCATTCGACCAAAATGTATGGAACAGCTGAATTTTATTTTCGAGTTAGGGAGTTGGTCCAATAATAAGAGGAGTACCTTTTATTAGGACATTCTTTAATGAAATTCTTAAGTAAGCTGTCCCGTACTCATATAATTATTAAGAAAAAAAAAATTATTTGCCTAATTCTTGTGAATAAATGAAATTGAAATTGAGCTTTTGCAACAACACAAATTCGTTACTTATAATAATTATGTCTCATTTTTGTTACAGGTAAGCTAAAGGAAATGGGACCAGACGTCCTTATGAAGAGCGTAGTCTAAGGTGGTGTCTGTGGTAAGCTACAAAGGATCATAACTTTTTAGCTAGACCTTCATATTGAAGCTGAACAATATTTATTATAAGTAAGTAAAGTAGGCAATGTAAAGCCACATGAGTAAATATCCAAGCTTTACAATAATAATAGCTTTTGGTAAATATACGTAATTATCACGATTGATTTCGGTAAAGATTAAAATATCAAAGAAAATGAAACTATAGTACGATACGTAGATTAATAGTAATCGTTGTTTAAATAGTAATATAAACATCTTCAAAACTGTATCCTCTAGCTAAGGATTCATTTAAAAAATAAATAAGTTACAAAAATAACACTTCATTTCACACAGTGTAACAGGTGGATAGCTTGAGTACGATAACATTTTATTGCGTCCCCTTCTACGACATACATCAAAAGATGGGGCATTCTGTAAGAAGCTACCGCAAACAATAAACTTATAGCCATATTTGTTAGGTTAGGTTCCCTAAAAATGGCAAATTTTCTGTTGTTATCACATAAAATGTATGTTCACGGAAGATCTACGTAAAGGGCCCACTAGCGCCACCAATTGATAATTTGACAATTACTAACGGACCGGATCTTTTTTTAAACATTGCGTACCGTCCGATAACATGGAAGCATCCATAGTATTTATTTAATAATTGTGCACTACTTTTTGTTGCGTGGTTTATTCACAAAATGCTTCACGTACTAAGGATGCATCCCTTAACATGGGAAAAAATTGTGTCGCAAGAAGATTTTGCATTTATCTCTGATCCTCATAATAAACAAATAAGTTTTATAAAGTAAAAACCTAATAAGTATTATAAAGTAACGTAAAAACGTAACGTAACATAAGTATAAAGTATAAACAGACTTGAAACGGGTACTGTCACCTTCTGCTCTTATTAACAAAAATGAGTACCTTTTATTAGGACATTCTTTAATGAAATTCTTAAGTAAGCTGTCCCGTACTCATTATTCCTTCAAGTTGCATAATGCAGGCTACTCTACTTGTGAACTTTGCATCGTTGTGTCGAGCGCATAATAGGTAGGACCTTTACTCTGCCTTCGTCACGAACTCCGGTTGATTGGGGCCCAAATGTCAGGGCAATTGCGAAATTAACCGAAACTTTGAGAGTTCACTGCTTAACTTCAGCGTCAGTTGACATTACTGATTTTGTTGAGTAAGCAATCTTTAATGAAGAATGAAAATTAAGACATATGATAGTTCTTAATTGAAACCAATAACAATAAAGACATTGGATGTACTTAAAGAAAATTAGGGTATTAGTGTAACATATATACTCGTAATTATTGTCATCTCAATTGTCTTTCGTTTCCGATTTTTGAGTTACCATTGTACCTTTTATATTTACTGAAATCTCTAGCTATGCTACAAACATTAATTATGTCCATAAATCTGCTACCAGTATCAGTAAGATTAAACAACCAACAACCTGTGGAATGTAAATAGAAAGAGATAGAGCATAGTTGCTTTAAGGAAAGTGTTATGAACTAATTTGTAAAGGGAGCTAAATCAAAAAAACCGTTAGAGTAGAGTGCATCGATCCCTGTAATTTAGAAAATGAGTGATTGAACAGCAAACGCAGTCGCGTGCACTAAATATATAGCTACTAGTAACTTGTCATCGTCTGTAATTTCTGAGTTTCACAGTAATATCGTTTATTTCACTATCAACACGTTTCATCGCGGTAATAACCGTATTTGGTGTTGGTGCTCTCGATACAAATGTCAGACTACTTGCATAAGTATCAGACTCTGAGTGTGAATGAAACAACTTAATGTTCCACCGTTACATTTAGGTACGTTCGTAATCATGATGTCATGAAAACTTTTTATTGTAGAGAATAATATTTTTTACAGAACATGACGTACGAGGTTTAGGATTTTTTTTCGGAATTGAGATACAAGCGTACGTCCTAACCTTTTGGAAACCTTTCACAGTATGATATGTATGCGTTCACAATTAAATTATACTTAATGGCATGTACCTAATAACGTAATACTTGATGTCTGTGTAAATCCAAACAGAGCAATTCGGAGACATCGGTTAGAATATTTTCAAAAACTTAAATCCATCCCTCGATTAGGTAGCATCACAATTGGCAAAGTTTGTGTTTCCTCCAGAAACAAATCGATAGATAACTAATTTACGAAGTGTATGTTTATTTCTAATGGCCGACGAGCGGGTGATTCCGTTTTATTTTACGATGCGTCTAAAGGGCTAGGCCCTCTAGATCACGTGAGGTCTAGTTGTGGGGAATGAACGAAATAATAAATCGCGAGGAAGGGTCGGCTGCCCGATACGGGTGCTAATGAAGATTTATTAACTGTTAGGGCTGTTGAACCACGATAGTAGAAGATAGTAGATGTAAGAATTAAAAGACGACTCATATTTTAGTCATCAAATTATCTAAAGAGTATTAATCCTTTTTTTCTTGACCTTGAATACTTATTAAAGGAAAATAGACTATTGAAAGATTTACTGATGATGCAATTGCGAGAGGTCGTTCTAAAAGGACGTGTACTGATACACTGACGTCATAAAAATGTGGGATGTGCAGTGATGGGAGTTATTGGAACTGGCATTTATTTCACATTTTTCCAGGTGTATTTCAGAAATAATCGAATACAAAAGCTAAATTGTCTTTTAATCTCTTTAAATCTTTCTTTACTTTAGCATTGTACTATGATCAGTCAATTTATAAAGCCTCTCAGCACTACTCAGCAGACTACAATGCACACAGTGAAGAAGATTTATTGTTATCAGGATTTGCGGCTTTGTCCGAAAAATCTTCAGGCGGTAATCTGGACCGCAAAAAATTATGGAATACCTTATATTTATATAAGAAGTACGAATAAATCCTTTGTTATGCCAACTGTGCGTTAATAATCCTATAAGACTTAATTACTGTAATAAAATTGGCAGTAAAGACTAAGAGGCTATTCTATACGTAATATTTGCGAGTATAAAGACTTGATATGTTTAAATAGTAGCTTGTGCCGAAATGAAACAGCATAATGAAACTACAAAACCGTGTAAGTTATCGTTGAAGATAAGAGGCTATTCTAAACGTAATATCTGCGAGTATAAAGACTAGCTATGTTTAAATAGTAGCTTGTGCCGAAATGAAACAGCATAATGAAACTACAAAACCGTATAAGTTATCGTTGAAGATAAACGTAATGTTCACTTCGTTTATCTTTCTAGCATTAACGTAAAAAATGTCTAGTAGATATGTTTTAGTCTGCCTTTCGCCGTTACTTTAGCAATAAAGATGAAATGAACAACATTCTGAATTTTAACAGTCGCTAGTCGCTCCAAAAGCTCGTAAATGTATAGTGATATTAGATTATCGGGCAATTCTCTCTTCGTGGCATCCCTGAATAATCGAAGGACGCTCTCAAATAATGTTGGTATTGCATGTGGCGTACTCTGTTTTTGTTTAGCTGATCCGCTGTGTGGGGTAATTTTGTCATTAAGTCAAATTCTTGATTACCTATATTATGTAGTACAGCAGTAATTGTATATCTTGGACTTATCTTGGACAATACCTAACTGATTTGAAATTATTATAGCATCATCAATGTACTTTGTCTTCAACTCTTTAATACAAGAAACTTTTGCAATAACTATAATTCCATCATCATCATCATCATCATCATACAATATCACATTGAAATTTCGGAAACCCACCTCATGTCGTGTTTTATGTGTTGTTTGTTGATGTTTATTCGTTTGTGGTTGACAGAGTTCTTCTATGATAGGAAAGAGATTTTTAAAATTCCTTTGTTGGTTCTTATTAGTAAAATGTCTCTTGCTGTAGGTAGATAAGATCTTTTATACGAGCTCCAATATAGCCTATAGCCATTTTATTGTATTACTTAGAACTCAATATAAATAGACGTGGTCTCTAAATTAAAGATAATCCCGCGTGAACGCTCCAGGCAGCTGTCAGTCATCGTAATTGTTTGTGATTGTCGTTATACCTGCGAGCGTCATCCATTGTTTACAATATTGTATGTCACAAGTACAAATAAAAACCTTGCTTGTTTGTGAGGTTTGAAGTGTTTGTCGATGATTTTAATAGATTTATGTTAATGATGTAGCACTATGGCGAAGAGGCTTGCGCGTTCGCGTTGCGATATTGTAGGTTAAGCAATTATCTTAATGACGGGGTATCAATTTAAATAGGTTGGTAATCACCCAATTTTAACTACTTACCTCCTTTTGTGGTCTAACGGTTAAGATATCCGGGTGTGGAGCCGGTGGCTCAGACCCAGAGATTCCGGGCGATTTCTAGCGGGGGGTACATGATGTTGGGTACATGATAGGGATGTTTTAAGTCCCCTATGTCTAGCTACAAAAATCTTACCAATGTTAGTGCTATTGTTGTGTTCTACAGTTGGAGATAAGATACTCGGTGTCAGCCAGTTATTTAGTGTTTGAGGATTCTAGATGAAGTGCGCCTCCGTTTCTAGCTTTATCATCACTTAACACCAGGTAAAATGAAGGGAAGCGCTTGTAAGGAATAAATAAATGAAATGTTCTTAAGTCTCGTTTCTTTGTGGATTGTTATTTATGTGAGTTTCAGGAAGATTCAGTGTTTTTTTTCGAGGTTAATCGGAATCGTTAAGCGTTGGGCGCGCATTGACAACAATGTTGTTATGATAAATTAACGTCACTCTAACACATTTGACATCCACGCTGACTTGGATATAGGAAGTATATCAAAGCATTTTACGACGCAATCGCAAAATACAATAGTTACAAAGACGGTTTGATTTTAATTTAGCAGCATCAGGCTTCACTTGAATAAAGGTTTTATTTGTATTTAATTTAAGAGTGTACAGGGAAACTATCTGAGAAAAAATAAATATTTAACGTGATCGTTTTCATTTTTACAAAATTGCTTTCACGCGCTTGTTATATTTTATTATTATGATTATGATTACAATGTACTATAAAATATTTAATTTCATTTTTCCGGATTCAGTGTTTTTACATGCTTTTCCAATATCAACTACAGCAATCGCTTAATCATAAGGCAATTCACCAGGAAGGTACACGGGCTTTGATCCCGCTCGGAAAAAAATTGCAACACTTTTTCCTATAAATATTTTCTCGTCATAAAATTGTAATAATATAGTTACCAGAAACCATTTTGTTAACACTATTGGTTTCCTAACACAAATAAAGGTAAACAACAACCTAAAACCCAATTTAAGAAAATTTATTCATGTTCTATTAAAACTATGGGAAAGTTTCTTCAATAAAACACGAGCGCGCAAATCTGTGATTGTAAAAGTTGGGAAGAAACACAAAATAGGTCACCGGATGGATGAACTGAATACATTAATCTCAAGGTTGGCGTTGTTTTACAAGAAATATTTAGCCATTGATCTAATAATGATACCATAATTCCTATTTCTGCCGTTCAGCAACATCGTTTAGGATTACTGTGTTTAAGTACTGGATCCAGTAAAATTACAGAGCATAGAGCTTCACGGTCGGCACAATGCACGCGTTTTACTTTTAGTGTCCCAAGCTTCCATGAGGTATAAGGTGATTAAAAAAAAACGAGCGAGCCGTACAGTAGTTGCATATATGATGTGTAACATTTGACATCTCACCTTAGTAATAAGCAATTTTAACATTATATTCTGAAAAAAATGGGTCAGGTATTTTATCATTTTATAACTATAAAATAAATGCAGTAAATACCTATTAGAAGACATTTGACATATCAAAATTACCTTTGATAGTCAAATGACACAATATGTCACATATAATAATAATATGTCATGTACATAATGTCGTTTTTAGATTTACAAAATGGCGCGCGCTTGCGTGCTTCCCCGACTTCCTGTTACACAGTTACACTTTACACATTTCACGAAATTACTCCCACAAGCTTCCCCGACTTCCAGTTACACACTTGTTACACTGTTACACATACGGAAGTATGGGACGGAAGTCCCATTTCACGAAATCACTCCCACAAATTGCTTATATAGAAAGCGAGCGGAAAGAGGTTACACATCAAAAAATTTACAAAAAATACACAAAAAATCCTATTATCTACATTTTTTTTTTTTTTTTTTATACATAGCACGGCAAATGACTCCATTTCACCTGAAGTTAAGTGAATATGGAATCCAGATGCGATGACAACTGGTGCAGCGTGAAAATAACGCAGCATCAGTTACCCTCACTCTGCCGGCCCACAAGGTGCCTCTTCACGCCTCGTTTGAAGGACCCCATATCATAGGAAGGAGGGAAAACGTGTGCAGGCAAACTATTCCATGTTTTGGAAGTGCGACAAAAAAATGAGTCACCAAATTTCTTAGTGCGTGATGGAATATTTGAGACAGTGAAGCGGTGACTCCGGAGAGCAGCACGCGTACTCCTATGGAGGAAGGGAGAAGGAGGGATGAGGTCAAAGAGTTCTTCAGAGCACTCGCCATGGTATAAACGGTAAAACACGCTGAGTGACGCAATATCTCTACGCAATTGCAGAGTTTCGAGAGTATTTGTGACTTCTGCGTTGCCGATAATGCGTACAGCGCGACGGACGCTGCAATCTGTCCAAAGCATCCTACATACATGATCTACTAATGCTATGCCAAATAATGGAATGGAATTTGTATGAAAATAACTAAAATTAGGAGGCTGATAATTTAGAGACAATACATTGTTAAGTATTCTAAAATGTTTACAAGACATTTAACAAAATGTGAATCCTTAAACAATCGCTCAGTCGCCCTATTTTTGTGGCACATTTTGTCATAACATATCTGACTGTAAGTTGCGGAACTCTGACATACTAGTACATATACAGCTATAGCTCACGACGCGACGTAAGCCCATACAAGTAGTGAGAAAACATACAATAATCCAATAAGCAACTAGACTGGAAAACACCAAACGTCCAAGACAGTTTGCATAGATGCAGATATTTTTGCCGACGACGACGGGTCTAGTGCCAGCATTATGAAACACGGTGTTTTGATATGATAATTTGTGATCATGCCGATTGGCAAACGGCCCGAGGCAAAACATATAGTATTGCTATAATAATATGATCCCCAAGTTCACCGTTGTTAATTGAAATGCAGATTTTGGATATTGAAAATTTGATGAAAATTAACAATGTTACAATATCTGTAACACGTCACATAAACTGTGGTGGATTTTTAAATATAAATTTCCTAATCCTGAGAAAATAAAATTTATAAATATATTATACATAAGTACCTTTTTCGTACATTTTATTTGAAACATAATATCTATTTATGTATTTGTATATGTAGGTAAGTACTACTACGAAGACGTATTATTTGACATTTAATCTAATTTTGGTGTGCTTTGGCTTGCTATGTATGTAATAGTGTTGACTAAATTAGTAAGAATCGAATATAGCCTAAATGATTTTTGTTGTAGGTCTTAGCGGGTTCAAATCCCGTTCTTGTAATTTCTTACAATCCTTCTCAGAATTTATATTAGCAAAAAATATTGTTATCAAAAATTTTCATTCTGTCCCGCTTTTATTTCTCTTTTTTGGTTAAAATACTAAAAAAGAGTTTATATGTGTTTACGAGCTCCGCGGTTCGCGAGCACAACCTACGCCTACCATAAAATTTGAGTTAATAACATATTACTTCAGAATGGCATGGCCACCCGATTTAGGGAGGGGTCTGCAGAACGTCTGGACAAAATATACAATAAAACGCAATTACCTACGCGTATACATTGTTTTATGTCGCCCAAGAATAGCGTTCAGTAACATATTATTTAACTTAATTAACGTAGACAGGCACTGAAACTTTATAAACTGTATTTTATTTCATTCGTTGTGAATCCTCGATTGAGATTGTAGATAACGATTGCTTCCATTTGTCTGCGTTAACAATTGACCGCTGTATAAAAACAATTGAAGAATCTAATCGTTTTAAAGCATTTCTCAGTCAGGAGGACTAGTGTTGACCACACGATTGAATGAACACTATTAATAGGAGACACGGAAAAGTTAGAGTATGTAGGAACTATGTGAAGAAATTTCATTTGCGTAACAATCTTATAATTACGTTGCGTAATTGCGTAACGTAGCAATCTTTCCATCCCGAAAGCATTCTTCCCATCCCGACGGGCGGTGTTGTTGTTCTTAGACGGAGGGCATTGTCTAAACTCAGTAAATTTAGCATCTTATGCAACAGGTGATCTTAATGAATAGGTTTAGGATCACAGGCTGAAGTTGGATGATGAAACCATTCTAGGGAACACTGTGAAATAATGTTGTTGCAACGCACCTTATTTGTATAATAATTGTGTAGGTTTGCCTGTCAATGCCATCCACAAAAATCATAAGATTTCTCTTAGGTCATGTTCATGATGACTGCAAGTTTTGACTACTTTTGTACTGACTTTATATTGGTTATTTCTGCAATGAAAGTCGCTGAACGCTATAAGTAGTATTATGTCGTAATACCATTACTAAAAATCTACCAGCGCCTTAGATTATTTTAGTTTTTTTTGATAAAGTACTACAGCGTTATATACAAATGGTTTCTGGCATTAAATCAGCTATCAATCAGTATTAATCATTGCCGATCCTTCCCAAATGCTATCCTGCCATAGTAATTTGCAATGTCAAAGTTTGGATCAAAACAATTGTTTTGTTACGCACGAGTGTATCTCATAAACAGTACTTACTGTTGAACAAACAGATTAGATCGACCAATTTAGCAGATTAATGGAGCTACATCGTTTGATTGATGCAAGGGCAAAGGTATTTAGTTGTCAAGGTATTGCGCATTGTATACCGACGCGTACGCAGCATCTATCAATAGAATCAATTATTTGAAGAGAGAAGTTAAAAGTATTGATTATATGCTATATTTGAAGTTTTGAAATACAAGAATCGAAGCTTTGGCTTATTAAATAACGATCATGGGATTATGTCATGATCATCCCATTTGCTATTATGTGGGTAGGCCTGAACCCAGGGTACGTTCATAGGCTGATTTCATCAGCATGTAAAATATAGCAGCAATCCTTCTACTGACGCTGACTATACCACGATGAAGTTTCAAATTGAATATAGTAATTTAAGATCACATAACAAATTGAAAGTTATTTACCATAAATTAGTATTTGATATTCATTCCAAGCAATAAAATTTGCAATTGGCAAATCCTCATTGATGACAGCCTTTCGACTTAATTTTGCTTTGCTGTGGATTATTTTAATTTCAACCTGCGCTTCCATATTCATCTTTTTCATTAATAAAAATAACATGAGAGTTAATTTGTTTTGATTACGGTAAGATTGAGGTATGATTTTGATAATATACTTCCTGGTCATTTTTAATAGTCTTTTTTTTCTTCAAATATTTTTTTTGTCACAAATAAACAAATTATTGCAACGTCCAAATTCTTTCAAGAAGTCCGGGGAGGTCGCAGGAAAGTCCCATAATACCTATGTACCGATACTCGAGGGGTTTGGGTTATACCATTCATCATTTTTATCATCACTACTACTACGAAAACATTGTTATATCTCTCTTACTTTGACATTAGCTAAATGGGCAAACCACCCCAAGCCTTAAAAAAAAAAAAAATATTTTTCAATTGTTTATAATCTGTGACATTATTTCGAGATAATCTCGACGTGGGCAGCGACAGCGGGCACTCCCGCGCAGCGAACCGCGTCGGCGCCTGCGCCACTGTGATGTAACCGTGGCGCGCAAGGTCGTCTGTCCACTGCACACGCTGCAGTGTATGCGCATACAGTATGCTACCTTGTTGTTGGAGTTATAGAGCTTAGAATCGAGGTCACGGTATGGTGAGACCGAAAATGATGACTTTAAATTTAATATGAACGATAATTTATTAATCATAAGATTAACTATAAAGCTATACTATACAGTATTGTTTTAAACAATGAGTCATAGGGATCTCTCTTCCCTTGTAACTTCACTCAACAACACTCAACTTTGAAGAACTGACTCTATCTTTGAATTGACTTGTGTTATATTATGAATGATAAGCGAATCTTATCATAAATTATGAAACGTAATGAGATAACGACTAGCACTATGCAGTAATAGCCAGCTCGTCACGTTTTTTGTAAATGAGTAAATATAAATAAATCTTGAAATAATCAACGCACTTGTGCTCCTAAGACACTTTAATTTTCACATTATTATGTGTATGTTTAATATTGATGTAAGTAGTTACATCAAATTTCCTACATAATAAAGGAAAGAAAATATTTCGTAGTTAAATATCCGACTCCGCAGCGACCGAACGTAGTCGTGTGACTTGTGATTATATAAATATTGTACACACGCCTGCACTGATGTGCATGTAGGTTGATACCTACCACAGTCTGTCAAACTTCCTCAATAGACTTTGAACTTTATCACTAAAGCATATGGTTGAAAATGTATTGAAGAAATTTGACAGTTTTGGATAGGTTGATGAGCAGGCGTCTGTACATACAAAGGAGAACCGGCACTTTCCATAGAAAAAATGCTAAACTTGTATACAATAGAATTTTGTCATAAAGTAAAGCTAATATTATTTGCTACCTAAACCAAGTTTTGACTTATTTTTATCGAATCGCGGATAAGAGTTATTTAATTATTAATATTTTTTAATATGGAAACACTGAGTCTTCAAAAGGCTTCTTTTAAAAAAAAAAATAAAAAAAAAATGCGTTTATTTCAGTAATCTTAGATACAACACATTGCTGAGACATCCCATTCTTTTGCTTTAAAAAAAAGTGAAATGTCAACAATGCCGTTACGTCATTGTCTTTTGTTGACAGATATTGCCAGTGTTAATGAATTACAGATTAAAAAATTAAAAAAGTATACAACTTAAGCATAAAACGCCGGGTCTCCTTTGCAAGACAAAATTTTTAGTATCGGGAATAAATTATGGGTTCGTGGGTTAGGCCCCCGGTGTGTGATGCCCCCGTGGTGGAGGCACCCGATTATCGAAAATCGGGTATATCGATACATACACAGTTTAATATTCAACTTGTGCTTGTCTCACTACGTCGACGTTGCCCTACTGCGCGCCACTCCACCGTGCCAAACCGGTTAGGACACAGAGGTTTTTTTCTGCGCAATTAAACTCGCAGATTAGGAGACTCTCTAAAACAAGTTTTATCATTCAACACTCATATCGGATTTCAAACTTGTTTTTTTTGTTAGTTATATAAGCGGTTATCATTTATCTCGATCCGGTTAGGTTAGGATACCCCAGTAGATCTGGCAAGGTTGTTATAAACTCTTATTAGTGGTGTAATGGATGATAGGTTCCGGGTATAAGGATCGTAGTTTTCATATTTAACATATACCAAAATGTTCAAATAATTTTTAACGCAAATTTTGTTGCGAACAAATTACAAAAACACAAATGTTGAAAAAATTTCCACGAGCAAGATTTGAACCTGCACCCTTCTGGCATACCGGGTCAGGTGCTCTTCCAATTGAGCTATCGTGGTTCTAACCAGCCCGCCGAAATTATTCAACACTTTTTACTTTGAAAGCCAAAGGCGCCCATTCAATGTCAACAACTACCGTCACTAACATCCGATCATAATATTTTTAAATTTTTTCAACATTTGTGTTTTTAACATATACTTACCAATTAAAAACTACTAAAAACAACTAACAACCTGTTATATACAATCTGTCATCTAAAACTACGCCATCACGCCTTGTGATCGCCAGGCTGCCGGCAGCAGGAGGCTTCTGCTCTGCAGAGGGACAGCTTAAAGGTAATTTACTTTTAAGTTTTTTTAAGACTATCTATCGTAAGGCCAAAAAATTAATATTTATAATATGTGTTAAATATGTATGTATCACATTACAATTTACATACATTGTAGGTACGTGTATTTTGTAAATTACGGTCGAATTTGGCCACTACTATGTAGTATTTTTTCAACTTACTTACTAATATCTTACGGGTAGGCACAGTGCCTTCTTCTCAACTGATGTTTTTTTTTGGAGAGATTGCTGATTGCCTCAGACGGCATTTTCAGCTTCACCGGGCTTTTTTGGGGGCGGCGAGGAACGTAAAGGGTCCCTCAAGCCGTGTGAAACGAATCACCTTCGGAGGTTTTCTAGAGGGAACAGCATCGCGCATTAGTGCGCGTCCCCGTGCCCTACTAGATTCTCCGAAGGGTTCGGATCGGATCGGGACTGATGTTAGGTAATGATAAGGCCAATGGTAGAAGTGCACTTTACCGGATTACCACTACTGAGGCACTGACTATCTTATCTCTTAATTATTTAGTAATAGACGGAAAATAAGCATAATGTGAAACAACGCTCGAAGAAACTCTATGCATTTGCGTGTGAAAACTAGCAGCTGTAAAAGTGGCAATAGTTGATTTTTTTTTCACTTTCGGCTGTGACATACTGAATATAACCGCTTCTGTGGTCCAGTGGTTAAGACTACCGGTTTAGACCTAGAGGTCCTGGGTTCGATTCCTAGCGTAAATGCATACAGCAAAGCGATACATGTTTGTGTACTCGGTTTGGTTGGTGGTAGGGCTTGTTTGTCCGCCTGGCTAGCTACCACCATCTTATCTAAATATGTCGCCATAACATCAATGTTTGTAGCATTGTTGTGTTCCGGCAGCTAGATATAAGATAGACAGTGTGTTACTAGATGAGGATTCTGGGTGAAGTGCGCTTCCATCTTTTGGCCTTATCAACACTTAAAACATAATGTGAGATCAAAAATCCAGGCGAGCACAGCCGCGGGCGGTAGCTAGTAACTACATAAATTAGTGCCCATTGTCCACGGCGGGTGGCGGCGTAAGCTGCGCTCACTTTTAATGCCGCTCTTAATTCCTAAAGCCGCTTAACGTTTAGTACGATAAAACGATAGTCCGCTGTACGGTTTCACCTTCTAAGCTCGGCTTTGTAACAGGAATTCGGTGACACCGTCTTTGTACGGCGACGTTGTTATTTTTTTGAAACAAAAAACAGAAATGTTCTGACAGGAGCCGAACGGATAACCGTAACGGATTTGTGCGACGCCAGATAATCGAAGTGCCATCCATATAAACGAAACGCCATTTAGATGATAGGCCATTTAATCGAAAAGACAAATATGCGAAAGCCATAAGATCGAATGTACAGTTGTGCGAATGCCACATCATCATCATCATCATCATCAGCTCATTTTATGTCCCCACTGCTGGGGCACGAGCCTTCCCTATGGATGGATAGGGAGAACGGGCCATAAACCACCACGCGGGCCCAGTGCGGATTGGTGGTTGTTAACGACTGCTAATGCAGCCGGGACCAACGGCTTTACGTGCCTTCCGAAGCACGGAGGAGCTCGAGATGATAAATGTTTGGTCACCCATCCACTGCCACATGAATGCCACATCATCGAAAGTAAAATTTCGTCTAGTGGATAGCCTATTCATATTACAGAGATCTGTGCAAAGCAGTGGGGCAATTTTGAGTTGATGATGATAATAATTGTCATCTCATAGGCTTGGTACTTTTTATTTTACACGGAAAGGTTCGCGAGTATTAAGGGGGTGCAGCGCGGAATTTGAAAATTTACGTGTTTTTAAGTCACTGGTGCTAGGCGCTGAATAGGTCTTATACATTAAAAAGACAAGTGTAGGTTAGCTTGACCCTTTCACAAGGTCGTGGTTGTCTTGGAATTGAAACAAATACCCAGAAACTGCATAAACAATACGTAAAATAATGCTATCTAAAAACTTATTTCTTCCGCAACTTTGTAAATATAGCACAAATGAAACAATGATCCGACATCAAAATGTTTGTATTGATATTCCGCAGGTCACTGTTGTCTTATTTTTCAATTAAAAAACATGAATATGAAAATATTAAGACTTTTATTATTTTTTATCCAAACGCCTATGATTTTACGAAAGTAAACATTGCTCTAATTAAATCACCAGCCTACTCTGTACAGATATTAGTGTGCGTGCGTGTTCGTAGTCGTGCGCCGTTGTCACACCACTGCCTCACGCCGCTCGCTCGCTATCATAAAGAAACTTGAAACTCGCAGTTTTGCGTCCGCGCTGCACCCCCTTAAGGATTTACATGTCTACAACAATAATGCAATGAGACGTTTTCTTTAAAAAAAGGATAATAAAGCTCCATAGATGGCGCAGTAAACACAGAAATAGAGCTGTCAAATCAACTAGTATGGTAACCTTTTAGTTACTTAGTTAATTTCTTATTTATTATCAACACTACCGTGTAAAATAAAAAGTGCCTAGCCTATGAGGTGATAATTCGATCATATGGCTTTCGCATATTTGTCTTTTCGATTAAATGGCCCATCGGCTAAATGGCGTTTCGTTCATATGGCACTTCGATTATCTGGCGTCGCACAAATGGCTTTCGCTTATAGATGTCTTTCGAAATCGAGTCCTAAACCCCTAGTCTAGTCGTCGTGGTTCAATCCCAATAGCTTCGTTAGAGTGCTGACGTGAACCCATACCTAACACAAGCATATTAGCTTCCTAGGTGGGTAAACAGGATATACCATTAAGGGTGCGCCGTCCGTAAGTGACAAGTGTTATAGGTATATTTTATTTAAAATGTCTTCGTCCATATTTATTTGATGCCGCGCGGCCATACTAAATTTGTATGGGAAATTTAACGTGTTAATTTGAAAAATAATAATAAAAAAAACCGCTCGATTAATCGAAAATATGAGACGGGCGATTTGTAGTTAAGACAATGGAGATTGTTTAGACATAATAAGAGGTATAATAATTTAGATAAACTATAAGATATCAACTAAACGCCGCCACTTGTTTTCATGATTTTTGCCCAACTTTAAATGATATTGTAGAATAAACTATAGTGTGTTATGAATTTATGGGTTGGACTAATTGTAACACGTTCCCTTTGATACTAAATATATATTTTGTATATAAGTAAGTAATAACTTATTTTTCATATAAAATCACATATAACAGAACAGATAAATTCTTATAGATAAAACATATTGCCTGAACTAGGAAAATCCTGTGATTCAGGCGACCTATGGCGACGTATGTAATACGATAGTTTTTTCATCATTTACCTATCAACTTAACCGTGACTACACTTTTGGCTTTCTTTTGTCGGCGCACCCTTAATCTATGTATACTAATATTATAAAGAGGAAACCTTTGTATTTTTGTTTGTATGTATGTATGTATGTATGTTTGCAACGAATAAACTCAAAAACTGCTGGACCGATTTAATAATACATAATTTTATCTCTCTACCCTCCTTCTCCGTATGAACTTTAACTATACCAAATGTCACTGTTCTCCGCAATGTGCATAAAAAAGGTTTCAAGGATTAAATAATCCTTCAATTAATTCACATATCAATCATTCAATTAATTTTACGAAGTGTTTAACGCGGACAAGTGATAATTGTCAAAAGGTCTTGGAAAGCCGTTTTGTCAATAGGTAGGTTAAAAAAAGGTGCGCGTCTGAATTCCGCTCGAAATGTTTTCAACACCTTTCCCGAATTGTCAGGCTCTTTTAATTAAATTTTATTATATTTTGTACAATCACAAGCATAAATATGTTACTACGTACGTACCTGTATAGACAAGATGTCCTCATATAAATCAGTTGATGTTATTTTCTTATTGTATTTTAAATAGCTGTTTAAAAAAAATGTTTATTATTTGTTTATTTATGTAGTTTCGCTTCAATTTGTCTTGTTTTTGGTCAACACGAACCTAAAAAACAATATGGTCATAATGTATATGCCTACACTCTCCTATTAGTATACAGTATTGCCTATATACTGTACATTGCGAGTCGCGGCCCGCATCATTGATATCAAGTCATCGCAAATGGGCATTGGCTTATGATCACGATTGCCAAATCCTGATGTTTCACAAAACATTTTGAAGTTACATTTTGTTAGAATTTTATTCCTACAAACTACAAACTAAACTACAAAGAAACTACAATTTACATTTTATAACATTTACATAACCACCTGTTTATAAGTTGTTAGAGTCACTATACTCTATTCGTTGTTTTCGTTATATTCAATGGTATATTTACGTACTTATAATATTGATGCTCTTGCAGAACTAGTTCGACCGCCACTTCACAGCTAGGTACAGTTGAAAGCAGTTAGAAAACCAACAGATAAATCATAACAACCATCGCTATGCGGCGGAATTGCATGCAGATACCGCAGCGACGCGGCGGATAGAGGAGTCACTCGAATCTTTTTAAAATTTTAATACCAGTAGAAAGAAATCGCATTGAAATCTTTTTACAAATCATAAATTATTTAAAAACATACAAACAGTTCTAACAAAGTTTACTGGTCGGGTTATGGACTCTGTATAAATTAAAACAAATTCTAAAGGTGTAATTACGAAGAGTCAAACGTATTGGCAAGGTGGAAGGGAGGAGATGCGTTGAACGAAGGAAGGAGTCGTGGCTGCGGAACATCCGGGAGTGGACCAGCATAGCCTCTGTCGAGCAGTTGTTTCGTCTGGCCTTGAACAACGAAGAAGCTAACGGCCAACCTTCAATCTTGAAGGGGCACAAGAAGATGAATAGGTTATTATACGAATCGAAAATGATTACTTTATTAATAAAAATAATTTATATAAATTATTGTTATATAGTTATGTATCATGTCTGTTTATGTTATTTTTAGTTCATAGACCTTAGCTACAATGATCTTAAAATGATCATTTAGTCAAATGTGATAGGCCGTTTTACTGAACTATTCAGTTATATCTGACTAGCCAGTCTAAAAGCACTGTTTGTAATAATAAAGAAACTCTATTGGTTTATGAATAGATCTCGAGTGCATCTGTTGCCTCCGCTTTCGCTGCTATTTCCTCAGCCACTTCCCTATGACAAAACTCATTCCGTAAATATGCCTAGGATAATGACTTTCGCAGAACAATATAACATTTTTCTCGTTGAATGGAAAACCATTTTATACAGATTTACGGTTTTGTTTTAATATATTATAGCGTAAGACGTTAAACACTGCAATTACTGAGTCGAAGTTACAGAAGTCGTACAAACTAACACTGTCCTGCGACGATCATCACTGGTGATCTGTTTCGAGGTACCTAAAATATACCAAAAATGTATCTAAAATATTCTTAGCAAGTTCAAAGGCATTTTTTTAAATGCGGACTTTGTATTTAAAATACAGCAATACGAGTAATATGTGAACTAAGACTATACGAAGAAGTAAAACTATTTCCGGGACCCGGGATTCGACAAAAAGTTTTGGTGGTTTTTATCACTCTCAGTCTTGTCTTATCAGCATCTTTAAGAATATTAGCCCCATCGATTCTGATCACCATCATCTATTAGTGCCATCTTTATACTACACAACGTAAGCAACGACGTACTCGTACCTGAATAGATGTATAGGTACCCTAGAAACTTGCAAACTATTAATTTTTTTTTTTGTCAAAACTTGAGGCCATTATTAAAATAATTTCAACATCATTCAAGCTGAGTAAGAAATAATTATTCCCTCGAGGATAAGAAATATGATACGATTGTAATGGATATGCTTTCTTCTGCTTTAGTTTACTTTAACTTCATCAATCAAGTTTTCAATTTATACGTGTCGGTGAAAATTAGAAGATGGCAGGGAAGAGCTTCCGTAGAGCTATATGTTCATGGGTTATAAATTAAAAATACATAATATAAAAGTTTTTTATTTAATAAATAAATACGTAATAATAGTCTTTGAGCATACAATTAAAAACTAAATCATCATAGCGAAGTCCGTGACAGCAAAGTACAAGTTTCTTTCATGGATACAAGTGGAAATTTCGGGCGAAACTCAAGAGTGTTCGTTGCCAATATTTTCGGAAATAATTTAGATTTCTTAAAAGATATTTGTTGGATTAAATAAATAACTCAAAAATAGTATTTTATTTTTGACCGTCGACCGTCGTCGTGACTATTACGAGATACCTAACGGTAAAACAACTATAGATATCAAAAATGTCATAATCGTTTTAAAGTTATAACAGCCTTACTCGTCGTTTATTATGACTCGTTAGTGGCCGATTTAAAATCTAAACCCGTAATAGGGCCGGAAAATTAGAAACAGTCGTCGTTGGTTAGTTCAGAATAGTTCGCTTTAATATCGGCTATATAGCTATAAGACAATCAGATGCTGCACTAGACAAAGCATCAACAATACCAGTTTCCGAATTGTTAGTGGTTGCAATGCGGTTATTGGATGATGATGTAGTTTCTAATAGTGTATCAGATAAATACTGGCAAGGTCTCGGTCGTAAGAGTGTTGTCACAAGTAATATCAGCACTTGTCGAAATATCTGATATATCTTAAGTGTATGTTAATATTATATTAATCATATCATCAAAAGCATTTAATGTAGCAGGAGAGATTGCCAATGCAAGTTCTTTACCGTTGTGATTGTCTGGTAATATTTCAAACTTTGTCTCTTCCTTATCTTTAGCTTGCCTAAGATCAGTTTCGTCAATATCTGTTGCGTGTTTTAAGAGGTCTACGCCTTCTTCTGGTACTTTAATAAATGTAGTTGAAGCAGTCAGTTCTGGGGTTACAATAAGATTATCAAACCGTGTTGTGATTTCAGATTCGTTGGAAGTTGTGAAACCATCTGAAGACATGTCTAATGTAGTATCAGTAAAAGCAATAGCTGGCCTCATATTAAAGTTAGTGGAAGTGAAGTCCGATAATATGACATCATTGATTGTTATGGGATTAGGTGAATTTAAATCAAGCAATGTTTCTGTAACAGCTGTTATAACTGTTGTTGGCAGAGTGGAAACGTCTTGAAATATTTCAGTATAAGGTAAAACAGAAGTAGTCTCTGAGTCGTAGTTGTATGACGCTAAGTTAAATGCTTTGTCATCCTCAAAGTTTGTTCTGATAGACGTCACATCCGCGGGAGGAATAGCAGTTGTCATATCTAAGGTTGTCATGGCGTCAGTGCTTAGTATTGAAGATATTGTATAAGATGGCAGTGGAGTAGTAGTCATTATTTCGTTAAAGAGTTCATCATTGATCGACGGTGGCAAGGGTGCAAAAGTCGGCAGATCAATTATTATTTCTGGAAAATCAGTAGTTGTTATTAAATCAATATTTGTCTTAGTGTCCTGTATTGTAGGTGTAGTATAAGTAGACGGAATGGTAAACTTATCAGGTGATGTCGATACTGATTGAGAATAGTCTAATGTTGAGTCGTCCAATATACAGATATCTGGATTCTCATCTGTAGTAAGGTCATTGTCATTGTCAATACATTCAGTAGTATTTTTTAAAATGTTTTGACTAGTAGTTGTTGTTCGAAGAGAAGAGTTGACCTCTGTGATAGTAACTTCAGCGAGAGCCTCAGGAATGATAGTGGTAACTTCAAAAGAATCATCAGTATGTTTTAGCTGTGATTTTGTAGTCGTCATTATTGTATTTGTAAGTTTATAAGGACTTGACGAAGTAACAGTCAAATCCATATCTTTGTTTAAATGCTGAGTAGTTTGATCATCCGACATCGTTCTAGAAGCCAAAGCAGGAACGTCATCATTGACGAAGTCTTTGTCAACTGACGAAGTAGTTCTAGTTGTTATAAACTCTGCTACTGGTACTGGGATAACAGAGATGTCTTCAGACACTGGAATTCCTTCATTAATATTGTATTTAGTTATAGTATCAAAACCTTCTGAAGGAGCTGTTGTACTAGTAAATATCATCTCAGGTTCTTTGAAACTACTACTAATAGTGGTGTGATAAGGTTGAACAGTTGTCTTAACCATCTCTGTTGGTATTTGTAGAATGATAGACGAAAAGTCAAGAATGTTAGCATCAATACTAGGTTCACTGTCAGAGCTTATTATTTCACCTTGTATTGTTGGCGTACAGGTAAAGGAAAATACATTTTCAACGTCATCGGTAGCGGTAGTGGTAGTTGGTGTGAGTTCTGAATAAGATTTGGTAAAATCTGTATCAGCATTTCTATGACCAGTAATAACGTCCTCAGACAATGTTCCACCTTCATTAATATAATTTGTGGTTGTAGTATCTAAAACTTCTGAATTCGCTGCTGCACTACTAAATATTAACGCAGCATCTGTGAAACTAGTACTAATAGTGGTATCATAAGGTTGAGCAGTTGTGGTAACCATCTCTGTTGTCATTTGTTGTACTGTAGTCGAAGTATCTATAATATCAACATCAGTTTCAGATCTACTGCCATTGTCTATTTTTACATCTTGTGTAGCTGGCGGAGAAGTGATAAAATATATATTGCCATCGTCCTTGGTGGTAGTTTCATCAACAAATGGTGCAGTGGTTGTCTCTGTGAAGTTTGCGATTATTACGGGATAATCTGTCGTAACATCAGAGTAAGATTTTAATATATCTGAATATTTAGAAGATGTTTCATTTTTTTCTTGTTTTATATAATTTAATTTAGTATTTATTGGCTGTGTATCTGTACAATCAGAGACTAGTGTAGCAGAATCTGGTTTCCCTTCATTGTTAAAACGTTCTTTTGATAGGGTATGGTTTAGTGACAATAAAGTTGTATTTTGGTAATGATCTGATTTCTTTACAGGGCCGTCCAATGTTGTTTTATTATTGAGTGAATCTATATGCTTTTTACTTGATGTTTTAATATTAATTTTGTTAATATCTTGATTTGCATTAATAATTTTTGAAATTATTGATGATATATTTTTGTAATTTATCATTTCATTTTCTGGTAATGAATGAGTTTTGGAACTATAAACATCATCTGATATTAATTCATAATTATAAAGCGGCATATAGTTTCGAGCATTTGGTGATATTAAATCCAAAGCCGACTGGGGATATTGTACTTCAGGAAATATACTTGGTTCTTGAAAACTTGGAAGTTTTGTATCTGATAAACTGTGCAAGGACATTCTTGCATATTCAAGCTTATGTTGGTTTTTAATTGCTTGACGTAAAGCATTTAAACGTTTTAATAAGTCTGAAATATTTTTCCTCGTCATTGCTTTACGGTCAAACTTATTATTGGGATAGTAGTAGAAACCTAAAGTATTTGGTGGTCTAGACATGAGCGGATACTCTACATCAGGAAACTCGAAATCTTTTTTGATCGATTGAGTTAGGTAATCGGTCTTGCTTCCATCCTTGCTGTAAGGCTGTCCAGATGGGACGGTAAATGTAGTAATGTTGGATTGTTTGAAATTATCGTAGAAAGTTTTGAAGCCTTTCTGTTTACATCTTGTGCGCGATATCTGTAAAATCATAATTAGATATCAAATCCACTAAATAAGAAATTTTAATGACACGATACGGTATGATACGATCTTATATTATCGTCTTTTTTAGTCAAGTATATAAAGTAATCATATGACGAATATACACTTCTCACCTGATTAAATATCACAGTTGTAAACACAAGCACCAGCTTTGGACAAACTCTCATACTGTTTTAACTACTAGTTTGGTTAATCGTTCTTATTTATGACTGGTAATATTTCATCATACACGTGATGATTTCTCATGAGTAACAGGGATTTTTATCGCATAGATAAAATTTATCAAATGTTTATGAAATAAATTACTATCAATCAATAGTTTTTGTAATGTCACAACTTTTACCGTGTTACCGATGTTAAAAGTATGTCTATTCTTTTTATTAACTATACCTTTAATTTAATAAAAGTATTTTCTTGTTTTAGGTAAAGCTCAAGACGATACAGCAATTTTATACCAAAAGGATGATTGGCTGCCAAGCTGGCAGGTAGTTGATGGGTAAAAGTACAAGTTTTCTTTATAAATCGTGTTTATTAATATAATCACACTAATCTTATATAATATCACATCCACTAACTTAGTTCTCCTCTCTCAATTGATTCGAATTCCACTTTCATTAAATTCATGTGACGCGGTTTCTAGTTCATAGCTACGATTTTGTTTTTCTCCTTTAGAATTGATTTCTTTTGGTATATTTAGATCACTTCCAGAAATTTCATCATTCTCATTTGATTCGAAATCACTCTCATATGGTTCATGCAAATCAATAACTAGTTCATGGCTACAATTTTGTTCGTCGGCCTTGGTGCAGATATCAATATTTGTTAATTCAAATTCTTCACTACCGCATGGTTCAAGCGTCAGGATTAATGATTCGTGGCAATCGTATTCTTTGTTTTCCGTAGTGTCGCTTGTTATTCCTTGATGTTTAATGAGTGTGGAGTTATCTTCTTCTTGAAAAGTTTCATTTACAGAAATTGATGAACTGTTAGTTATTTCTTCTTTATAATTATTAGGAAGGTTTTCGTCATTATTTTCTAAAGTATTGTGTCTCTCTTTTTCACTAATATTACTTACAACCACCGGTGGCTCGACGTTATGCTTTTCAGGTTTGTTAGTATTAGGATTTTTCGTAGTCATTAGTAACATTGGTTTGCTTCCCGCAATATTTTTGCTACCTACATGACCTTTTGGTTTGTTAGCTGTAATTGATCTAAATGTATTCTTGACGTCCTTTGAAAATGGCTCAAGTATATCGTGGTCAGAAGCCCCGAGATAGAATTCTGTATCTGGAAAATAGTGTTCAGCCAAACGGAGATTATCAAAATCGTTAGCTAAGTTATGAAGCCCAGATAATTTGGAAGATGGACTCCTTACTTCTCGATTATAGTGTCTGTTGGCATCATGGCAGCATATAGTCTGAAATTAATAGTTATGTTTAAAATAAGTACTTTAACAATTAGTTTTAACACTCTCAATTAATAATTGATCTTAACATTTCGTAATCTTTCAGATATGTTATCAAGTGTTTGTCTACTGGGCATACTCGTACATGTGTAGATTTGATTTAAAAGTTTCTGTTTAAAAACTTACCTTTACAAGAAAGATTGTTAACATCACATTAATTAGGAACTTCATATTTAATTAAATAAAAAGTAAAACAAACAAAGCCTGCTGTACTATCTTTTGTTATGATTTAAACAGAAGATAACAAGGTTTTATATGAGAAATTACTTATAAAATTGCGATTGATGTTTAAAGGCGTATTGGTCAACTATTTCTGTAAGTTTTCTATTGCTTTTAATACTGTTGCATTAGTGTTTTATCAGTAAAAACGTGCGTTCTGATAATCAGTTACTGTTACTAAATACCTACAAAAGTTTGAAATATTAAAGACACACAATATTAATCATTATTGTAAATAGTTTTGGTATTTTTTTTATGGTCTTTCTTATTTTCATATTGTTACATTTTGAATATTTCTTAAAAAAAGAGTCCCCATATGGCAAAAAAAAAATTACGTACTAACATCACATAGTGTGTAGGCGTCTTGAAGTATATCAAAGCTAAGTTAAACCAGCAGTCTTCATGAATAATTTGCTTTATCCGCCTCTTTCCATTCCATATGTATCAGTTAAATTACTTTCTTTATGGTAAAATGTGCTTTTGCTACGTCTTGTTAAAATATTCTGTGTGTATTAAGAGAAAGGAGCAACTCAAAGTGCGAAATACCGCTATGACTTTAAATGAAAATGCGTAGCAACTTTGAGTTAGACTCATATTTTGACATTTCGTTCCTTTTTCCCGATTCCTGGTAAAATATAAATGTCATCATCATCGTCATCGTCATCAGCCTATACTAGTCAACTGCTGCACATAAGCCATGAATAAAAAAATGCAAAATATAAGTATACATTGTGTAATTTTTATAATAAGTAATACTAGCTGACCAGCGGACTTCGTACCGCTTTGACAGTTTCCATGACAACTAAACAAACAAATCATTCGTCCGCTTAAGAACACCCGTATCTCATGATGGACCCTTATAGCAGCGCCACCTACCGGGTCCAATTATAAATCTAAACCATTCTCGAATCTTGAACACACACAGAAAATTTCATCCAAATCGGTCCAGCCTTTTAGAAGGAGTTCAATTTCATACACACGCACAGAAGATTTATATATTTAAAGATTATTATTATTATATTCTATTCGAGAAACTGAGGACAACTGAGTCGAATTTCAATAGTTTTAGCGTAGCGTAGTTGAACGGCGAGCATTAACATATTATCAATCTAACTTTTAATACAATGGAATAAGAGTCAAAACTAGTGAAAAGTGTATACTTGTTAATGCTCGTGACTGTACCAGTTTGGAAGATGCGCAGCTCGTGGAATACCATGAGGCTCCATGAGTTGCGTACTTTTCATTGTCAAATTAATAACAAAATAACAAAACTATTTGATTTCATACACATATAGGTAATGGTGACGTTACAAGTTTTTCTTACAGTACTAATTATGTTGCCCAGTCAATGCTGATTTTTGTTTCTTATGTAGGAACTATTTTCAATAAAAATATTTGTTTAAGTACTATAAATACGTTGAATGTTGTGTGATAAGATGTAAGTAAGTAATTGACTCGCCTCCGTTCTTCTTTCACATTATGTGAAAACGTAGGTATAAACAAATATTAGAAAATATATCAAACTATTCTCTACTCAACAACTCTGTATAAATCGTCATCGTTATTTGAGGCCACAGACTTATTAGAGACTAGCTTTGCACCGCGGTTTCACCGCGAAAATATTTTTCCGATTTTGCAACATTTTTCATTGCTGCTCCACTCCTATTAGTCATAGCGTGATGTAATATAGCCTATAGTCTTCCTCAATAAATGGACTATTCAACTCAAAAATAATTTTTCATTTCGAACCAGTAGTTCCTGAGATTAGCGTGTTCAACCAAACAAACAAGCAAACAAACTCTTCAGATTTATAATATTAGTATATAATAGATTACATAGTTAGTGAATCTTGCACATTTAAAAAGCTTAACACAGACAATAGAACAAAAACAAAACAAGCAATTTGTATGTCATCAAAATATTTTTCTTTTTTTATTATAAAACAAAAGGAGATTCGTTCAGCAGCGCCCGCACCCACCTCCGCAGCCGCCGTTGCAACCTCCGCCGCAGTTGCAACCTCCTCCGTTGTTCTTGGTGACCATAGACAACAGGAGGATAGGCAGCAGCGCGTCAAGATCGTTGTTGTTGTTGTCGTAGCAGCCAGTGTTGAGCAGACCTCCGAAGCCGCCGCCGACGCCGGCGCCGTATGGACAAGCGCCGCCGGGGTACCCAATCACTTGGCATTGGATCCAGGTGCACTGGAATAGAAAATCAATATAAATAGAAGTAGTAGGAAGAAGTAAGTGGAGCTCGATGGAGCAGTGGTTAACGATCCCGGTATGCGATTGCCATGCCGATGCCGACTGCCGATGTTGACCAAAAATTTATTATCTCGAGCTCAAAAACAAGTTCATGTAGCTTTGAGGAAGACAAGAAACCGAATACCGAAAGCACACGTAATCTGAAATGTTTCTATCTCTTTCTATATGGTGTCAATGACATATACCTAAACATCATAAATTAAAAATTAAATTAAAAAGTGTTTACCTGGACTAGGACGATCAGAGCGAACAAGGCGACGGTTTTGGACGAAGCCATTTTGTTGTCTTATTAATTGGTAAATGATAATATTTACCAGTAAATAGTCCTTTTTATACAAACCTTTGAATGTAACTGCCCAGTGTTTGCCAATTGTCAAAGTGTTGATAGCTGTGCCTTAAATTTCGTAATTAAATATATATGTGTCAATTGGGGCACGTATGTTGTTTATTGTAATAACTATTTCAATAATTAATATCACTGTGTCAATAGCACTATGTTGTATAACCAGAATTTGTTGCGTTTTAATTTTCTTTTGTATCACAGAAGATTTTAGAAAGTGTTCTAGCTTGGTAGTAAATAGCCTATAACTGTCCCACTGCTGGGCTAGGCCTCCATCATTGAAATCAAGTCATAGCTACAATTGATGGGTAATGGCTTATTCACCACGCTTGCCAAATGCGGTGATCACAAACCCACTAAAACCTACCTGCATCAGCAGCATCAGCTAATTTTTATTTCTCCACTGCTGGGGCACGAGCCTTCCCTATGGATGGATAGGTAGAACGGGCCATAAACCACCACGCGGGCCCAGTGCGGATTGGTGGTTGTTAACGACTGCATGCTAATGCAGCCGGGACCAACGGCTTTACGTGCCTTCCGAAGCACGGAGGAGCTCGAGATGATAAATTTTTGGTCACCCATCCGATGACCGGCCTTTGCGAAAGTTGCTTAACCTCAGCACTCCCAGACCGGGCGCGTTAACCACTGCGCCATCGAGCTCCTCTGATTGAAACCTACCTGAACCTACTGAAAATAGTAAAAGAAAAAGTCAACTTGCTTTAAATGGGACTCGAACCGATTCCTTTAGCTATTTTTAGAGTATTTAAACTTATTCAATACATTAATATTCGAATAACTGTTACATTACCTATTGTCATTCACCAGTAAAAAAAATCTCGTTCATATTCAGAGTGAAGTTCCGTAAAACAAAGGTGAAAGATTCGACATTTTTTATCTTCATACTCTTTGTCTGTTCTAGTCTAGTAACATTATTAACCCTTAACCACTGACGTACGTCTGAGAGACGTAGGTGCGCAATTAAAGCGGTCATATCTTTTTACACCAAACGCGCACGGACTTGTCCTTTCTTGTACCTTCCTAAGAACCAGTGACGCGCACGCAGCGGGGGTAAGAAGTCGTGTGGTGCACCTCGATTAGGTCAGTATAGCCGTCCTGACGTCTGTGGGACGTAGCGTCAGAGTAAATGAAAGTTTTAATTTTTTTAATTAATTCTGTTTTAGAGTTAAAATGGCTTCGAATAAACGTTATTTGGATACTCAATACCCGACTTCAACTAAACAGCCTCGAATCAACGTAACTTAACAACGTTTTGAGAGTTTGGTCATGGAAACCCTTGCCTTTTCGAACTCAGATGATTTTTTAGCTGATGAGAATAACATCCTGCCACAGGAGGCTGAAGTAGACTCCTCATCGGATAGCAATGACAATATCCCCTTAGCAGAACTACCGAGTGAAACGGGAATAGAAGTAGCCGTTCCTTACTCAGACACTGAGTAAGGAACGGCTGATGAACCTACGACATCACAGGAATCCACAAGAAAATATTATTACGGAAAACAAAGATGTCTGACACTTCAGACATCTTTGTGTTCCGTTTGCCCACTGGCAAAAGACCCTCCGACCAGAAATCGACGTACGCTCATAACATCGTAATACCAATGGCTAATGTGAACGTCCCGATAGAAAGTGAACCAGTAAGTTTATACAATTTGGAAATTTATTCAATTTGGGAATGGAACTCAAAGGGCTACTCACACGCATTCTGGGTACAGCTGCGATACCTCGACCGGAGGAAAAATTTGAAAATTGTCGGCTCAACGTCCGTAGGAACTGTCATTTATATTATAAACAAAAACATAGAAAAACCTCGGTTATATGTCACGTTTGTAAGAAACCCGTAGTTTGCAGTGTTCAAAACCGGCTTGTAACACATGTCGTTAAAAAGTGTTAAGTTCTTAATAATATGCCATTTATTTGTTTTTTAATTAATGAGAACTATCTAGATATTAAGATATTATCAGCTCTGTGATCATTTTAGACTGATAAGTTAAGTTTTTGAGCCGTTAGAAAGACGGCGTTTTTTGTTTCCATTGATTTTTCAAAGTTTTGTATTTTGAGTGAACACGTTATTTATACAGAAAGTATTTACTTAAAATACTTTCTGTATAAATAACGTGTTTCTTTTATTAATTTGGTACTCTTTATGCTAAAGTAACGATAAATAATAAAACAAATAAATAAATAATAATATAATAATAATAAAGACTATTTAAAAAAACCGTACGTCAGAGTGACGTACGTCAGTGTTAATGAAAGTAAATAATGGTCAGTGGTTAAGGGTTAAGACGAGACTGACGAGTGGGTAATTAACTATCATTATCATCATCATCAGCTCATTTTATGTCCCCACTGCTGATTGGAGCCTTAGGAGCCTGGAGGAGAGGAGGACCAAAAATTCACAAAGTTAATTCGCAAACAAATACTCGTAGTAGCTTTACCATACGGCCTTCCCAACTCCAAGTTCAACTCAGTAATGTGTGTGAAACGAGCGAAGTCATTTCGCATTATCTAAAGTCTACATCTAATAAAACAACTGAACAAATATGTAGTTACTTCGTTGGAGTGATTCACACCGGGCCAAGCCTTACGAATACCGTGGAAACCAACTTTCGCCAGCCATATAATAACAATATAGTATACTTATAATAATAATAATAATAATAATAATAACTCTTTATTTGCATAAAACATGGTACACAGAGATGGTTAACAATAAGATAATCCTCATGCCTAGCGATATAAAATTGCATGCAAATATTTATTGTGTAAATTAACTTATTTTTCTACTAGTTCTCTCACATCATAAAAGTTGTTTTCTAATAACCATTTATACAATTTATTTTTAAATAAAGTGAAATTTAATTGCTTTATGTCATCTGGAATCTTATTGTAGATCCTAACACACATAACAAGACAACTTTTGCTATATTTATCAGAATTGGGAACATCATTAAGAACCAACCTATTAGGATTCCTTTTTAATCTAGAGTTTACGTCACATGCCTTCTTGAATAATTCTGTATTCTTTTTTACGAAAGTGCAAATTTCTAAAATATACAATGATGGTAGTGTTAATAAGCCAAGGTCTCTAAATAAAGGTTTGCAAGACTGGTCTGGTGGGATTCCACAGATAGCTCTCACACATTTCTTTTGTGCGATGAAAACCTTATTTTTCCCAGTGCTGTTACCCCACAATATTAAGCCATAGCGTAGTATTGATTCTACGTACTACGTACTTAGTGTATAATATTCTAATGTGAGCGCAGTGCTTAACGCGCCCGGTCTGCGATTGCTAAGATTAAGCAACCTTCGCAAAGGCCGGTCATCGGATGGGTGACCAAAAATGTATTGAGCTGCTCCGTGCTTCGGAGTGCACGTAAAGCCGTTTTTCCCGGTTGCATTAGCAGTCGTTAACAACCACCAGTCCGCATTGGGCCTGCGTGTTGGTTAATGGCCCATTCTCTCTATCCAACCATAGGAAAGGCTAGTGCCCCAGCAGTGGGGACATATAATGAGCTGATGATGATGTGATGATAAGAGTTGGGCTGTTTTTAGTTATGTTTTTATCAACAAACACAATCGGCTTTCTGCCGAATTGATGGACAAAAGAAGTTAAACAGTAGGATGTACAGGGTGCTTAGTGTGAGTTTCAATCGCCATTCGAACACGTTAACGAAAACTAAAATTTGTATGGCAAAATGTTAACTGTTGTCGTATGCCGCCAGGAGGCGCTGCTTCAATGCCATACTAATTTTCGTTTTCGTAAACGTAGGTTAGGGTGTCACAAAGGGGATGCAGGACTTAGAAAAATTTCGAGCAGAGAAAATTTTGTAACTGTAGTGGCGACGGGGACAACCCACACGTAGCGGAGGAAGCCACACTTGTTACAAGTCCAAACTCCCATACTAAAACATCGCAAATTTTTGTAAGTGTTTGCTTCATACAAAATCATTGGAAAACTTTTTGTCTTTTTTTTCAACATCTTTTTTTTACTTTTTTTGAGCTATGATTTTCGTCATTTTGCGAAAAAAAAATTAAAGTGTATTTTGATACGTATGAATACGGATAGTAAACAAAACTCACACTAGGCACCCAAAAAGAAAATCTTGTTAGATCTTGTCAACAATTTAATAATATTGGGTCCATACCTATGAAATTGTTACTTATTAATAGATGTACATGTATTACTTCTAAAAGTCAATCGCCTTTATTAGGACTATGTTACATAGGCTTCAGTAATAACAATGATTATTCATTTTGAGTATTTATCGCCCAATTTTTTTTTTTAATTTACTTCTTTTTTTGTTCGCGGAATTGACCTTTTGTTTCATTGTAGCTTTGAAGGGACTTGATTTTTTTCTTTTTAATGTCTGCTATATATATTTAGCTAGTGAAACAAACACACTACTCTGCAATTTTTATAGTAAAGTAATTTTTATAGTAAGTAAATAAATAGATTCTATGAAAATTTAAAAAAACGTTTGTATGAAAAAATAATTTTATAAAAAATCTTCATACAAAACGTCAATTTCATAGGTAAGGACCTAATATAATAGGCGACACACTAAAAAAAAGCACCAACTTTCGGCGAATAGTTTAAGACTATTATATTCACGTGAAGAAAAGACCGGCTGTCATCAATTTTGATTGCTGATTCTTTCATTACAGGTATATAGATACTTATAGAAATAAGTGTTCCTAATAGAATCAATTAATTGAAAATATAATAAATCGATAAAAATTTACTAGTTTCTGATTTATTCCTTTGTATTAGCCCAACTACCTATCTGGATGTCGAACATTCTAGGTCATCTGGAACTGGGTTAGAGTTTTGATCTATCTATAGATCAGTCAGTCAGTGATAAAAATGTCGATTTTTGGACGTTAATATTTTAATAACCGTTTGAGGTGTGTTTATAAAATTTGGAGCACATATGTATCTTGCAAGTCTCAATATATGAGCCAAATTTAAAATGTTTATGTGCAATAGTTTTTGAGTTATGAGGGGGTAAAAAGTGGCTCCAAATGGTTCGTGTAATATTACATACGGTGTTCGCCAGTTCTGTTAGCTTAAACTTGGCTTGACACGCTACCTCGTGTCTAGATAAATCATACATCACTTGTATCACCTTCAACGATAACGTTATCGTAACTTAGAACGTAAAAATATTTACTTATATCATTTAATATTTATATTATAAAGAAAAAACCAAAACACGTCATCATGTAAGTAAGGGTGTTCTTATGAAACCAGCTGTTAGAAAATAACCAAAACTCGTTATGTATTGTATTATTTTATTATTAATATTAAAACATCAGACTTAGAACAAGATTTCACCAACAAGATTTCTCCAATATTAAGGTACAAGAATACGAGAGAAAAAACAATAATCGGTATCAGGTTCAGATGTTAGTCTGAAGTGATACTTCAGACTAACATCTGAACAGGGTTAACAACTGCACTGTTTGATAGTCAGAACTATCTCGTTCTTATCTGTGCCTTGACTAGCCTCAATACAAGCCAAAGGGTATGAGATAGGGGTACAGGTTACAGTCGTTTGTTCAGCACATCCATTGCAATTGATCTCCGTTACGGGTGCGTTGCAATTAGGGTAATTTGGTATTTGGTAACAATCAGGTCCTCCGTAGTAATTGCAACCGTTGCAGTTGCAACCTCCACAGTTGTAACCTCCGCCGTTGCAACCTCCGCAGTTGCCACCTCCACCATTATTGATGTTCTTTAAAGCGTACACCAGAAAGATGAGGTTCGATAAACTGTTTCTGCTACCTCTGCTCGACACATTGTCTATAATGATTGGCAGTGGTGGTTGTTGGTACGACAGACTAGAGCTGCTGTAGTTAGGAATATTCGGTGGTGCTAGATTGCTGCTATCAATTGTGACGATCGGCTTGATGACGGCTGGTACGGTAAACTGATTCAGTTGGGACTGTTCTACTGATGATGATAACGCCAAGGAGTTACTCAGTGACACGCATAGGTTACCCTGTATAACAAAAGAGCGTAGTGTACAATATTAAAGTCATTTTCAATGTAGGTATAGCTTGCTTGTCACTAAAGACGATGAGGTATGCCGGCTTCACATCTTACGATCAATTTATGCAAAAGTATTGTGAGGTGTGTGTGCGGCTAAGCTGTAAACATTTTTATAATTTGACAGTGACACATGAGAAAAGTTATGGCGTTTTACTATTGGTTTATAGTTGAACCGAAGGTTTTAAATATTGCTATCTAACAAATCGTGATTAGTGACTTATAATGTAAGTTTATCTACACTAATGTTGTAACATTCTACTTATGTTTCCAATACTTGACTTATAATTACTACTGTTATAGCGCAGACAACAAAACACTCAATTTAAGCAATTTCACATGATGGTATAATATCCACATCGATATCGTAAAATCCCATTATAACATCAATAAAACGCGACCAATTAACCTGGCGAGCCTTATGTCAAAATCCTCATACAAGTTGTATAAAATTTTGATATTAGGCTGGCTTTTGAAAACAGTTGGGTTATACGTGAAAACTTCGTCGAAACTACTAAACTTACATACACAAAACTCTTTGGTAAGATCTTGTGCCAATTGAATAAAAAAAGAACAGCGCGCGCTCGCTCCTGATTGGCCCTGCGCGCGCAGCTGCGCTCTCATTGGTTATTGGATGGTGGATGGATTGGTTTGGTTGGTAATTAACATTAACTTTCAAAATTGTACCATCCAAAATTTGAACAATTATTATAAATAAACTATTGTCAGCTTTTACTCTTGTTGTTTGACTAATTGCATTAGTGAAGATAAAGTAGTGTATGCAACTGCATATAACACGGGTATTAAAACACTCGTTACTATTATGAAACTCGCTGCGCTCGTTTCATAAACTCACACTCGTGTTTTAATACCCTTCATTATATGACAGTTGCATAAACTACTATTATGTGCCATACAAAGATGAACACGATAAAGATAAAATATGTTATAAAAATAAGCCGATTTCCGAGTAAAAGTTTTTAAGGTTGGGTTGTTTGTAAAAGAGTATGACATCAGAAAAGGGGATGAAAGGGATCAGCTGTTTTTTTAGTTATTGGTAAGTTTTATATGAAGCTGATTTTTCTTTGAGATCTTGATTATAATGCTGTGTGTTTCATCCCTATTTCAAGATGTATTTCTCTCCAAACAACCCGTATAATATTAAGCTAAAATGTACCTTAATAACAAGCAGAAAGCTCGATAAAAACGTTACAGCCCGGACGTCCATTTTGTTAACCTTTGTTTCAGTGTAACAACAAATTAGCTTTATATACTCGCAGTTTCAAAAGCAAATCGGTCACTAGGCTTATGATGTAACTGACTGTGCATACAAGCACGTAGGGTTCTAGTAAATGGTATTAGTTCGTAATGTTTTCGCCATTTATTATTATCGGGATGTGTCATTCACGTTGCTACATTCCAATCGCTGTTTAGTTTATGATCGAAGCATTTTATAGTGTCTGAGTTTCTCTACTTTTTCATTTCTGTAAGTGGTTTTAAAATACATTTTTTTCTGGTGCTACAACATATAATATCTGTCATACAAATTGTTTTCAAAGTTAAATCTTTTGCACACAAATATTTCCCAAAAATTTTTCTACACCTTCACATTATAATCAGATGCAGTAAGCACAACTTGACGGAACATTGATGAGCATTATTTATTTTTTCATATACTTAAAGTATTTTATTATCTCTCTCTTCCTTTCTCTATCCATAGCTTGTTTTCATTATGACCTTACAAGGTCTAAATAATAAAAACTTACAAGTTTTTATTACTTCGGAAAAAAAAAATTCAGTAGCCGATTTTTTACTACTTTCAGGGTAAGCGTTTATTAAGTTGTATATACGTATGTATACTAAAATATTTGGAGGTAAAGATCGACATATGAGTACAACGACGATCATTAAAATATACTTATTATGTGTCAATAGGCGTCAGATTGTATACAAATAATCGTTCCCAGGTTAATTATTTTTATTACTGTTTATTGTAAGAGAGTAGCCCATTCAATGTCAACAACTACCGTCGTTAACATCCGATCATAATATTTTTACAAATACTAAAGATCAGTTAAGAAGTAGGCAAGCTATTTATAAAATGTTTTTGTTTTGTTTATATTTTAACGCAAATTTTGTTGCAAACAAATTACAAAAATGTTTATTTCCACAAGCAGGATTTGAACTTGCACCCTATGACATACCGGGTCAGGCGCTCTCTCAATTGAGCTATCGTGGCTCTAACCAGCCCGCCGAAATTATTCAACACTTCTTAACTGATCTTTAGTATTTGTAAAAATATTATGATCGGATGTTAACGAAGGTAGTTGTTGACATTGAATGGGCGCCTTTGGCTTTCAAAGTAAAAAAGTAAATAGTGTTGAATAATTTCGGCGGGCTGGTTAGAACCACGATAGCTCAATTGGGAGAGCACCTGACCCGGTATGTCAGAAGGGTGCAGGTTCAAATCCTGCTCGTGGAAATTTTTTCAACGTTTGTGTTTTTGTAATATTAAATTGACTCAAAAAATATACATGGAAAACACAACTGTCAACGACGTCTGCCCTCGCGTGTCTGCCCGCTCGGGTCGCATCGAAATAAATGGATTGAGGACTTAGAAAAAATTTCATATGTTACTTATGTACTTTAACAAAACGTTTAAAAAAAATTAGAACGGTCCCTCGACACGACAACATTTAATCAAAAAAATTCATACATTTATGTAGAAGGTCATATTTTTAAGGTTATCTTTTTATAGGGTTTCACGTTTATACCTTTTTGTTCTATTTGTGGATATGTTTTCATTTTTTTTTACTTGTTTTAGGCTTTTTACGATCATGTTTTTTTTATTTTGTGTCGGGGGTTTTTTTTACTTACTTTAACAGCCACCCCTCAAAAAATCAATAATTAAGAATTAAAGTCACTGAAATGTTTTAAAATGGTTATTTTCATCTTCAGTATTAGACTTTATTTAGCAATAACGATAAGCCTTAAAAATACTACAATCCTTATATTAATACGTAAAGCAAAAACTTCGTACCCGTTTTTACCAAAATTGCGCGGACGGAGGAGTATGAAATTTCGCACACTTATAGTTTATATAGAGAAGGTTATCCGAATGTTAATATTTTTCTAAATTATGCATAAAAAATACATTAAATCAACAAAAACAACATTACACACACTACCATGTATTTGACACACACGCATACCTATGTATTTGACACTAACGTATTTTTTATCTTTAATGCGGTCGACATCTGTCAATGCCAATCCAAACTCACATTCTATCTTTTTTAATTTTTCATTGCTTAGGATACAATCCGTGCAGCTTTAATAAAATTACGGTCGAATTTCGACCACTGGGCGACCACTAGTGTTTCTTAAAAACACCATAAAACACGTCAGCACGTCAAATTAAAGTGATTATAGTAAAGAGAGACGTTACAATTATACGTCTTTTCCGAAGCACGAAAGGTTCGTGAAGCCGTTGATCCCGGCTAGATTAGCAGTCGTTAACAACCACCAAAAACCAACTGGGCCCGCGTGGTGGCTTATGGGCCGTTCTCCCTATCCATCCATAGGGAAGACTCGTGCGTCGTGCCCCAGCAGTGGGGACATAAAATGAGTTAAAGAATATATAAATTCTTATATATTCTTTAATGCTATATCATCGTAGATATAGTCGCTATACAAAAATATACAATATTCAAGTTTGCAGTTATATTTTTTTCATGCTTGACGCTCTGCACTAATTTTTAGACGTACGTGTAGGTAGGTGTACTTATAGTAAAAAAAATGTTGCAAGGTGTGCTGAAACTCCACAAGCTAAACCTTATGTTGCGTGTAAGTACATACACCATCATCATCAGTCTATAATCATCCCACTGCTGGGCGCAAGATTTTAAACATAAACAATAACATAGGAGGAGATAGTCTTAATTTTCAGTTTCCGCCTCATGCCGTTGGGTGGGTATTGAAGAGTGATTTTTATTTTTATAAATATAAGTTCATGCAATTATTAGCAAATAGCAAAATTACGCCCCTGTCAAGATAAAGTACTTTGTATTGTATTTTTTTTCTATTGTGTTGTATGATAGACAATTGTACAATTAAATAATTAATTAATCATAATGTATTTTTCATCATTGGAGTCAGCGCTTGGCCATGGTCGGCTTTTCTCACTCTCTCTATCCTCGGAGGACCTATCATTAAGGATATACTTTCGTCGACTGTACACCAGCTATGAATATTAAAGTTCTTTGAACACAGCTCCAGAAAAGAAAGTATTTTCTCGTTACTTTTAATTTTCTGTCAAAAAAATAATATTTGAATCACTTTTCCTCTACACTTATTCTATGATACTTGTTGTTCTTCCGTAAAATATTAGTAAGTATATATTATGGAGTAGGTATGCAAAATTGGATGGAGAAATTAGTTTTCATTACCCTCCGACCTGGCGTGGATTTTTATCATAAACTTTTAACCCTTTATAGGGCAAGTTGCGAAATCGGTCTATATTTCGACCACTTGTATCCCCATAGATATAAGGACTAAACTCCTATAAAAAAGCTGTTTTTATAGGAGTTTAGTCCTTATATCTATGGGGATACAAGTGGTCGAAATATAGAGAGATTTCGCAATATGCCCTATAAAGTGTTAAAGCAGGAAAATTTACCCCGACCCGTTAAAGAACGAAGACTACCATTTAAATTACCAGGGCTTAGCTAGGGGTTTGTACCCTGCCTTTCACCTTCACCTTCACCTCGGCTCCAAAGGGTTTTGGCCGCTATCATAGTCGTGACTGATGTTAGTACACTTGTCTTAATCTATGAGATAAATAAATCCAATTTTCTTTTTAAAATGAAATTCTCTTTTATTTGAATATGTTTCCTTTTTAAATTCGATTCGCATAATACAGGTTTATTACAAAGTCGCAAGCATTGAAAGAACGAATTTTATTAACAATAATTCTATACAGATCATTATCTCATTAACAGAAAGAATCTTAGCATTATTAGGTATGTGATATACGAATCAATTAAGGCATTTTCGTTATGTTGTACAAGGTGTAGGGTAAGGTGGGTAGGGTACGTTGTTGCAACCACAGTTGCCGTCGCCGCCGCAACCGCAGCCTCCGTAACCGCAGCCTCCGCTATTACAACCCCCACCGCTGCAACCTCCACCGTTGCAACCTCCGCCGCAACCGCAGCCGCAGCCGCCGCCGCCGCCACCGAGCAAGCCACCACCACTGCCGCCCAAATTGTCAAGTAGGAGAAGCAGCAGAATTGGCATTATGCTATCCGAGCTCCTGCCACCATAGTTGCTAGGGCTCACCACTATTGGGCAAGGTTGAGGGTAAGATGAACTTTGGTAAGGAAGTACCTGCCCTCGAACAAGGAACACCTGTAAAAAATGGATTTGTTTTAAATGCATACTTTTAAAATACTAATGAAATAGAGGATAACATGAGGGTAAATAAAAACAATGTTTACATTAACGTTAGTAATAAGCGCAAAGCAAATGATCCACCAAGCTCCTTCCATTTTGAAGGAAAACCTCCCTGTTTAGTTTTATGTATATCAATCAAGTTCTGTGTAAAACTAAACGCATAGGTTCATTACACTAATACGAAAAAGATTGTGTTCGTTATATTAATAAGCATTTAATTTTATATAAGCAACTTGGTTATCAATATAAATGTTGGCAATAATTATAATACGTACGAATATGTCACGATATCGATGCAAGATGGCTGGAAATATTTTCGAAAGATTGTGTAAGTAAATTATCGGTTGCTTATAGAAATTTATGAATATTTTACATAATAACTCATAGTTATTTGTGTTACAATCAATATTTTTTCCTAATTTATTGCAAGATAGACATTGTCGGGGTAGTTGTTCGTAGTATATTTTTAGTTGTTTTATTCAGTTTATTAATTCCTTTATACCTAACTAATTATATTTATTTAACGATTCGCTATAGTGCAAGACTTAGTAGTAGTAGGGCACAATTTTGGACGAATTCCAATCCCTAATTTATAACCAATTACTCAATCATAATCATCTTTTATTCTCCACTTATTAATAGTAGTAAATGTAATTAGCAGTACCTAGTAACTAAAAAGTAAAATAAAACAATTAATCAGAGTTCTCAGAACATAAAATATTCTGAAAGGATATCATCAATTATTCACAAATAAATCTAAATCTGGGTAGTGATTATGTAATACTTATTTATAGCACAACCATATAAATATAAAAATTAAAAGATATTTAAAGAATTTTCAAACTTCTCTAAAAAAATATTATAATATTTTTTTAATTAGTGCATATAACGTCTTCTTTACTTAATTTTTTTCTATACTTCGACTCATGGGTCTAAAGCCTAAGCGGACTAAAGGTGTGCCCAGACTATATGCCAAATGTAACATAGCATATTTATGTACTCGTAACATGTTTTATTAGTAACGAAAAGTTTCAATAAAAACAACCTTACACTTATAGTTTTGTAACATGTTATATAACATGTTACTTATTGTGGACTCATCTTTAGAACAAGCCCGACTTCCAAGCAAACCGAGTAGGTGTACTATCAGCGCTAATTAACTTCTTGTCCTTGATCAGGGTAGGGCGAGAATTATAATAAATCATGATAATCACGTCGTGAAGACATCTTGAATGGATGTTCTGAATGTCCTGAAGTAGGTAAAAAAATATTTGGACGATTCATAATGGGTTGTTCCGTATTCATGCCACGAGAACTCATCCCACGAATAAAGTTTTTCTTACTCATCCCACTTCTATTCCTCACTCAACCCACAGCAACATTTTTATTTTTCATTCCTTATTCATCCCATATTGTATTCCTTACTCAACCCACGTCGAAATTATAAACGAAAACTCTAGTTTTGTACGGTCGGTCTGGTCAAAACACTAATAGTGACAATTACTATTTTGTTAGGTAATACATACATTTTTTGGTTCATAAAAGAGATCATGTATATTATATATTTCGTTATGAAATGAAACTTCTAACAGTAGGATATAATAATATTTTATTATAAAAATCAGCAATTAAGTTAAATGATGTTCCTCATACCATATTTTAATAGTAGTTTAATACTCTTAGAACTTGCCGGTGTTCTATTGTTACCACTTACCTGAATAAGCGGTGCTCTGTCCAATAATAATAATAGGGTTACATCAATTATTCTGTGCCTTTTTAGTCTGTGACTTTAGTTTAGTTTTGTTATAATCAAAGTAAATTTTATAAAAGGTTTATTTTTGTGTGGTTTATTAGTAAAAATATTTTGTTTGAGGTTTTTCTTTACTTAGAAACAATTATGTAAATTTTCTAATTGTTATCATTAAAAATTTAAATAAAACAACTTTTACGGATCTATTCGCGTTTATTTTGCTTTACACATTATTTAATGTTTATCCTTACGTTGCGAATCCTTTGCAGGGTCCGTGGTCACAGGGAGACTGAGGTGTCGGTCAACTCATAATTAGTTAGTAGCTAGTAGTAGTTCGCGTAAACTTTAGAAAACAATATGTGATCATTAAATTGTTCTAGTAGCAAAACCCGCGCACACCTTTTAAGAAAATATTGTCTTCATTCATTATTATGTTTTTAATAGGTGTCCGTAGGTTTTGTTCATACGTTTCATTTTTGTTGATTTTCATATTCTTTCATATGTATATGTTGTTGATATTTGATGATGATGATGATCTCTTTTATGAACCGTAAAATGTATGTTATTATAACCTCTTGTTTATCTATTGATTGTACACACGCCTGCACGCTTTTTTATCCGTGTGGTGACGGAGAAAGAATACTATTCACCGCCCCTCTCCTCCAGTGGGTGTCGTAAGAGGCGACTAACGGATTTTAGAGCTTCCATATGCCACTGCGTGGTAGGGCTTAGCCCGTCTGGTTAGTGACCACCGTACGCATGGTGTAAAACCCGTCAAGTGACCGCTTGTCGGTCGCGTTTCGGGATCAGCCAGCGTATAACCAGAGCTCGAGTTGATGTTGCTGCGTTGCATTTGGTCTGTGGAGGCTTCCGTCAACCCAGTGACCCGTAGAAACGGCTGTCCCGCTGCGCTGGCCGCACGTGGCACAGTATAGGGGCCCAAGCGAGCCTGACCAGCTCGTGAGACTGCCTCGCCATGCCTTCCGGTCACCAACCGGAAGGTGGGGTCCCGGCGGCCATTCCCGGCGCCATTTCCATTTCCACTTATTCATAATTAATTTTGTTAGTATGTTTATACTAACAAAATTATTTTGTATTTTGCATTATTGTAATTATTAATTAGGATGGTATCAAAGTTAAATATAAAAGAATATAATTATTATAAAAGACAAAGGCCATTTTTTATCATATTTTATTAATCACAGACATATTAAAATAAGGTACCTACACTACTATAAAGCTGAAGAGTTTGTTTTTTTGTTTGAACGCGGAAATTTCTAGAACTACCATTCGGATTTCAAAAAATATTTTTGTATTTGATAGCCCAATTTTTGTGGTAGGCTATATAGGATAGTTATCATATAACCCTTACTATAACCTAACTATGACCCTTAAAAAAAGTCAGAAAAAACGCTAAGCGAATACAAAGTAGGTACAGCACTTTCAGGCGATGACGCGATGCGACGCGGTGGCTCTCCTCTGTGGCGTTGGGTCGGGGAACAGTTTTTACAATAATATGCAGTATTCTTGAAACTTACAGGACATTTTATTTTTTACCATTGAAAATGGTTATCAGATGCAAATCGCCTGAGACGTATTTTTGACCATAGCTCCGAGAATTTTGGGAGAATCGAAATAAAAATAGTACCAAGAGTTGAGGAATTTATCAAGACACAGTTTGAATTTTGAAAATCGGCTGAAAACCTTTTTTGGAATTTTGAAAAATGTAAAAAAAAACGGGTTTTTTGGGGGGTGTTTGTATACTGAATTGTAAATTATTTAAAAAAAAACCAACTTAAGAAAAAATGAAAAAAGGGTCCTAATCAATTTAGCTACAAAATGGCGAAAAAATATTGAAAATCGGTTAATAATTGTGTAGGTGGTCCCTTTAGATTTGGTATTGTAGAAAAACGGGTATTTCCGTATATAAAAAGTGATGTAGCTACTTTGATTATTGACCGATTTTCATGGTAATGGTGTTATAAGATGCGGATGCAGGCGAGAAGTGCATTCATGTTGGAATTGTGTTATTTAAAATAAAATGTTTTTTTTTTCGTAAATTGTTGTATTCATTTTCAATGCTCCGATTCTTGCGGGGACTGCGAAATCTGTGAATTTTTGTATAATAACGGGAATAATGGATAATAGGAATGAAATATGAAACACAAAAATAAATAAAATCAATTTTATTGCATGACAAATAATACAATAATTACTTTTTATATGTCGAAAGATTTTGAGTATATATAAAATTTTTGAAGTACACACAATATACATTACGCACGTCCATGATCCTTTTGTAATATTTAGATGCCGTAATTTGGTATATCCTGGACCTCGATTCTGCTATTTCATAACATGTGTCGACGACTTTGAAAATATGGTTGATGTAGTGGATATTCGGTCGCCCCGAAACGGGTCGATCATCAACCACATCATCACCATTTAATTTTATGTCCCCACTGCTGAGACACGAGCTTCCCCTATGGATGGTTGCCAACACACTATTGAGACTGAGACGTTATTGACTTAGCAGACTCGAGGCCCTGATGATTTTAGGGTGACTGTTCATTCGAACTTTCTATATGGTACCCAAGAGGAGCAACAAAGGTAGGATTCCTCCCAGGCCGCCACAATTGTTGTTGTTGTTGCAACCGCAACAGGGCTGCGGCCTCGGTATAGGGCACGGGTAGGGAGGGTAGTACGGCACAGTAGAGGTGGTAGCGGAGGACAACTGAAAAAAAAAGACATTAGATTATTATCTTTCTTATTATATTCGAAGAACCCCCAATATATCTAGGTATTCTCCGTAACTTGTTAATCTTAGTATAACCATAAAAACAATATTAATATTTGTAAATTACTTTAATTTCGTTATTAATAACTTAATGACGGTAAATTTTCTTTAGTTTTTGTTGTTTTTAATGTTTTTTTTTTTTTTTATTGTGTGATGGGCTTGTTCTTGGCCTCATTGTAATCCCTAGGGCTAAGAAGAGGCCGACGATGGAACGAGCTTGCCCAGAAACAGCCTATTCACTCGGGCTTTAAAAACTTTAGGTTTATATGCACTCGGGAATACAGACGCCGGCAGGGAATTCCACTCTTTGGCTGTACGCATTATAAATGTGGAAGCAAAACGCTTGGTGCGCAAAAGTGGAATGTCAACCAGGTAAGGGTGGTAGCCAGCCGTACGTCTGGATTCCCGATGGTAGAATGGGGAAGGTGGAATGAGCTCATGCAGCTCAACAGCACACTCTCCGAAGTATAGCCTGTAAAAGACCGATAAGCAGGCAACTGTGCGGCGGTGAGCGAGACTGTGAAGCTTGGTTTTTACAAGCTTATCGTCACCTATAATTTTCCTGGCTCTGCGTTCCACCGAATCAAGCGCGGCGAGCTGGTACTTTGCTGAACCGTCCCAAAGGTGACAGCAATACTCCATGCACGATCGGACTTGCGCTTTATATAAGGTTAGAAGCTGTCCCGGCGTGAAGTAACGCTTAACCCTATTTCCTTTTTATGTCCTTTTATAGCGCATGCAACTGTGCTAAAATATCGGATACTCAAAAACTCGCATGATACTTTAAAAAAGTTAATACGGGTAGAGCGAAGCGGAGGTTAGGACTACACCATTCAATTTAATCAGAAAACTGAATTGAAATTCGAATTATTGGAATAATAGAGTAGATCGGATAAAATAAACTCTTTTTTACAAACAAATCACTTACACCGAGTATAGCTGCAATAGCCACAAAAATGATCAACTTGGCTGACACCATTGTTGCGGTAGTCGTTGTACGAATGTAGTTAATAATGCTGCTACTATATTATATATATTGTATTATCTATGTGTTTACGGAATTCGCTACACTGGCCGGCGCACGTTTCGTCATACTCGTAGATAGACCCCAAAACACAGGTGTTTGCCATGATAGATAAAACTCACGTGCGTGAAATCAATTGCAAACCAATGCAGCCACATTTTGTTTTATTTTATTTTTAATTTTATTTAATAGGAAAACTTATTGTTACAATACATAATACACAGAAATTTACACGAATAACCATGAGCTAATAACAAGTTTCCACAAACAGATAAAAAATGTAATGTAATCATAATTCGAGAAGTATAAACGTGACGCTATTTTCCAGTATATATAACAAGTTATACAACACACAGAGAAAAGATAAAAAAAGAGAAAACTAACATAGCAACATACCCCAGTACTACCCATCATCTCGATAATGTGTAAGGAATTTAGTTGCGAGGGCTCGCTTCAGTGAGATAATGCCGTCTCACATTCTGACCTATAGCTGTAGGGTTACATTCTAAAATTCATACGTACATACATACTCTCACTCTCCCAAAAAGGAGTAACATTGCGTCAAAATCACCAGCAACATTTAGCTACAAAGTAGGGTCGAGATGGAGTAAATAACATCAGTGGTGGTTTGTTAGCTGACCGCCTGATATGCGAGTATCTTGGAACCATTGTCCCTTAGACGACTCCTACGACATGCAGCTGATACATTATTTCCACGTCCCAAAACAGCATAGGATATTCTAAAATAAATAGCATAAATAAAGAAAGTAGAGTTGGTACCGTGTATTCTATAAGGTTTACAAACAATAAATTATCCTTAATCGTAAGTTTATTTACTTCACTGTCATTTTTAAAACTAAAATTTAAAGTTATTTTCCAAAATCTTTGTAATCATAATCATCAGCATCGTATTCTTCGTATGACTCTTCGTACTTCACATATTTTTTTTGTTTTCTTGGCTTTGGTTGTTTTTTGTCATCCGTTGGTCTTTCACTCTCATTGCGATCTTCGGAGACAGAATCATCTATGTTATAATCATATTTCAATAACTCTTCCTGTTTATTTCCATGGCGTTTTTGTTTTGGATAACCTTCACGGACGTTGCCTTTCTTACGCACATTTCTGTTTTGATTACATCCGCAGTTTTGCCTGCAGTCACAATTATTGTTATTCCTATCATTCAGAATGTTTAAAATAAGAGGCAGAAGGGACTTCAGGCCTGACGATCTAGAGCTAGGTTGAGATAGACTTGAAGCTATGCTGGATGAAAGGAGTGATGTTAAAGAATTAGGTGACAACGGTTGACTTGTAACAGAGGGGAACATATTATAATCATTATCAAAATGTTGCTGATTTTCTGTAGGTATAAATTGTGGTTGGAAGTTGTGTGGTTGAAACATCTGATTAGGATATTCTTTCTGACTGATATCCAGAAGTTGTTGGCCTTGGGGTACATCGTAAAATTGGTTGTTAACAGTAGATGTTGTAGCCGGCTGGTGTACACAATTGGATAATTGGGATCTGTCAATGATGTAAGACGGCACTCCCGAAATAACGACTGGCTGTTGGCTTTGTGGACAGGTTACGGCACCAGTATCGCTAATAGAATTGATGTTAGACATAGGTATTGTTACTATTGTTTGAGTTGAAAATGGGTCGGACGCTATTCCTTGATACGTTTGTGAAGTTGGTTGTTGCTGTACAAAAAACGAAGTCGTTACTGGGGCCTGTTGCTGATATTGCTGTACATTTCCCATGTTACGATTCTGTTGGTCTGCGTTTGAGCCTTGCTGATTATTACTGTTATCATTCTGCGAATAAATAGTCGTTGATGAGCTTGTCGGTCGCTGTACTATCAACGGTTGGCGGTATCCTTTCGCCTGACGTCCATTTGATGGTTGTTCGAAGTTGGAGGACTGGACGTTCACATTCTGTGTATTTCCCGGTTGTGACGAGACTGGCGCTTGAAATTTTAATGTTTGTTGTAAGTTCTGGTTCTGCTGTGAATTTGAAGGCTGTCGAGCGTTGAGTGCCTGTTGCAGGTTGATCGGCAGTCCACGATTCGAAGCGATTTGATTCAAGCTCTTCTGAATAATCCCTTGTGACTGAGTACCGATTGCGTTGTTAATAATGTTAGATAGGTTGTATGGGTCATTTTGTATGCAGCTGATGCCCTGTAAAAAAAATTTAATTCAGTACGCACGTCAATTAAATTAATCTAATAATTTATTGTTTAGTAAAGCTAACGCGATCACTACACATTAAAGTAAAAACAATTTTACTCGTTTTTTATTTTATGTACTATTTTATTCTGAAGTTTTGCGTGAAATGGAACGCAGCCGAGATATAAATAATGGTAGATATGCAAGTTATGAGCTGAGGAGCTCGATGGCGCAGTGGTTTACGCGCCCGGTCTGCGAGTGCTGAGGTTAAGCAACTTTCGAGAAAGCCGGTCTGATGACCCATCTGATGATGGGTGGCCAAAAATTTATCACCTCGAGCTCCTCCGTGCTTCGGAAGGCACTTAAAGCCGTTTTTCCCGGCTGCATTAGCAGTCGTTAACAACCACCGATCCGCACGGGGCCCGCGTGGTGGTTTATGGCCCGTTTTCCCTATCCATCCATAGGGAAGGCTCGTGCCCCAGAAGTGGGGACATAAAAATGAGCTGATGATGATGATGATGCAAGTTATAAAATATTTATGAGATGATCAACACTACAGTCTCCCGTAACCACAGGCCCATTAAAGGGTTCGAAACGTTAGGATAAAATTATGTGAAAAATTTAATGCGCCAAAAATTCATCAGAATTGGTTTCATTACTTAATTATTGTAATTCAAACGGTCTTACCTTAACAAATAAAACTGATATGACTAGCCTAAGAAGTCTGGTTAACATCTTGACGAAAACTTACACTAAGATGATTGTGATTAAAAATACAATTATATGTACATCTTGCCGCTAGATATTACAAAATCATATGCATTTTATCTGCAAGAGATAATAACGGTTATCTCGAGTTACCACATCTCATTTTTATCGTGATCAGTAAGGAATGAATTTGAAGATTGGTCGATTGATGCGCTCCGATATGGCGTAATACCTCATACATATTTTCTTGTTCCCCTGTTATCACTTGTAATTACTTAATCACTTTTGGAATCATTTATTTTGTCTGACGTATATTTATTTCCAAAAATACAAAAATGGATCTTACTTCCCTTATTAATTTTATTCAATTGAATTAAAGAAATCTCTTTATCTTTCATCATCATCATCATCATCTCAGTCAAAAAGACGCCCACTGCTGGACAAAGGCCTCCCACAAGGATAAATCATTTTGAGGGGAATTTGCCATAATCGCCACGCTTGGCAGGCGGGTTGGCGATCGCAGTAAGGTGAGAATAATCACAGAGAGACGTTGCTGCCCATCCTCTGGAATGGTCCCTTAGTCGCCCTCTACGACACCCAGGGGAAGAGATGGGGTGGTGCCTTTACCCCCGGCACCACATGGGGGATCTTTATCTTTAGATAGTCACCTAATATAGAGATATTTTTTAAATTCAGATATGTAAGTATTTAAGTTCAAGTTCATTAAGTAGGTCCTTGATAGTACATAGTAGCATACATAATCACTTATTCACTTTACGAAAACAGTAAAATAAAAACTTGACTGAGATTCAACTTTTTGATCTTAAAACTTAGCTTGACAAATTGCACAAATACTTTATTATACAACCATTATAAAAACATTATGGTATCATTTTGTCTGGCTATCTTATCTCTAACTGATGAAACACAACAATGTAGTTAACATTTTTTGTAATAGCGATAAGATGGTTGTATCTAACCAGAATATCCAGACTATGTTACGACGGATGTTAATGACGGTAATTGTTAACATTGAATGGGCGCCTTTGGCTTTCAAAGTAAAAAGTAAATAGTGTTGAATAATTTTGGCGGGCTGGTTAGAACCACGATAGCTCAATTATTATTGGAAGACCACCTGACCCGGTATGTCACAAGGGTGCAGGTTTAAATCCTGCTCGTGGATTTTTTTTTAACATTTGCGTTTTTGTAATTTGTTTCGCAACAAAATTTGTGTTAAAAAAATTATTTGAACATTTATAAATAGCTTGCTTATAGTATTTACAGAAATGAGGTAGCATTAGTTTTAACCCAAGCTTAACTTAAGCCCACGTCTCGAAATTAGAGGGAATCGCTTTATGGAAGCAAAGGCCTTTCTTTGTAGAGGTAGTAGCTATATCATAATATAATGCACTATTCCATTCCTATTCTGCTTTTGCCATCTTGCTGTAGTTAATCAAAAATAGATTCCTGGTTTGTCTTGGTTTGAGGTATTCTGGAACTACCTTAGCCTTTAGATGCCTTTGGCTGGTCCGCCGCGTGATAGATTTTATGGTATTTTCAGTCTAGACAATTTAACTGCAAATTTATTAATGTTCAAATAAATTTTTTTTAACGCAAATTTTGTTGCGAACAAATTACAAAAACACAAATGGGCGCCTTTGGCTTTCAAGATAAAAAGTGTTGAATAGTTTCGGCGGGCTGGTTAGAACCACGATAGCTCAATTGGAAGAGCACCTGACCTGGTATGTCAGAAGGGTGCAGGTTCAAATCCTGCTCGTGGAAATTTTTTCAACATTTGAGTTTTTGTAATTTGTTCGCAACAAAATTTGTTAAAAAAATTATTTGAACATTTATAAATACCTTGCTTACTTCTTAACTGATCTTTAATATTTGTAAAAATATTATGATCGGATGTTAGTGACGGTAGTTCTTGACATTGAATGGGCGCCTTTGGCTTTCAAAGTAAAAAGTGTTGAATAGTTTCGGCGGGCTGGTTAGAACCACGATAGCTCAATTGGAAGAGCACCTGACCTGGTATGTCAGAAGGGTGCAGGTTCAAATCCTGCTCGTGGAAATTTTTTCAACATTTCTGTTTTTGCAAATTTATGGCTTTATGTATTCATTGGCTAAGCTCACTACGCTGCTCGGATGTATTTTAAGCTATTTTTACCTATTTCGTCATCATCGACTTTTTTTATACATTTCTGTCATAAATGTACATCTCTGTCCCTTGTCTTTTGACGACCTCCGAAGCCGAGTGGCTTGCACGCCGGAGTTTGGGCGGCGCTAACTCTGAGGTCTCGGGTTCGATTCCCGGTCGATGTGTCGATGTGTCGGGTCTGGGTGGATGAGGTACCGTCGTTGTTTCTAATTTCTATAAAACGAGTGCTATAGCTACTTACCTTGGGATCAGAACAATGTATGTGATGTTGTCTAACATATTTTTTAATTTGGGGGCACGGCAGTGCCCCCGCCAATTCGAGCAAAAAAGCGGTACGGCCGTAAACTATCCTTTTCTCGAAACAGTTCAGGCCATTTTCGACCCCCTATAACTTCGTTGTGGATAAAACTAGAAGTCTGAATTTTCAGTAACCAAACAGGTATTGTACAAACACAGTATATTTCAAATTTAATTCAATTTGAACCAGTAGTCTAAGGATTATAACTAGTCAAAGTTTCTTAATTTTGTCACTCACTGACTGACCGATCATCAAAACTCTAAGGCACTTCTAGCAGACATAGAAGCTTCAAATTTAGAATACAGTTAGTGCTTAGTGTATAAATCAAGGAAAAACTAAAATATTTTACGGTTCAGTTTTCTAGATACACCAACTGCATTAATTAATTTTGTGAACCCATAAAAATGTATAGGATTACAAAGTTACATTTGCAGTTATTGGATCAGTGTATCTGTTTATGTATAATGTAATGGAAAAATAGGTGTAGATAAGTACCTAGATGGTACCGGAAAGGAAAAAAGTAGGACTATCTACAAAAAGAAATGAGATACCATCAAATACAAACTTGTAAAAAAAAACCAAGTCTCGCAACTCAGTTCTTCTACCGTAAAAAGTTGTGAGATCCATGTAATACCAAGTCGGTTAATTTATTCTGTCCCTACTTAAGAGACTTTCTATCTTAAGTTATTAAGTACGTAATTAGCTAACCTAATCAATATCAAAAATCTTTTATGTTTTAAATAAATAGATTGACTTGGCAATCGCATTAAACAATCTAATTTAATATAATATATGTATTACTTGTGAGATAGTGAGAGAGTGTTTTCGTTGTCTTGGCAGGCAACAAACCTGCCAAGACAGTTTATAATCAAGGCTTTGTGAAGTCATAGCCATATCTAGCTGCCATAATTTTGGGTGATTTTAATGTGGGTTAATTTCACGTTCTCATGAAATATATAATTCGCATAATCTCCTTAACTTGGCTTAACACCAGAAATTTTTACATTTGCATAACAAATTTTCTCGAGGCTGTCAGCGTAAACTTAAAACCTTGATGTTTCTAAGCTAAAAGTCTCATAATAAAGATATAAGTCAAAATGAATTATATTTACAAAAACGCAAATGTTGAAAAAATTTCCACTAGCAGGATTTGAACCTGCACCCTTCTGACATACCGGGTCAGGTGCTCTTCCAATTGAGCTATAGTGGTTCTAACCAGCCCGCCGAAATTATTCAACACTATTTACTTTTTACTTTGAAAGCCTAAGGCACCCATTCAATGTCAACAACTACCGTCGTTAACATCCGATCATAATTTTTTTACAAGTACTAAAGATCAGTTAAGAAGTAGGCAAGCTATTTATTATTTTTATATATTTATATATTTTTTTATGAATTATATTTGTTGTGATGAACAGAACTCTACGACATTATGAGAACTATTTCTTTTTATTTATGACTACGTTTAAATAATGAAATACCTACTTAACATTTTTGAATTGATTGAAAATTGAAACGAAACACGCTTTGTCCGATCTAAGAATTTGTAGTTAAATAATAAAAAATGTTAATTACTTAAAAACATTTTATTTCTTACATAACTATACAGTATTAAGTTCAAATACAAATTCATACACTCGCTAACGTTTATTGGAATCAATCGGTATCAACAAGTATACAAACGGATCAAATATGACCAGAATGATGAGTGCGACTTTTATCTACCATTCGATTTCGTGAAAGTCAACCAGTTTGTCACCAGAAGGAACTGCTTTAATGCCACATAAAACTTGCGTTTCCATTAACGTAATGGAATAGTGAATAAAACTTGCATAGGCAATCTAAGCTTAGCTATTATGTCACTGTCATTAATTACTAGGACTACTAGACTAAGTTAATGCCTTAGTCAGAAGCAGAAGCATCAGCATCAGCATCAGCATCGGACCCGCTGGAGCTTGAGCTAGACCCACCCGTTGATTCCCCTTGCACATCATTATCATTGGTGTTATCGTTCGAATTGTCGATGTAGACATTTTGCACAGGTTCACTTTCAGCGTTGCCTCCCTCCCCCCCGTCACCTCCCTCGCTAGTCGACGAGGAGGAACTTGAACTAGAACCTTCATCGTCGCCGCCGCCGTCCTCTTTGCCCCCATAGGTATTGATGATTGGGTTGTAGGTTGGGATCGGGATGGGGTAGGGTATAGGGATGTTCCCTCCGCAGCAGTTGCAGCAGCCGCAGTTGGAGCCTTGGTTGCGCGAGAGTAGCTGCAGCGCTATCAGTAGCATGCTGAAGTCATCGTCGTCATTGTCGTTGGCCACTATTATGGGGGGGTTGCTGTATAGTTGGCCTAAAACACCAGTGTCCTGGAAAAGGAAGAAATAATCCTTAATAATGTATACAATGAGGTGTTATGTGTTCGGATTGCGAGGAGCCAACAATTTTTGCAATACTGACTCATTGGATGAGTAACTAAATAAAAATATCTCGAGCTCCTCCGTGATTCGGAAGCACCTTATTGTATACATACATCCACCTTATTGGATACGTCACGGTTGTTGACGTACTTCTCAGCAAAAGTCTAACAGCCTTTCTTAGTATGATTCGCTCCTTTTAAATGTTTCAATACGATTTGAAGATACATTTTAAATTTAAACGGAGATGTTAAGGCACACTAGCGCCACTAATTGATAATTTAACAATACTAACGGACCGGATCTTTTTTTAAACATTGCGCTTACCGTTTGATAACAGGAAAGCATCCATAGTATTTATTTAATAATTGTGCACTACTTTTTGTTGCGTGGTTTATTCACAAAAAGGGCTATCGCATTTATTTACAAACAATGGCCACTTTTGGTGTTAGCGAATGAATACAAAAACAAACCTAAAAGTAGTGCACATTATTAAATAATAGATGTTTGCCTAGTGTCGGATGGTCCGCAATGTTTGAAAAAAAATCCAGTTTAGCAGTAATCAAATTAAATCCGTTAGCGGCGCTAGTGTGCCTTACCCTTCGCCTTAATGAAATGTAAAACAAATGCAAGTATTACATCCGTATAAATTTATTAATTTTAATTTGTAGTGTTTTGTTAAATTTATAAAACAATACCAATATCTAGCAAATAACCTTTTAATCCCAATTAAGAGTTAAATATAACTTTAAATGAGACGAAAACATTGCGGATGTCAATCATTATTCGTGGATAAATTTAATTCGAATGCCAGACTCAATTATCAGATTTCAGTAACAAAACAAATTAACGTCTTAACAAAACACTATCTGTTTGCTTAAAGAAATTACTTAGTTACTCCTGATTAATTACTAGTAAAATTCTTACCAACGAACTGGAAATTGTTATAACTCCAACACAAAGCTGAATAATTAAGGTCTTCATCTTATAATCCTGCAAAAGCGTGAACTCAATTATAATGATCCAGTTTACACATTTATTTTCTTCTCCGTGTCGAGAGAAACAAGCGATTAACCACTTATGGTAATGTCATTTATATCGGCAACATTACATCACCGCCAGATAAGGATCTAATCGCTTTATAAATGTAATATCTTCTTTCTAAGAATCTGATTGTGAAACTCATAGATATAGCCGAGTATATTTCTGATAACCAATTATTATGCTTGTCAGTTATCATTAAAATCATCTCTCGTCATGTTTACTATTTAATTAGATTTATTTACATAAATAGCTACATTTCATTTCACGCCTGTTTCCCAAAGGGGTATGCAGATATCAAGGCCTTTTCCTCGCATCAGTCCATTCACGCCTTTTCTAGAACATTCTCCTCCTGGTTCAGGTATGGTCGCTTTTTTTCACGATGGAGGGTAAGTTTAGACCAAAAACCCGTGGGTTTGAAGACTATCCTGACTATCTCAAATCCTGTGCCTCTGCCATCCTGCTGTCTCAATCCCTGGCCTTCAAAATCGCATTAAGAGCAAACTAGGCTTGAGAGAACCCTACTAACGGTCCTTTGACATCGTTAACTCTTTCCATTCACATTTATTCCGTAATTTGGTTTAAAATCTTCTTACTTTTTAATTTATTTCAAACATTTCGAAGATATCTATAAGTATCGTTCTTAAAGATATTTTAAATACTTTTAATATCGTATTTCACAACTTTTATCAATACTTAACTTATATTAACATTGAAAATTCTTTATCGCTGTACAATTATTACATAAAACTGGAATGTGCAACAATCTTTACATTTCAACGTTGTTATCTCTTTCGGAGTGTCTACGTCCGTTCTGTTTATCATTGCGCATAAATAAATGAGTAAATACCACGTAAACCCCGTATAGTGTGCGATGTGGTCTTATAAATTAGATAGGACTCGATACTGGCCGCAATTTGCAAAATCTATTAAAACACGAGTTCATTGCCACTATCGTTTTTGGCGTTTATTGTTTACATTTCATCCGTCGATGCAAATTCTTATGTGTGTAACTGTTTTATCGGCATTCACTTTAAATTTATTATTGGATTTGAAAAAAAAAAAAAAATTTGCAAACAACGGTTTGCACAAAAGTAATATTTTACCCAGTTTGACGCACAGGATTTTTTTTTAAATATTTTACGGATAAGCACAGTGCCTTATTCTCACCTGGTGTTAAGTGATGATAAGGCCAATGATGGAAACGGCGCACTTCACCCGGGATCCTCAACTAGTGAGGCCCTGGCTAGCTTATCTTTAGCTGCCGGAACACAACAATGCTACAAACATAAATGTTATGGCGACATATTTAGATAAGATGGTGGTAGCTAGCCAGGCAGACGAACAAGCCCTACCACCAACCTAACCGAGAACACAAACACACGCTGGGAATCGAACCCGAGACCTCTAGGTCTAAGCCGGTGGTCTTACCCACTAGACCACAGAGGCGCGGCGGTTAAATTTAATGTTGTCAGTTTTAAATTTGCAACGTTCCTTTTAAAATTCTTGAGAATATTCAAAAATTGACAATACGTTGTTTAGTTTCATTTATCAACACGCATGTTCACGGAAACCTCAAATTTTAATGATTTACCGTCATTCTATAAATTTTAGTATATACAATAAATATGCTATCAGTTGTAGTAATGACTTGATTACAATGATATCTTTTTTCCCAGCAGTGAGACAGTCATAGACTATTTACTTACTTTTACGTGTTTTTAAATTATTATTTTTTCTTCTCTTTACTTTTTTGGAAACAAGACTTTTATAAATTATTTCTTTGGTTTTCACCCAATTAAGTACAAAAAAGAAAGAGACAACATCACATAAATGATAAACATATAATTTAATTTGAACATTTAAAAATAATAAACAATAATATTAATAAATTGTACAATATTCCTCTGGGTCTTCATATGATTTACTTTTCACAACTTTGCGATGAACCATTCGTGATAATAGGATTGTTAGTTGGTATCGGTATTGGGTATGGAATTATTGTGTTTCCAGAACCACAGCCACAACTGCTGCCTCCATTGGAACCAAGCAATGATATTAAAAGTATTGGGAGCAGTTTCTTCATTTTAGACTTGGACGACCCTTGAACTATAATTGGTGGCAATCCAGAAATATCTCTTGGTATTTGTGGTGGATTAACATATGGAGTTCCTGAATTAGGAGGTACTAAAGAAAGAATTGGAAGATTTATTTCAATGCTGTATGGCATATTTAACTGGTTACGACCATTTAAATCTGTTAATTGCGGAACTACTGAAGGAGCGTTGACTATTGAATTAGCAATGTTGTCGACCTCTGATGTTACACTGATAATGTTTGTTTGCTCATTAAAGTTATTAACATCTGTACCATAACTTGGGCATCTGTTGCTTGCAAATTGATTTAAATTAGGTGAATAATTGAAATAGTCAAGATCAATATTAGCTTCATTCTGGAGCGTGGTATAATCATTTTGCCCTAATGCAAGTATTGATGGCGAAGGAAAATTCGAGAAAGAGTTTGGTCTTATTGTCGAAATAATGTTTGGTTGCGATGAATATGAAGAATCTAAAATGGACAGTGGATTCACATTGATTGCCGGTCGCAAGTTACCTAGATTACCTATTTCATATAAATTTGCATTTGTTCCTTGTAATGGCAGTAGATTATTCTCTCTGAATGGAAATGTTGGTCTTGGAGCTGATAACAGATCTGGCAGAATACCATTGGCCTTCGTGACTGTGTAAGGTGTATTTATCAGCTGATTGGTTGGTGAGAAGTTGTCCAGATTCACGCCTTGTTGCACGATTGATTGTTGCGTCTGACAATGGCCATCTTTTCCAAGCTGAAAAATAATAAGAATTTTTAACTGGGTAATGCTTGGTTTCTGTCTTATCCGATGGTAAGTGATGATAAGGGTGAAGATGAAAGTGCACTTCACTCGAAATTCACAACAACTGAAAAACTGACAATCTTTGCTCTAACTGTCGGAACACAAAAATGCTACTAACATTGTTGTCATGACGACAGACTTAGATGAAACGGTGGTAGCTGGCCAGGCGGACTTAAAACAAGCCCTACCATCAACCAAAATTACGCTACTATATAATAACACAGAGTAAAGACAGACTTTAAGTACTATCACTTAAGAACAAATCTTAAGATAAAAATAAAAATAAAAAATCACTTACAAAAAACAAAAATAAAATTGCAGTAAAGTGAAGTGACCGCTGCGTTAGCGTTTCCATTTTGTATAGTTACAATGAGGTTAATTTTTTACCTAATATACTAACATGTTTCGTTAAACTTTATCGGTTTGAAGAAAGCACTTTCACAAGTGACTGCAATTGTTATTTGTCACCATAACACATTTTTTACATATCTGTTGGCCATGATAAGATATAAGTAGGTGTGGATGTTTCAGAAATGTTATTGATGAGAGAGAGGGAGAAAACCATTTTTTGACTACACACACTAATATACATAAAAAAAAACAAACAATAGGTCAATCAGGACCCCGCCTCAGTTTGTGTTGTTGCTTGGTCTATGGTTGTTGCGAACGATGCGTGTCGCAACAACGCTGGCATTCTGTCGGAGCCTGCCGCCGCCGGTGCGCGGTATATGTTAACTAATAAGTGTTTTTTTACAACTAAGTGTACTCATAATTTTTCTATATTGTTACAGGTAAGCTGGTGGTAACTCGGTGCTTGCCATTTGTGATCCCGATTTATCCCAGTGGCAGAAATGGGATGGTACTGAGGATGGCGTTTATTGAGTATATCTCCCCTCTCTCCGTCAAGGTTGTCGTAGCTAGGCGAGAGAAGGGAAGTATAGTCCTCCAGAAACCAGGATAGCCCCTGTTTATGCGTAAGACAGAATATTAATAATAACTAGTGGTCGCCCGGTGGTCGAAATTCGACCGTAATTTTATTAAGGCTGCACGAATTATATCCTAAGCAATAAAAAATTAAAAAATATAGAATATCAGTTTGGATTGGCATTGACTGATGTCGGCCGCACTAAAGACAAACAATACGTGTGTGTCAAATACATGGTAGTGTGTGTAATGTTGTTTTTGTTGATTTTATGTATTTTTTATGCATAATTAAAAAAAAATATTAACGTAAGTGTGCGAAATTTCATACTCCTCCGTCCGCGCAATTTTCGTAAAAACGGGTACAAAGTTTTTGCTTCAGGTATTAATATATAAGTAGATAATTATAATATATCATTATCATGCAGAAGGCGGCAATTCTTAATACATGCGGAATTGCCCAAAGTTTTTGTATTCTGAATCCCAGTAGATAAATTAAGTTTACACTCACTAATAAACTCAGCCTTCACCCTCACTTTCGCACACACGACAATACTAACACACTTAACTTCCTATACTTGGCAAAAGCCCGTAGAGGAAGATAATATACCTCTTTCTCAAACAGAAAGAGAGAAGTAATCTACCAATATAATAATAATAATAATAGTTTATTGCGGATAAAAAATCCATTATTGATATTAAATTACAATCAAACACGCCCTGACCACCGGTAGTTTGGGCCCTGCCCCGCTGCTGGTGGTCTAGGATTAGGTTTTTATAATGTTTTATTGTTTTTATATTAAAATTTTACTTTACTACTTTGTCAGCGTGATTAATATGTATACCCATGCCAAATTACAGCTTTCTAGTACTAAGAGTCTATGAGCTAGGCTGGGGACAGACAGACAGTCGGACATGGCGAAACTATAAGGGTTTCTTTATGACTACGAAACTCTAAAAATATAAAATTAAAACTTCTGATTCATAAATTAAAATAAAATAAAATTTACAATATATATACATAATCACAATCATCATCATCATCTCGGCCAAAGAACGTCCACTGCTGGACAAAGACCCCTCCCCCAAGAATTTCCACAACGACCGGTTTTGTGCTGCTCGCATCCAGCGGCTTCCCGCGACCTTCACCAGATCGTCGGTCCAATAATAAAATAATATAACAATAATATAATCACAATATTAAAATAAATTTCTTAAATGTTTAGTTAGTTATTACCTTTTTTCATTTTCTTTTCTTTTAATCTTATTATTCAGAGGTCTTAATCCGTACATATATGTCAGTCTCATCATATCCTTAGCTTAACTAATTACATTTTTAGTAGATTTTACACCACGTTCTCAAATTAAAGAGATACTGACTCATTTCTGCAAACATTTTGGTATTAAGAGCATCAAAACTGCTTAAATTTGGATCTACGAGTAAAGTTAGAAACTTAACGACACCTAACCTGTTGATATTAATATTTGCGGCAAAAACACCTTTTTTCTGCGGATTTTAATGCGATTCAAAACCACCTATATAGTAGGCTACAAAAATGTACCTACAATAAGCTAGTGGTATCCACTTTTTTGTAGGATTTCTATTTCATTTACAAACATCGAACAATCTATTAACATAATAACAGTCACTTTAAATGTGGGCAGTGCTAAGCATTTTTATTGTGACCACCTATATATTATCACATATAAATTGTAGCTTACTGATTACAATATGCCCTTTTAAAGCAACTCTTCCGAAAGTCTGCGTGATTTATTAGGTAGGAGCATATTCCTTTCCTTATCCAGAGGCACTATCTTGTCTCGACAATGAGGTTTCACCATAATAGTGCTTTATAGCCTAAAAAACAATCGACGTAGGTGGTACCCCCAGTCTGAATGAGACGATTCGTAATGCCGAGACGTCTCCATAGCATCGTTTTTTGGTCAAACTCGTAATTTCGCGAGTAATTTATGTGCTTACCAATATGCTGAGCGAAATGTATGAAAAACTTGTATTTTAACACACAAATGACTAAAAAAAGCTTATCGAGTTGTTTAAAAAACAGATGAAAGCGATTTACGGATTACGGATGCGATTTTGAAAGTTAAGCAACTGTTGCAATGCTTTGTCACTTGATGGGTGACCTAACTTCAATACCACTAGCTCCTCTCGTATTTCGGAAGGAAAAATAAGTAAGATGTAAGATGAAATTCGGCCTGCGTGATGGGTTATTGCCTAATAATGACCCTTTGCCCAATCTACCTATGTGTTGTTATCTGTTCATGTGGGAAGGCCTGAGCCCAGCAGTGGGACATTTATAAGCTAAAGAAAAGTTATGGTTATAAAAATAAGAGACAGTGAAATATAAGATTCCATTTCAGAAGCTATATTAGTAAATTGCTATTATTTTTAGAGGAACTTTGTCTTTTGTAACACCTTTTTCTTTTTAAGAACGGAACAATTTAAGTTTTGTATCCTTAAAAGCGTTTATCTTTGAGGAAACCGATAAATCATAGACTAATAAAACTCCGGAGGTGAATTAACATGCGTCGCGTCGCATCCCACCGATTTATAGTTATTGCCCAATGGGGCTTGACTTTGGGGAGTATTTCGAGAGTCATCACCGTTACGTAGGAAATGGATTTCCGTGAGGGGGACTCTTTTTATAGGTACTAGTAAATTGTTCCTGTGGTGGCCAGTGCTATGTTTTATTTGATAGGACGTGGCCTACACATTGTTAGTTTACTCATTTAAATTGTTAGTTTTTTGAAATAAAAAAACTTTTACGCTTCTATTTACATATTTGCTGTTGTTCATATTTTTTTCCTGGAGGAGCTTGATGGTAAACGCGCTTGATCTACGATGCAATTTTCGCAAAGGCTCATATGGCATCAGATGGGTGACCAAAAATGTATCATCTCGAGCTGCTCCGTGCTTCGAAAGGCGCGTAAAGCTTTGTTTAATATAACTCCTTAGATAGTACAGACATTTCAAATTAAACTTTATTATGCTTAGGAAAAGTACAATTGTTTTTTTAAATATTGCAAACTTATAATCCCTTGACATTGTCTAAATGTGATAACCGCACGAAAACATGACGAAGAAGAAAAAAAAAGTATTTTTAGGTGTAATACAACCTTAAAGAATAAGTGGGGTATCTTTCAACTTTTTAAAACAAAAGAAACCTTCGAGCCTCTCTAGAACAGTGTATTGTGGGGCACTGATCTGTTGTCGACACGTAGGCGGTGAGATCAAAGTTGGAAGGGCCGCTGGAACCTTTGTAAGTGACCCGCTTGCGCAGGCGACTGGGTCAGTACAGTCGTTAAGTGAAACTAGCTATAGCACGCTTCTTTTCTCGGGTAAATAAACTATTTTAGAGTTAGCAGGAACTGGCACATTTGTAAAAAAAGGTGAAATAATAAGCAACCGTTATGTAAACTCTCTACGGGACAGATGGCATTAAATATAGTTAGATAAATAATGTTTTTTTTTTAATTCTGACTTCTGCATTCACAATATTATGTAGTAACAAGATAATATTTTAGTAGAAAAAAACTACCAGTCTTAGGAAACTCGAGTGGGAATCGAACCCACGACATTTGGATTACCGGTCCGATCCGTCCAATGCTCTGACGGCTGAATGAATTTATTTAAAACTATTTGTACGCCCGCGACTTCGCGAAGACTACACTATCCCACAGGAACCTGTTATCAGGATAAAAGTATCCTATATCCTAGTCAGGGTCATGGTCTATCTATGTGCAAAGTTTCATCCAAATCCGTTGAGCCATTTTTACGTGATGCGCGGTCAAATAAACAGACAAACATACAAACAGACAAAAATTCTAAAAACTGTTGGAGCGTGTTCTGTTAATCGATTTTAAGTATCCCCAGCCAACTTTTTTTCGAATATCTTCCATGTACAGACTTTCGACCCTCTTTAGCTTTATTATATGTATAGATAGATAAAAGATACACAGGCACGTACATACATAAAATAATAAAAAGAGGAAATACACGAAAAAACACTAAAAATAAAATAATTCTAAATAATATATTTTGTGTGCGTGCAAAAATACTAGGTGATAGGTATATTTAACAATGAAATTAGATTTTTTGTTTATTCAAACATGAATATCACATCATACAAGATTTACGTCAGATAATACTTATTCGCATATACAATTAGGTATGAGTCTAGACGTACACATCATTCACAAAGCTAAACGTTTCATTATTGTATTGTCATATCTATTTGTGTACCAAATACACAAATGTTTTGCGTAATTATCCATTCAAGTGAAAAAGTCTTATGGTTATAAGATAACATTTACTTTTGGTTCTTTATATTGCACACAATCCTACGTGATATGAAACAAATAGGCTATCGTGAGTGAGTAGGTACTTGTATAACCTAGAAAATGATTACTCCAGCCTTGAAGAAAGCGTTCAGACACAAGATGGTAGACAGTAAGTTTTGGCTCCTCTGGGAAGCTAATTTACGACCTTGTTCTTAGATAGTGTTTCTCTCCCCGTTGGTATTTTGTAGAATTGACTTCGAGTATGAAGATCATAGAATCGAGTGCATATATTATCAGATTTAGCTTAAACTCAATAAAAAACATTAATAGCTATAAGATTAGTTTTGTTTATAATTATAATAAAAACTTTAAAAATAGATATAAACACATTAATAATAGTCCTGTATATCTTATCTTATCTTAGTGGGGCCTGCTGAGGTTTCCCTCTTACAGTAACACTTCGACCTATCGGGATCTTTGTGCAACCCCATCCTTTCACTCTTCTTCCTCTGTAAAGATAGATGCCATAAGTTTGGCGTCCCATGGAGTCCCATGGAGTCTCAGGAGTCCCATTCTTTTCCTAGCCAGAGAGTCGCAGTCACACAGTAGGTGCTGCATTGACTCCGTTTCCTCTCCACATGCCCTACAAAACTATTTGTCGATAGATGCATTCTATGGAGCATTTGTTCTGTGGCATAGTCCTCTGTCAAGGCACCGATGGTTAATCGAGCCTGCCTTCTACTGCCTCCGCATATGAACTTACTCCGTCCTAAGACGTTTTCGCCTAGGAAGGATTTGGAGTGTTTCATACCCGGCTGCTCTTTCCATTCGATGTCGTGCCTGTTTTTGATGTAATAGTCCTATATAAATAAACACATGGTTGTGCTAGGAATGGCTTTATGTCCATCGTCTAACGGAGCTTGGGATTGAACTCTGATATTTCGTATTCAACCGGAGCTTCTAACCGTTCAGCTACCGATAGTTAAATTCTCAAAAAATGACTTGTAAGTAGTTGTTTTTTTTTCAAATATTTGCATCATACTTATTAAAGCTAACTTTTATTTGTAAGCACTGTCAATATACAAAAGTTACAGGATATAACTTTATACACATGATATTTATTATAATAGACGAAAGTATTAACTTAACTTTACTTAAAAATTATTAACAAACTACAAATTTAGAACCTAATGGATTAATCGAAAAGCTTATTCCCACACACGAATACAAATAATAAATAACTACAGAGGGGCAGCGCTAGGTCTTTAAAAGCAAGAAAAGATACAGATAGGTCTGCGTATTGGTTACTACACAATAAAAATGCGAGTGGAGTCCAGAAGGCGCCTGTGGCTCTAGTTAATAAAACAAGTTTTTCGGACAACTTTACTTAATCAATGATACACTAAGAAATAGTTCGTACCAGAGTTATTTATATGAGTAAGGGCGCTTTCAAATTAGGTGTTTTGTGTCGGACCGCTGTCGTGTGTTTGCACGTCGTTCCATAATAAATCAAGCGTGCGGCTGTCGTGCGGCTGTCGTGCGGCTGTCGTGCGGCTGTCGTGCGGCTGGCGTTTAATATGAAAACGCACGACAGCGAGTATTTGCTTCGTGGGTCCGACACAAAACGCCTAATTTGAAAGCGCCCTACTGTTCACGATGGTTAAATGACAGTTTGTAATATATACCATGTTATTTTTAATAAACATAAAACCTGACATCGAATTCTTCATCTTCATGAAAGAATTCAAACCCTAACTAGTTACTTAGTAGGTAATTGCCAAAGTCAGCATTTTACATGAATTATTCAAATTGTTATTTTTGATTTTACCTACTACTAGCAGAGAGTTCGACTTTGTTCCTGAAATTAAGGATCTAAGGAGGTCTGCCTATCTGGTTGGCGACCATGGGATCTCTTGCCCTACATTATACACACATTAAATACCTATCAAATGTTTAAAATTATACTTAGCACAAAAAATGTCATTAACAATCGCAGACAAACAGTACTATACAGTGCCTATATATCTGAGAAACGTTTCTGGCCGCCAAAATTTCGTTTTATATTTTATGTCTTCATTTCACGTATTTCCTTTAGCATGTTGTAATTTGTCTGTAATGGGAAAAAAGATTTAGGGAGGGCCTATTTTACAAACTTTCACGTTGTGATAAAACAGGGAGGGTCACAACAATAGCTTCTGCTGAGTTACTTCCCGGTTTTTCTTTGTAGAAACTTTTACGGTGTAGAAATACCGCGGCATTTGTAAACGCTTTTATGAACTCCTTATAGCAAAAACAAAATAAGAAAAAATAGCACAAAAATCATCAAGCTTATATTATGCATACATTGTGTTAAATAGATCGGATGACAAATATACAAAAGTACCTTCGAGTATATAAATAATTCATTCTTAGATTACAATTGAGCCAGAGAGAAACTTACTTTTTTTACAGCATCATAATATTGAAAAATACATAGGTGCACTTTTTGGGTTCATTTCAAAAACTCACACATGTTCCTACTAAGATTCGAACCCAGGATCTCTGAAGTATCAGGCAGGGATATAAGTATCATCCCACAGACGACCGGGTATCTTACACCTGAAACTCAACAGCTCGGAAAAAAATCAGAAAAAAAAAAAAAATCTAAATTAAAATTTGTTCGCAATATATTTTAATGTAATTATAGTTTAACCTTATTATGAGATGTTCAGCCGCGTGGCGTGATCGAATAATAAATATATCAACACCTTTTATTGAAAGGATATATGTATAGACAGACAAACGTAATACAGACTAAGTATGAAGCTATAAGCACAGCTGTTGGATTCTGGGTCGTGTGGTAATGAGTGTTAATGAATTGAGTGTGAAGTAAACCGCGTTGCGCAAGAGATCACAGCTGTGACAACCTCTTTGCTGAACTGTGATTTTGTTCTCGGCTCATTACTTTTTTGTGCACATGACATTTGGAAATGGAACACATTGTGCCAGTGTTCAAAGGAGTTGTTGTACACAAGGTTTGATATTAATCACTCGTTTTTTGTATGCACTGACACCTTAGAGCATTAAAAGACTGACACGGCCGGCCCTTACTTATTTGATCTTCAACTTTGAAATTAATTAATTTTGAAACATGATTAAATACTTCATGCATAGTATACTTTTTACCATTGAAAATGGTTATCAGATGCAAATCGCCTAAAACGTATTTTTGGCCATAGCTCCGAGGATTTTGAGAGAATCGAGATGATAATAGTACCAAGAAATGAGGAATTTATCGAGACACGCGTGAGCGTTTAAATATAGAAAATCGGCTGGAAACTTTTTTGGAATTTTTGAAAGATGTAAAAAAAATCGAGTTTTTTGGGGGGTGTTTGAATACTAAATTGTAAATATTTAAAAAAAAACTGACTTAAAAAAAAATTAAAAAGGGTCCTAGCGTATTAGTTTAGCTACAAAATGGCAAAAAAAAATTGAAAATCGGTTAATAATTGTGACCTGTAGGTCCCTTTAGATTTGGTATTGTAGAAAAACGGGTATTTCCGTTTATAAAAAGTGATGTAGCTTCTTTGTTTGTTGACCGATCGTCATGGTAATGGTGTTAAATGATGCGGATGCAGGCGAGAAGTGCATTTAAGTTGGAATTGTGTTATTTAAAATAAAATGTTTTTTTTTTCGTATATTGTTGAATTCATTTTCAATGCTCCGATTCTTGCGGGGACTGCGAAATCTGTGAATTTATGCTCAACGAGAGTAATATGGTAAGGGTCAGACAATAATTTTTGAAACCTATCATTTTCTTTTTCAAATGTTGTGATCTTATAATCCTCATATAAATTTTCTTGGCAACTGTCTTAATTCATATGTTTTTAAGTGATAGATCGTGTCGTGTAATAATGTTACAATAATACGGTCTGGTAAGTGTACATATGTATAATTAATACGCATCTTAAAAAGAATTCTTACTCAATAATTGATGTTCATAGCAATAAACACACAGATATAATTCAATATATTAGATTATACTTACATCTGTTTTCTCAAACATAGCTGTTTATGTGTTCTTTTGTAGTTTATATTAAATGCTATTTATTTTACTTGGCAATAAATAAGTCTTGAAAATTTTTAGATTTTACCAGTTAAAGTCCCTTTAAGGCAGTAGGATTTTATTAAATTTTATCAAAATCATAAATTAAGAGAACCTCAGTAAAACCCTACCTCTAGAGGGATTTGCACCTATGTTAAAGTGAAGGTGATAAAATTTTAAAAAGTGGTTATAATAAAATCATATGAGGCTTGACTAAATATTAATAAAGCAATGGCCAATGATAGCGGCGGCGAACGTGACTCGGCAACGTAAACAAGTGAATGTGTGACGCGCAAGTGCAAGAAAGCCCTGCGTTGCTCAATGGGCGGCCGATAGCGCACGCGCAGCGACGGCCGTTGACTCTGCGCAGGAGTCGCGTGTCTAGGAAGCAGGGCTGCCACGCGCTAACAATACTTTCACTTCTTTTTTATAATATTTAAACTTAAGGCCGTTTCAAGGATCTTATCTTAGGGGCCTGTTCAGGTTACTCTCTCCCAGTAGCACTTCGACCCATCGTCGTTGGGATCTTTTGCGCGGTATTAGGGAAACTAGCCTAGCTATAGCTATGTGAGGCTTGCCTATCCCAAGGTAATATTTGGATTAGCCTCTTTTATACAGGAGAAAATGCTGGATAAATACCACTGTGCCCGGAGAGACGCAGATGGTCATGTGGGACTGTCCTCCCGACCCTCTATATCCACTAAAAATGATTCACTTCCCTTCCCCTCCGTGCCTCTAGGATGATACGGGACCGTAATAATAATTAATTACCGTAAAGTATTTGGATTAGCTTGAAAAACTCAGAAATATCGCTTTCTTTGCAAACCAAATTTCTAGATCGTTGTGTGTTTTTATTACCTTAAACATTCTGTAATGACCCTGAAGATTTTGCAGTATCCGTGACAATGGTGATCAGTTTCGAGTTTGCATAATTAAATAATTTTATTAAACTATACATATAGTACCTATTATAAATTGGAGAATTTTAACAAGGTGTAAAGCTTAAGAGGCACAATCCTGCTCCGCTAGGTGTCTTCGCATCTGGACTTTAATTAATCTAATAACTTTAAACGTGCAATTCTTGTATATGTATATGTATATGTATATATATAATCTAAAACTCGGAAACGGCTCCAACGATTATCATGAAATTTAGTATGCAGGGGGTTTTGGAGGTGATAAATCGATATAGCTAGATTTCATTTTTAGAAAACGTCGTTTTATCCATAAAAAAATACCGAGCAAAGCTTGGTCATCCAGGTACTTATACTTATTGTCAGGTAGAGCAGAGTTATTCGAACAACTTTACTATATAAAAAAAACTGGTAAGAAAGCGAGGTGAGCCAGCCCTATGCGTGTCTGGCGCCCTGTTATCAGTCAGTTCATGTGTACGCGCCTTATCTACGCTAACTTGTGCAATGTGTACACAAGGCCGATTATTACTGAATAACGTCGCGATAACACCACTTCCTAAATAGCATGACGAAACAATGGTTACGTTGTTAAAGTTGAGTATTACACGGTTGCGGAGAAATACCATAGCGTTTTATTAAAAGACACTGATGACGTCAAAATTTTTCATTGTGAATAATTTTGCAAGTTTGTGGGGTTTTCATAGTATTGATGGCTAAATCTTAACTCTCATCTTTTGTCACCAGTACCTAGGCTTTTTTATCTAGGTCTAGGAACTAAAGTTTGAATAACAGAAGCTCTCGAAAGCCCATATATTTAACTAACACCGACTTTGTCAACGTCATATTATGTAGCCAAAACAGTATAAAATCTATCAAAAAAGAAACGATTTACATTATTTTTATACCTAAATAACTCAGAGCTAATGGAAATGAAGCGAGGCCACGCAAGCTAGTAGTAGTATATGAAATTCTTTTTACCAAGAAATATGTTATCACGACCGTAATTAATTAAAATACAACAAATACAACTAAACTAATGACTGCATCGTGCGAATGTGAATGATTTCTTCTATACTAATATTATAAAGAGGAAACCTTTGTATTTTTGTATGTATGTATGTTTGCAACGAATAAACTCAAAAACTACTGGACCGATTTAAAAAATTCTTTCACCATTAGAATGCTACACTAGCGCTGAGTAACATAGGCTATATTAAAAAAAAATGCGGTACGAAGTCCGCCGGATCAGCTAGTATAATATATTTTCATTTGGTCTCAGTGAAAACTTGGCCCTGACTTCAAAATACGTGTTGAGATTTTTTTTGCCTATAAATTGTCTCACTGCTGATCGAAAGCCATCATTGAAATCAAATCATTGCTACAATTAATGGGTACCATCTTAATCACCACGCTTGACAAATGCGACTTGCAAACCCGTACTAAGCATATAAAAAATAGAAACACACTTTGCCCAATCTGGGGTTTTTGAACCCAGAACCTCAGGTTACCGAGTCAAGCACTTTACTACTCGTATACTCGATATTTAGTGATAACAAACACTATAGTACTGAAAAGGGCGTAAATATGATGATTGTAGCTAACCAAACGAACTTAGAAACTAATATTCTTTATCCTTTATCCGTAAATAAATTCTGCATTCAACTAGGCACTATTGCAGAAGTGCACAACAAAACAACAGAAGCCATTAAACAGCACAAAGGGGTTTGTGTAGTGCTGTCACCTGCAGATTTATGCTTTATATTCAGCGAACTCATTGCTCACTGCTCCAGGCGTCGGGCGACCAGCGATGAAGCATCAATTAATCGCTTTATATTTATTGTGCAATCTAAACTATATGACATACATGTATGGTAAAACCTTCGATAAATTATATACTATATAAAGGATCCGAAACAAAATAATGCATCTCGAAAGTGCTCTAGTATTCTGAGTGAAAGTGGCACTGTTTGCTTTTACTTATAAATTTAAATTTCGAAAAACATAATCTGAAAAAACATTGGATAGCATCAACAACTCGAACAACGTGGACCTTAAAGCTTAACCATAAAGATTAATTAAGGTCGCAAAGTATTTTTACTTAAGGGGGTGCAGCGCGGAATTTCGAAAATTTACCTGTTTTTAATTCACTGGTGCTTGGAGCCGAATAGGTCATATTCATTAAAAGGACTAGTGTAGCTTAGCTTGATCCTTTCACAAGGTCAAGGTTGTCTTGGAATTTGAAACAAATACCCAGAAACTGCATAAACAATACGTAAAAGTAATGATATCTAAAAACTTATTTCTTCAGAAACTTTGTAAATATAGCACAAATGAAACAATGATCCGACATCAAAATGTTTGTATTGATATTCCGCAGGGCACTGTTGTCTTATTTTTCAATTAAAAAACATGAATATGAAAATATTAAGACTTTTATTATTTTTTACCTAAACGCCTATGATTAAGTATACGAAAGTAAACATTGCTCTAATTAAATCACCAGCCTACTCTGTACAGATATTAGTGTGCGAGCGTATTCGTCACTGCCACGCGCCGCTCGCTCGATATCATAAAGAAACTTGAAACTCGCAATTATGCGTCCGCGCTGCACCCCCTTAATATTTACTGTCATCGCCACAAACGTCATTGTGGCTCCGGGTTCCAAAGTCGCGTACCGTTTTTAAAGCGCTCATCGGGAATCTAGTACATAATTGTTCGAAAGGTAAAACCGAAAGAGTAACAAGCGAGTTAAAAAAAGTTAAAAAGTTAGTTAGATTTTTTTTAATATTAAAAGGAGGCAAACGAGCAGGCTCACCTGATAGAAAGTAATCACCGCCGCTTTGCATTGCCGGCCTTGAGGAAGGAGTTGGATCTTGAGGAGGAAGTAGGAATTGGGAGGGGAGGGGTGAGAGATGGGCCTCCGGTACTTTCACTCACCGGACGAAACACAACAGCAACGAGTGCCATTGTTTCACGCCGATATTCTGTAAGAGGGTGGTATGGTATTACGCCGGGCGAGCCGGCCCCTTTTCGTGCTGCAACGCAGTGTGGCTCTACCACTCAGAAAATAGTTTAGAGATTAGTTTAGTTTATATTTATATATAGTTTATTATTAGTTCCAAGTACAAATCCAGTAACTAATAATAAACTATATTATATATATAGTTTATTATTAGTTACTGGATTTGTACCCTAAGGACGAAATGACGTTCTATAAGAGGGATTTAGCTGACTCTTCAAATTTATTAACTGAGATTAATTTAAAAATATATATTTTTTGCAAACCAAGTGCACAAACGTGTTAGAATTTATAAGTAAGTAAGTAAATAACCTATGACTGTCCCCCTGGGCAAAGGCCTCCATTAACACAAATCTATACTAATATTATAAATCTGAAGAGTTTGTTTGTTTGGTTGAACGCGCTAATCTCAGGAACTACTGGTTCGAATTAAAAAATATATTTTTGTATTGAATATTCCATTTATTGAGGAAGGCTATAGGCTATTACACATTGACTAATATGAGTGGAGCAGCAATGAAAAATGTTGCAAAAACGGGAAAATATTTTTGTTCACTAATTAACGCAGGTAAAACCGCGGGGCACAGCTAGCCATCACTAAAATTACAGTAAAGATTTACAACTGGAGCTTAAATACTTAGTTGCTTTATGCAGGCAGCAATTCAGAAGAGAGCTTCCAAATATAGGTATTAGATTTTGGTACATAAGTGCAAGAAGTATTTAATTACTTAAATTAAAGATAATATTATCTTATCAAATACGTCATGATCCGCTATAAATCTACTTTATATTTTGAGTAGGTGTAGGCTCAATAAATAAGGTTATTATGTCTAAGTGATACAGAGATTGCTCCATCAATGATGTTAACATAGTATCAACCTTCCGCTTTTGAATCCCTATTCATTGTAATTGGCTATTGTAATATTCAAAGCCCTGTAATAGAGTAGTTTGCATCGTAAGTAGGCAGATCTGAGGAAGTTGACAACACGCTGGAATAAGTCATGTTAGATACTCGAATTTGCACCCTTTTGTATATTTATGATCTGGGTGCCTGCCTAGTTCGTTTACAAAATCCAGAATTAATATGGCATTTTAAGAGCGTTTATGCCGCACACTAGCGCCGCCAATGAAAAAACAAACATATCTAGTAATTAGAGATAGAAAATCAAATTATGCTCAACAAACTATTTGAATGAAGTAATTTAGCATTTTTACGTCACCTAATGAACATCTGACATGTTATGGTTTAGTTAAATACGGCGTTATAGTTAAAAGTGGCCGTTTTAAGCTGTAACGTCTTATTTAACTAAACCACAACATGTCAGATGTTCATTCGCTCTTAAGAGGGGGTATAAAGGTAAATCACCAATCGTAGATTTGATTTTAACACTAGAAGATAAACCACGATTTACCCGAAAAAAATATCATAGATACTACAGCATACTTGAAAGGGACTGGCTTAAGCGAAAACATAATATATTAAAATTTTATCGATAAAATAAAATCACAAACTTACGTCTACTTTTCAACTAGAATCAATTTATTTTCAATTTGACGCATATTACTGAGCCAATATTTTAACACATAATATCAAATTATATTACCGAGCGACTGTATTAGCGATTTGAAAAAAAAATGTATATTTTACGAGTAAATAAACTAAAACTAATTCGGCGCTTACGATATTCTTATTCCGTGCAGAACGCTCCAGTCTGTCGCACCTGACCCGAGGTAACAGGCATGTTTTGTTTCATCGATTAGTCGCGATCACTCTGTTGAGACGAGAGGACTGTGTTTCTGTGCTCAGGGCGCCGAGAAAATATTTCGTTAAAATAAGATATTATTATCATAATATTGTTATTATTTCTTTTCATTGGTGATGAGTAGTCTCACCTTGAAATATCGACCCTTACGCATTAACTTTAGAGCTCACTATACAATGTATTAGAAGCGCTGAAGCAATGACGGCGACGCGGGTACCGGGTATAGTATATGCAAAACAGAACGATGCTTTTGACCACTCGTATTGGTGGCAGTATGTATAGTAATTTTTTTTCACAGTACATACATAATTAAGTTGAATTAGCTATTCTGGAAGTATTGTATCATACTTCGTATATTACCGTACAAACTTGTGATTTACAATTATTTTGTATTTCAGAACTGCTGCAGCTCGTAAATGTCGTAATATCTCACAAGCCGATGAATGCTATCCGGTCAAACTCGTACACAAAAATCTCTCATCAACTCTGTTAGTTCGTTACAGTTGTTTAATTTAAAGCTATTCGTATATTTATTTTTATAAAAACCATAGAATGTAAACATAATATTGATTTTTTTATATGTTAACACATGAAAAGTCTGTCGTTGCTGACTGTACAATCCAGCTCGAAGATCTCGTAGATCTCGAAGAGCTCGCAGATGAAATGCCTCGCGATACCTGAAAAATTAATGTAAAAGCTTATTTCTATAAAAATGAACTTGAATTTGGTCCAGAATTATCTTTTCAAATATTTTACTAAATGTGGGTAGCACAGAAATTGGTCTAAAGTTAGTGGGGTCAGATGTGCTACCTGATTTGTATAATGGAATTACTTTACTGTGCTTCATTAGGTCAGGAAAAACACCACAGTCAATACATTCGTTAAATATGCAAGCTAAAACTGGAGCTATTGTCTCAATAACGGATTTAGTGACGTCAACGGAATTACCCCACAAATCAGCAGTCTTTTTTTTTATTAAGAGTGTTAAAAGTTTTAATTATATCTCAAAATCAATTTTTTGAAAACTAAAATGGTTTTCACTAGGTTTGAAATTTTCCTTTAGAACCGCTTCAGCAACATCAGCATCAGAAGTTAAGATTTGATTTTCGAATTTTTTTTATTTATATTTATATTTATAAAATGTTAAAAATCATTTTGAACATTTTATAAAATAGCTTGCTTATTTCTTAACTGATCTTTAATATTTGTAAAAATATTATGATCGGATGTTAATGACGGTAGTTGTTGACATTGAATGGGCGCCTTTGGCTTACAAAGTAAAAAGTGTTGAATAATTTCGGCGGGCTGGTTAGAACCACGATAGCTCAATTGGAGGAGCACCTGACCCGGAATGTCAGAAGGGTGCAGGTTCAAATCCTGCTCGTGGAAATTTTTTCAACATTTGTGTTTTTGTAATTTGTTCGCAACAAAATTTGCTTTAAAAATCATTTTGAACATTTTATAAAATAGCTTGCTTATTTCTTAACTGATCTTTAATATTTGTAAAAATATTATGATCGGATGTTAATGACGGTAGTTGTTGACATTGAATGGGCGCCTTTGGCTTACAAAGTAAAAAGTGTTGAATAATTTCGGCGGGCTGGTTAGAACCACGATAGCTCAATTGGAGGAGCACCTGACCCGGAATGTCAGAAGGGTGCAGGTTCAAATCCTGCTCGTGGAAATTTTTTCAACATTTGTGTTCTTGTATAACTTGATAACGGCATATAATTTTGTAAATGTCGTTACTTATATTAAAACTGTGGAGTTTCTTGCGCCCATTCTTCTCCACAACTAAAAAATAGACGTCCTGAATGGGTAGTAGGTAAAAAAAATGTTTGGACGATTCAAAAGTACTTTTCTAAAGTTTATTTGAATACAAAATATTTGACACTTTGACTTTGACTTTGATTACAGAAAGTCTGTTTATCTTAAGTGTAAACAATATTTTAGTTTTTTTTACCATTAAAAAAACAATAAAATTTTTCATTAAATTTCAATAGTAAGTCCTATAAAGATTGTTACATTTTAAGACAAGTTAGAATGAACAGACCTTAAATACATAATTTAATGCAAAAATGTTTTTAACTTACCTTCTTTCTGTCTGTTCTTTGCAGTACAGGTACAAGCCAGGGAACGAATTCTGAAAAAAAAATGTAAACCTATGAATCTATGTAAATAAAGCGATATTTTTGTAATAAAATTAGACTTCTTTTTTTACATTGTCGACACTCTTTGAAGAAGAGATATAACAGTAAGAGCACTTACACACGAGCAGCACTTTGGTATCAATAGAGGTAACTGTAGCGTCGGATTGTAGGCCTTTGACCTTTAACGTGTCGACAGCAACCGCTGACTGTTGCAGTTACTTCTGTCGATAGCAAAGTGCGACTGAAAGGGATAATATAATCTACATGATACAAAAAATAATCTACATAATACAAAAATGCTTAAAGATTTCATGGCACCTACGCCTTTATAAAATAAAACAATATTAAATATTTAAAGTAGCAATATATAATAAAAATATATGATATCATTACTTACCTTTGCGTATTATTTACCACCAGCAAAGAGTATTTTAGTGTTTCGAAGTACAGCTAGGTGATCCGACTCGCACTTAGCCGGTTTTTATCTGATTATTTTAGGTATACTGTGCGCGATTGCACTAAACACGAGTACACACCGCACGCACGGACGAAAGCGGGGCGTGAAAGGGGCGCGGGTGGAATCTGTTTTTTTTCTAGGTTTATACGCCCTCTTAACGGGTAACAAAAATGTGGTCAAAAAGGATTTCGTTTTCAAAAATAAATCTCGCACAGGTTGCAACTGAATTTATTTTTATTCACTTAAGATAACTGTTATTACTACTCATTATTCTAAAAATCAATTGATTCACATGGTTATATAAAACTCTATCCGCTTTCAAAACAAAGTTCTTTTATAGAAACTGTATGGGAGTAGTAAGCAGCTATAACATCATTGTTATTCAGTTACTTCACAGAAACAAAATAAAGGTACCTACCAAAGATGTTTCTACAGCTTTATAGCTATTACAGATCAGATTCTGTGATTAAAATATTATTTATGCACCCATATTCGAAGCATGGATTACGAAAAGGCCAATTCAGTTATACGCCGAAGGCTTCAGCGCATTTCACTAACAAAATTTCATTCTCGCCGCTTTGCGAGATGTCATTTTTACGACATCTCACTAAACCACAGCCTTTGGTTAAAAATACACCTTCCTGCTACGTTTTTAAGGTTTATTTTGGTAAGGTGGGTGGAGTGCACTACTGCAATGCCCTTGACCAAGGCTCAGACGGTCTCGCAGGTGGATTAAATTTTAAATTTAATTAAGGAAACTCGACGTAGTTTACTCGGTACTCAAAATATGTTGGTAATACGTGCTAGCGATGCATTATGAGCTCAGCTGTTATACAACTTTGAGAAAAGTCGAGCCTAAACATTTTATGGGTTAATTTAAGCGGGGTTTACTTTACTGGGGTGTTAGCACGCATGAAACAGTATTAGATTATGTGGTGGGGTAATAACTCAATCCTGGTAGTCGATCAATTACTCGTGTATTTTGAAGGAAACTTTTAGAAGTTTGCTAACTTGATATAATAAATTGTGAACGACGAAGCACATGTTGCTTATAGGTATTATAATTTGTACATAGGTACAAGTGTCTTTATTTGTTTTAATGTGGGTTCAATATATTTCTTTATCAATTTTTTAATAGTTTTCGATCTGCAGAAGCTGCCTTTATTTCACAGGCCTTTCACTCCACAATATTTATAAAAATACAGATTCTGGAGCGAAACTCTTTTCCAGCGCAATGACTTTTGAAAGACAGTTTTAGAAATAGTTGCTGTGCTAAACCAATATTCTTTGAAAGCTCGTCGGTACCTACAATGTTTCGTGTTTGTGTTTCACAATTTTGTTGTTAATTTTGTTTTTGTTAAGTATAACAGTTTTATAGAGCTACCTTTTAAAAGTGCTACAGCTATCTGTACACTATTGTATATATATCGTACTAGCATTAGGTAAGATGTCAGATACTTTTCTATCAAGAGTATCAAAATTCCTACATCCGTCCGTACCGGGTAAAATTTCATTGTCAATAGCCGTTTGCAGACGGCTGCATCCAAGATGGCGGCCGATCAATGGTCACCATGGCAACGCGTCTGCCGCTCAGCTGGCTGAAACGCTGAAACCACTAAATAAGGAGACTGCAGGCAGAGGGTAAGCTTCATACAAACGCACTCAAGCAATGCGCATTAGACAACCTCTCACAGGTACGCAATCTCCCAACAGTTGCGCACAGCAAGGGGTCTATGTGTGAGCAGTGCCGGATTAAGCTAGCGCGGGGCCCATAGCAAAAGTGAACAGGGGGTCCTTAAATTGCATATTTGACGACTTCTGTGGTCGAATGGCTTACACATCAGTTTTCATGGTGTCGCCATCTTGGAGGTCCCGACATCGCATGCTTATTACCGAAAAAAGCAACCAGTTGATGATTGTAATACCAATTTATCAACCGCAACTGTAGCTAGGCCGCTTAACTGAGTCATCACCTGCGGTACGTAACAGCTACAGGCAAGACGTTTCAGCTAAAAACGGCCACTTTTAACTATAACGCCGTATTTAACTAAACCATAACATGTCAGATGTTCATTAGGTGACGTAAAAATGCTAAATTACTTCATTCAAATAGTTTGTTGAGCATGATTTGATTTTCTATCTCTAATTACTAGATATGTTTGTTTTTTCATTGGCGGCGCTAGTGTGCGGCGTAAACGCTCTTAAGCGGCCTAGCTATAATATGGTTGATAAATTGGTATTACAATCATCAACTGGTTGCTTTTTTCGGTAATAAGTGTAGCACTCTATTCTAGCATCATTATTTTTTTTCCCCCGCCCGATCCTCTAAATGTCACTACACATTTACAGAATACACTAAATATGCACATTAGCTTAGGTCCAAGACACCGTACTCGTAGAACAAGGGTACGAAGAACCGGTTCACACGCGCTCTATACCAGGTACAGACATGTACCTGGGCGCTTCTCTCCTCCTCCACGGCCCGGTCTACCCGAGCCGAGGTCCGAGCCTTTAGAGGCGCCCTCGGGTGGTTCCGCCCCCCGATCCGATCCGAACCCTCCGGAGAATCTAGTAGGGCACGGGGACGCGCACTAGTGCGCGATGCCGTTCCCTCTAGAAAACCTCCGAAGGTGATTCGTTTCACACGGCTTGAGGGACCCTTTACGTTCCTCGCCGCCCCCAAAAAAGCCCGGTGAAGCTGAAAATGCCGTCTGAGGCAATCAGCAAACTCTCTCAAAAAAAAAATCATTATTTTTTATGTACTTTTTCGGACATTTTTATGTACTGTAGTGCAACATGAAAATTTACCTATACAATGACAGTATGGCCAGCGCTCACTTCGAGAATAGCTATAAGTAGCTACTAGGTGTGTGTGTAGCTTAGTGGGTGGCTTTTTTAATATTTTTCATCATAGGCGGGGGCTCCATAAGGCGCGGGGCCCGTAGCATTTGCTGCCTTCTGCTATATGGCTAATCCGGCACTGTGTGAGTTGCTCGAGCGTGGTATGTATCAAGTTTACCTTCTCGGCCCTCCTTATTTTGTGTTGAAACCATGACGTATACAGTCAGTAAGTTCACGTTACCACCTCGTAATGCGCTTTACAGCTAGCCTGCCCCCTGACTATGAGCTTAGAGCAGTATTATAGCAGTTATGGAAAAGAGACGCGTGTATATTCGCCGCTACACGCGTCTCGTTTTCACAACTGCAACAATACTGCTAGAAGAGCTCGTGGTTACCCCCGGTATTTTTAAGTCCCGCCCGATAGCTCATTCGTAGGTCCAGTAGCATTGTTTTTTTATTGTGTCTGAATTTTCAGTAGAAAATACAATACACGTCGTACCTTTACCCGACGTCAGAGGTTACAAGTATTCTAAAGTTCCAAAAACATATATATTTAATTTATGCTACAAATAACTCATATGAATGTCACTATGCCATCCGTTTGTAATCTACACAAGCTCCCTCCCCCCCCCCCTGCCCTTGTACGGAGAAGAATCGGCAAGGGCGTTTCTTTCTCCTTTTCTTTTATTTTATTTATTTAAACTATTGCAACATATATCTTACATGGCGGACTTCATGCCTGAGGCATTTTCTACCAGTCAGCCATAAGGTGGTGCAGAGATTACATTGGTAGGTGCAATTAAGTGCGATGACTTAAAAGGATATTACTATAAATAATTTCAAATGTATATAATACAAGCTTAAATATTATATATATACATAAACATGTATGTGTGTCACATATTGGAAAATGTCCTCCCTGACATGGAAGGAAAAGTTAAAAGACCACAATCGTTCCTATAATCCAAACACCAAAATCGAGCTTCAGACGTCGAGAGGCACACACAGCTCACAATGTTATGATTTTGTATGTGTCTAAAAGTGTGATTCCTTGTAATAAAGTAATGTATATTGTTTAAAAAACCACAAAAAAAGCAAAAACTCTCGAAAGCACGTAAGATAGTGCCTACAGTATTCGACATTTAACACAGTTTTTTTCGCAGTATAATCCCTTTTGACACTTTTTTTATTTTATTTACTAAAAAAAGGAGTCAGCAACTGATCTAAACATAGGTACTTGTTTTATTTCTATTTGTGACTTTTACGAGACTTAATATTTAAAGTTTCATAAAAAAAAATTTGGATGACAATAAATTCACATGCTTCCTGCATGTGGTCTGTATTTAATAATAATATATAATAATCGTAAAAGTCACAAATAGAAATAATAAAAGTATCTTTAAACCAGTTGCTGACTGAACCCTAAAAAGTGTCAAAAGGGTCAGGGTCCTGTCAAACACTGGTGCTGTTTTCCTACGTAGATACGCAACGCATTAGTATTATAATTATATTACATATTGTCCAACTCCTAAATATTTTAAAACTACGAGCAAAAAATGTACGAAAAAAATAGCACTGTAAATAAATATAAGTTGTCTGTGCAAATCACTGAAACAGGCCGGGACCAAAGCACAGCAGAGACTCACCTATGTAACTGTATATTCATTAGAAAGAGATAACTAACTGAATATTTTAGCGTGTGCGACAAGGACGCGTCATGGATAATTTAATCGGAGGGGTAAACTTTCAGGCGCGATCATTATTTCACGAACATTGCGAAAGGTTTGAGGTAACAGGTCTTAGTTATAATTTAGGTATGCTAATGCGACTTATACCGTTGTAGTGTGTGATGTATTTGAACACTGTACATAAGAATTTGTTGCACATAAGTCAATTTCAATTTCAATTTATTTGCATCCAAAAAGTTTATCATCATCATCATCATCATCAGCTCATTTTATGTCCCCGCTGCTGGGGCACGAGCCTTCCCTATGGATGGATAGCGAGAACGGGCCATAAACCACCACGCGGGCCCAGTGCGGATTGGTTGGTGGTTGTTAACGAATGCTAATGCAGCCGGGACCAACGGCTTTACGTGCCTTCCGAAGCACGGAGGAGCTCGAGATGATACATATTTGGTCACCCATCCGATGACCGGCCTTTGCGAAAGTTGCTTAACCTCAGCACTCGCAGACCGGGCGCGTTATCCACTGCGCCATCGAGCTCCTCCAAAATGTGAATAGTTGTTAAAGTATTTAAATTATTGACACAATTATGGACCCTGTTGGGCATAGCAATTTAGAAGAGAGGATGACGCCATTTATACATAAAACTAACTGACCGACGGACGGCGCGTACCGCTTTGACAGTTTCACGTTGACAGTTTCCATGACAACAAAAACAAATCATTTGTCCGCTTCAAAACACCCGTATCTATACTATCGGAATACCAAAATGATTTGCAATTAGAGAATTATTTGTTGTACTTGTGATGTTATTCGGATTAAGACAGTATTTATCTAAGTCACTATTAAAAAAAATATCCAAATAAAATTATCCAAAATACCAAATTCAAAATAAATGCGAATTGCAGTTTTCTATGGAAAAGTGTAATTGGCGTTATTTTTTTAATGGCCTACCCATTATAAAAATAACAAATAACAAAAACACAAATGTTGAAACGGAATGTCAGAAGGGTGCAGGTTCAAATCCTGCTCGTGGAAATTTTTTCAACATTTGTGTTTTTGTAATTTGTTCGCAACAAAATTTGCTTTAAAAATCATTTTGAACATTTTATAAAATAGCTTGCTTATTTCTTAACTGATCTTTAATATTTGTAAAAATATTATGATCGGATGTTAATGACGGTAGTTGTTGACATTGAATGGGCGCCTTTGGCTTACAAAGTAAAAAGTGTTGAATAATTTCGGCGGGCTGGTTAGAACCACGATAGCTCAATTGGAGGAGCACCTGACCCGGAATGTCAGAAGGGTGCAGGTTCAAATCCTGCTCGTGGAAATTTTTTCAACATTTGTGTTTTTGTAATTTGTTCGCAACAAAATTTGCTTTAAAAATCATTTTGAACATTTTATAAAATAGCTTGCTTATTTCTTAACTGATCTTTAATATTTGTAAAAATATTATGATCGGATGTTAATGACGGTAGTTGTTGACATTGAATGGGCGCCTTTGGCTTACAAAGTAAAAAGTGTTGAATAATTTCGGCGGGCTGGTTAGAACCACGATAGCTCAATTGGAGGAGCACCTGACCCGGAATGTCAGAAGGGTGCAGGTTCAAATCCTGCTCGTGGAAATTTTTTCAACATTTGTGTTTTTGTAATTTGTTCGCAACAAAATTTGCTTTAAAAATCATTTTGAACATTTTAAATAACAAAATATTTTAGATCATTTTTTTTGTACCTAGTGACAACATCCCAAGTACAGCAAATAATGTTCTAATTACAAATCATTTTGGTATTCCGTTAGTGGGAGCCTCATTTTAGCTGACCGACCGCCGGCGCCGGCTCTTAGCATTAGAAATAATAGTTCTGAGGCTTACATTACTGTTTAGTGTTGTTGCAGTACACAAAAGTGTAAATCAATCAATACTAGGTATATGATAAGCGCACTGTGTTCTCTGATCAACGAACTCAATCCGTTCGCTTGCCCTCAATATTTGTAAGTACAGTTAGTAAAAAAGCAGTTTATTTATTGATTCCTAGATTGTAACGTATTGCGATAATTGGGCCAAAACCAATGCAAACACGATATAATGTCAAAGGTTTAATGAATCGGAGTTAGGGTTGCCAACTTTTATTAGAAGAAATAGAGTATATCTGATTTTAAAGGAGGTAGATTTTAAAGAGTACAGACTTACAAAAAAGAGTATCATTTATTTTATATTTCTAAAAAGGTATTTTTTGTACATTTTGCAGCACATAACAATGTTTCATGGTTTTTTAAAGAATAGCATGAGTCCAAACATTCTAACTCTAAATTTATATAGATCAAGAGCTCTTTTGGACTTTTTTGTTTCTGATAATGGGTTTGCATAATATTATATGATTGGCCCTAGTATAGTTAACATTGTGTAAAAAAGAGTATTTTAGCATACTCTATTAGTGTTATAGATTATAGAGTACGCCTACATGATATAGAGTACAATACTCTATTTTAGAGTACGATTGGCAACCCTAATCGGAGTGCCTAGTGTGAGTTTTGTTTACTATCCGTATTCATTCGATCACGTATACGAAAACGAAAATTTGTATAGCAAAATTGTAGCTCTTCTCGTTTGTCGCTACGTTTTCGTTAACGTGATCGAATGCCGAATGAAACTCGCACTAGGCACCTTGGTGGGAAACCGCCAGGGATCGCGAAAGGTGGATGTGATTGGGAGAGGCCTTTGTCCAGCAGTGGGACAAAATTGTCAAAAAAAAAATTAATCTGTAGCTTTTTTTACATCGGCAGCACGTCTCAAGTAAATATTTGTTGTACATATAGGAGAGTAATTCAAATGGGCAAACGTATACTATTTAAAATCAAGTAGCAACCAGGCATAGGCCCGGATGCTGGTAAACGGTGACCTTACGCGTTGCCGACCTTTGATTTCATGCTGTATACTACTTCGAGAAGACCTCAATATCAGCTCATGCCACAACCTTCGCGCATGCAGAAGGGTGCTCCTCTGACCTTTCGGTTTAAAAGCATGATGATTAAGATGATGATTAAGTAGCAATGGTTTTTTTTTGTTTACAATTTGTTAGACTGATTTGCCGACGGTTCCCGGCGAATGCGCAAGGTTGCCGAGCCATATGCGGCGTGGGCGCATGCGCCTCCACACACTCGCCGCGACATTCGACTATTGCGGACGCACACATGCGCTGCCCGTGTGACCGTGTGTGACATGAGCCGTTTATTTTTATGATCCCAGTTGATTCTGTGTCAGCACCTTTCAACACCGCCGTGGTTCGTGACATGTTTGATGATGTTAACTTTTGATTCGCTTTTGTTTTTTTACGTACACGGGACTGTAGGAAAAAGCATGTACAACCCAATAATAATAAATATTTATGGTCGCCTAGTTCGTCCCAAATTACAATATAATGTTTTTTTTATATATTAAAAGAAGGCAAACGAGCAGGCGGGTCACCTGATGGAAAGTAATCGCCGCCGCCCATGGACAACTCGCAAAACCAAAGTAATCGTAGATGCGTTGCCGGCCTTGAGGAAGGAGTTGAATCTTGAGGAGGAAGTAGGAATTGGGAGGGGGGAGGGGTGAGAGATGGGCCTCCGGTACTTTCACTCACCGGACGAAACACAACAGCAACAAGCGCCATTGTTGCACGCCGATATTCTGTGAGAGGGTGGTATTACGCCGGGTGAGCCGGTCCATTTCGTTCTGCAACGCAGCGTGCTCACCACTCAGACAGTGTCACTCATTTAGCACCACCCAGGGGTCACGTGTAGGGTCTCAAGGGTAAACCTACAGACGCGAGTAACTTTAACTCTTAAATTGTTATTGTGAAAATGTAACACATTTTATAGGTATATACTCGTACATTTTTACTTACTGCACTCCTTCTCGATATATGAACGTAAATTAAGAATCTCCCATTTTGCTTTTTTCAATGCGTTTGCATTTTATGACCTTATCATCATTTAACATCAGATGAGATCAAGGCACTGTGCTTACCCATTAAATATATTTTTTTAAATAGATTAGAAATGACTTTTTAAAATTTAAAGCAATTAAAAATTAAAAATTAAAAATTCACCACACAGAGCGGACCGACCCTAAGACGCTGCACAAACGTAGACAATTTGGTAACTTGTGTGGGATACAAGCTACCAGTGAATATGAAATCAGCCCTCCCTGCGCAGACGTAGACACTTTTTGTGTCCAGTTACTTCCACCTGACACTAATCAAAAAGTCGTCAGTTGAAGACACAAGCAACATTAACAAACTTCCTTACAATTGTACTGAGCTCGCCAACGGACGATGCAATCGGTGTCCGTATCCTGTGTGCAGCACAAGCCATCGTGAAACAGATTCATGAGATGAAAATAAGCAACGAATTGTTACTGCAACCGGCAACTGTGTCCAATCGCCGCCACCGGACACAGCAACTCGGTTTTTTATGATGGTGTGTCGTGTCGGTAACAGTGTCCGATCACCGCTACCGAATACAGCAACTCGGTTTCCTTGTATGGTGTGCCGTGTCGGTAACAAAAAGTGTCTACGTTTGCGCAGCGTCTAAGTCGGCGTCAGCACAATACGCGCAATATATACAGTCGTCAATCACAAACCGTATGCATTATCATATCCCCAACGGGAGAGATTAGCATCCAACTTTCTCTGTAAGTTGTAATTTTGTTATTAAACGGATTTACTCGATTTTTACGTCGTATAACTTCGACACCCAACAACTACAACAAACTACGTAAATGTGCAGGCCTTACAAATCTGTACATTTTGGTCCTTCGAGCTTTACAACATCAAGAACTAGTTATTTGCGAGCTAGCGAATCGGAAAATTAACTAAACACACGTAAACACAAGTTAAATGATGTCACATCTAAATTGAGATACCTAGAAATGTTTTAATTTTATGAAAAAGTCTGAGATAGTAGTAGATCTTTCCTTACGGCATCCAAAGAGGCCAATTTATCTTTCTTTCAGTCCGTTTAACTGAACAATTTGTAACGCCCGCCGGCGCCGGTCGGGGCTCACGATTTGTGGGTTCAATTTATATAGAAACAAAGTACATATTAGCAAGTAGTTATTATATCCCCGCCGAGGTATTCTCAAAAGAGTTCAGTATGGTTTTCTTTAAAAAGAGCACGAAAAGTTTCTTTGCAGGGTCAGCAACGCGTGAGTGATAGATAACTCTTAAGCTATTTTATTCTGCTATTTTAAATAGTACACATCCACATACAAATTTCCCCTAGTCCTAATGATGTCATAATCACGTTGCTGAAACACTATTGAGATGATATCGAAGTAGCAGACTTACAGCCAGTGTTGCAAAAGTCCATACGCTACCTAACGCTACCAAGAGGCGGGCCTGATGATCAACCTACGATATTTAAAAAGTTGATTTGCTACGAATAATCCTTTTTATGTTTCAGAGCTTATAGTTAAAGTGGATTTCAATACCCTCAATTTGAAGTTCCGCTCTTCAATGCTAATATTAGAAAGGATTATTCTTAAGCTCTCGGTCCAATTAAAATTTCTCCATTTCATTAAACTACTTATATTTTCAAGTGATCCACTTGAAGATGTAAGTTTTCACTTTAGGTATTACATGGTATTTTTATCATCATAATGCTATCATCATCATCATTAACTTATCCGTGAGTGACCGCCTCAGGTGGGACATGAACCCACGACCTGTCACTTAGGCTATGCTGTTAGATAATACACTTTATTATCAATATGATTTCTTAATTGTAAGCATTACTACAAATATTATACTCAATTGAATAGAAAAAATCTCTATAGGTAGGTAATTACTAAAAATGAAACTATTCTAACATATATTGAATCTGCATCAGTACATATATACTTGGGCAGTACCTTGAGAGTGTTTTGGAGCTATAGGGAATAAAATTGGTAAATGTGGTTTTATTTATTATTTTAATATGAAAATCATTGGAGCTCTTGGGAATGAATGTATAGAAGTTGAATTTTGGAGAACAATAGATTTGGAGCGCATGGGAATAAGCCCTTTAATTACAGATATTAAAGACTATTACTACATAAGTGCTGCTTATCTCAATGTGAGCTTTGATAGGTGCCAATTCCATATTTGGTTTAAAAAAGGTGTGTAAACAGCTTTTTATTACATCTCATCCGAACTGTAGAAAGATAAGCCGAACCTATTCCCATCTCTGCTAATCAATCATCTACAGTTAAAATAAACTTTTCTAGTAGTCTTCTTTTGATAGTATATCAGAAGTCCTAAAGTCCGCTGTCAATTTGATTATAAAACAAAAGAGTTAAACTCCCAAAGATAAATAAACCAAAGAGTTTTTTTTTTCATATTGTTGATGGCTTTGTGCGATTAGCACATTTAGCCAGTGTCAAAGTAATTTTTCTAACAAGTAATACATAAATAAACAATATTTCTTTTCTGTATGATGATGATGAATGATAACAGAAATGAGAAATGATATACCACCCAACCCCTCGAGTATCTCAGTAAAGATGTGGGGCTTTACTAAGTCCTCGGGCGGACTTCTTGAGAGAATTTGAAAAGTGACGTTGCACTGTTTTGTTTCATTTGCCAACACTCATGCACACTCACGAACACTTAACGGTTAATAATCCACCATTATTTCACATTAATATTCGACATAACACAAATTTTAGAAAATAAAACAAAACCGCAGACATGACTCTTCACTTTCCCGCCAAGAAGTCCAAAACCAAAGAGTATTTAAAGGTACTCCACAGTGGAAATCCGTTGTCCATCCTTGACTGTCAAGAACTTTTTGCTCTGTGGTCGGTGGGCGCCTAATCCTGTCATTACGGGCCCATACCTTCGTTTGAGAGCCACACTAACACATTAATTTGACCAACTAAACACAGGGTTGCCTGAAATAGGACTCATTCTGTTCATTTGCCGTTTTCTCTGTAAGAGCACGAAGGTGTTAATACGTAACTTGCTTATTCGCAGCATTAGGTAAGTTTAGGATTACTTGGGTGGAATTTTTCGAAGGTATGTTTTAGGTTTTGACAATTCATTAAGGTAAAATCCATAGATTAACAGCGGTGAACGTCATACAATATGAGCTTAGAGCTAAAGTGCCACCTATTCTAGCTTTACAAAATATTATTTTGTTCCATTCGCTTCAGTCATACGGTCGTCACGTCATAACCCCTCCACACAACATATATATATATGCTTTTACCGTTTAAGCTGTTCGTCTCTGAAACTCGCTTCCAGTTGCAATCAAGCTAGAACAGTCCATTAACAATTTACTTATGAAAGAATTATATGTGGCCCATTTAATTGTCCTACTGCAACGCTGCCATTTCCGTCACCAATATCAATCGGATCAATCAATACGTTTATTTAATATTTATGCTTTAGTATTGATGCCTTTCACGTTGTTATATGTTATATGATTAAATTGTCGGCACCTCCAATTCATAGTGTGTAAGTTTCTTACTCCTTACTTTTGGTGGGCGAGATAAGCTATCAGCATCAGGTTAGCAGCATTATCAGGGTTATCAGCGAAAGTTATTCGTTAATATTCATAGAAATAATTAATGTAGAGCTTTGTGTCTAAAAATTTTATTTCTGAGGGAAATAACCTTGTAACGTTTATTAAACACAAACCTATGTTATTCAAATTTCCATTAATTTTCAAATAGTTGTGTAAGAGAAACCCTTACCCTATAGTATTATTATTAATTTATATATTAGCACAATAAAACTCACATTCTTTTAAATGGTGTATTTCTCCCAATAACTTACAATCAACTATCCACTACGAACGCCCAAGCCAAAGTGCCCCTCATTTAGTGACTCGATCCGCCATGTTATTTTCCCTCCATTCGTTCCCGCCAACACTCAGTGTTGCCAGTGAAATAAAAACATTAATCTCGTTCGGAAACGAGTATCAAATGGGATATAAATTACTAAATTATTAATCAACCTAACACTCGTCCATCCTGACGAGGTGCATGTCCCCATGCACTAGTAAACCTAACACTTGGCCAATCGAGTCACTTTACAATATCATAATTATCTTATACTTACTCGTACAATAAATACAGTTCAATAAATAAAACTTACTTATTAATAATCTCTCCAATAATATTGACAAATATCCAATACATCGCATCTCCGAGTTTAATTAAACTATAGTTTTATTTATTAATATCACACAATAACTTAAATATCACACAATAACTTAAATTTGTTTTTACTAATAACGCAAAATAACTCTAGTCGTCACTTTCATTGTATTTAAAAATAGTTAATTATTAATTAACAAAACTTAATCAAAACATACGTTTCCGATAAATCAATATTACTAAATATAATACTGCAACAATACTCAATCATGGTTTGATTAAATGTTTTAATAAAAGAGTGCATCCACTGGAAAAGATATCCAAATCTTACAATCATAATTTATAGAAAACTTTCACAAATCTCAAATTTACCGATCAAAATAAATAATGATTTTCTAATAAACCAAACTATTATTAGTTAACAAAACTTAGTCAAAACATACTAAGTTTCTGATAAATCAATATTATAATACAGCATAAACGCTCAACCATTGTGGTTTGATCAAATGTTTTAATGAATAGGTGCATCAACTGGAAATGATATCCAAATCTTACAATCATAATTTATAGAAAACCGTCACAAATCTCCAATTTACCCATCAAAATAAGTAATGTTTTTCTAATTAACCAAACTATTATTAGTCAACAAAACTTAATCAAAATATTCTACGTTTCTGATAAATCAATAATATAATACTGCAACAATACTCAATCATTGTGGTTTAATTAAATGTTTTGATAAAAGAGTCCATCTACTGGAAAGATATCCAAATCTTACAACCATAATTATTAGAAAACTGTTACAGATCTCCAATTTATCCATCAAAATAAGTATTTTTTTTTTTAATCAACCAAACTAAGTCAGACTAAGTAACTATTTTTAATAGTACTTTAAAAACAGAACACAACCACTTTCAAAACCCTTCCTGCTTGCAAGTGATCGCATAGGGTAACGATCTATGAACCCTCCCTTCTCATAGATAGTCTGAAACTTCTATTGATGTGAACCCTCCTTCTCATACATACATTTCATCATAATCGAATCAATATTCATATATGATCAATTATTATTATTCATATCTATTGTTGCTTATTTGTTGTTTATTAATTTGTTGTTTTTGCCTTTGTTAACTTAGTAATAATACTCTATAATTAATACTTTTGTCGTATAAAAAATATATTTAACACCCCAAATTGTTGCAATACCCAGGTATTTGTTGCATTGTTGCAATACAGGGTCATGTTAAGGGACTATTTATAGCATTGTAAGATCTGTACCATACCAGCTCGATGCAATAAATAATTATGACTATGACCATGACTATGACTGTAACTCCATTGCTACCGCTGTACCTAATGGTAGTCAAACATAACCAACATGTAATTTCCTTCTTAGCTATCACTACAGCAAACAAGAAAATGAGTCTTAGAGCATCAAATATTCATTCATATTAACATCATTATCATTTATATATAAATTATCCACTTGAGTGAACCGTTGACGATAGTCTTCAATTAGAACGTACAAAATACCAAGTTAATAATCATTAAATTATTAGTTATTACACAACAGTGCCATAAGGTTAATAATAATAATACACAACTCATCATAATAAATTGTTTGAAACAATAGTTTAACATAAACATGTAAAATATACCTAATGGTACTCTTACATAACCAAAATATGATTTTCTTCTTAGCTATCATTACAGCAAATAAGGAAATAAGTCTTAAGAGTATCAAACATTTACACTTATTCATTTTAATTTTATCATCATTCATTATCATCATATCATTAACATTTTTATATAATTTATCTACTCAACGATAGTCTTCAATTAGATATTACAAAATACCAAGTTAATAATCATTAAATTATTAATTATTACACAACAGTGCCATAAAGTTAATATTAATAATAATATACAACTCATCATAATAAATTATTCGAAACAGTAGTTTAACATAAACATACATGTAAAATATAGTGCCCATTACCATAATTTAACAGTCGTAAATAGGAATAAATATAAACTAAACAGTAAAATAAAAATGACAATAAAAAGGCAGTTACTAAGAATAACAATCGACTCAACTAATAATCACATTCTGTGTCGCTTAAATTGAAATTATTATCTATATCATTATCAACATTCTCACTTAAATCGACTAAATTAACACAGGGCAACGTCCTATCGGCATCAACGGTGGTCTGTGACGCTTATACTCAGTGTATAGCAGCCACTCTGTAGCGTTCGTCACCTAACACTTCCACGACTCGATATGGCCCTGTGTAGAGGGCTATGAGCTTCTTGCTTTTGCCATAATTTGAAAAAGAAGTAAGAGTAAGTTTAGCTAGTTTTCCCTCATCGTATAGTCTAGCTAAACAACTAAAACTAAACTAAGTAGTTATTTAGCTTTTTAAGTTTTAAAAGTTTTCTCGAATCGTTACAGTTACAGACTTATCTGAATTTTCACGAGTCTCCAGCAGGGCCTTATTCAATGTAGGATCTATTTCCGAATGCATATTTTAATCAAACATAACCTCAGTTGGCGTCCTAACCAATGTTTTCTGGACAGTATTACACATTCCCCTTTGTACTCTACCTACTTTGTCGTCCTAACCCTTCATCAAAATTAAGGTTCTAAGCCGTCAAGAACTAAGAATGGTACGGTTACATCTTTTCGCTTGTCCGTTCGACTTCGGACTTTAAAAGCGTAACGTATACCCTTATTAAACGCGTAAGATGTGAAGCACGTTTCGCGATCGCTAGTTATACGATCAGGATTACGAAATGTATAAAATACATCTTCAAGCGCCCCGAGAACTGTCAGAGTCTTAGTATTACGTACGTCTTAGTAACAGGCCTTATAAATATATATTTGGCAAACGCAACTATTATATCAAGATATGAATTTCTTCTTTTCGACCGCACCCAGGGGTTCAAGGTGGTCTGCGTGTGTGGTGTGAAACGGTACCTCCACCAAGCTATTACATGAAAATTCCCTTCATTTGTACTTGTCTTCTTAGTATACGTGCACTCAATGCAAGCCTGAACGTACCTTTTAACGGATCTGGACATTTTCGGGAACCAGTATGTCTTTCGAATACAGTTCAAGGTATTATCGATCCCAAAATGTCCGATCTCGTTATGGTTCATGAGACAAAGTTCCCACTTTGCACCCTTTGAAACCACCCAACGTAAGACCATTGTTCTGCGTCCATACATACACTCGTACACCTATAAAAACTACCATTACCATAGTTCCAACCATCAAGACGACACTGACCCATCAGTGCCTATACTAAGGTCAAGAATGTTACGGATCCGACAAAGTTCGAAGTCTCATAACTGCAAAGGGTGGAGCCAGTCCTGACTAAAGATCGACATTATGCTTGGATATAGTTTTAACTCAATAGCCTTGACTCTTGAGTGGTATTCCTATACAATGCGTTTACGTTCGCCATTTTGCCAGCGCGATGTTCAATAGAGCGTTGAAACTTCTGTAACAGAATGCCTCCGATACCAACTTTGCTGGCGTCAGTATGTAATTCTGTCACAGCATTTGAGACAATTGCCAGTAGCCGGTCTATTAGCTAGCTTACTCTAAAGAGTGCGGAAAAACGTCTTCTTGAAAAAAAGCAGTGTTTGTTTATGTTACTTGCTGATCGAGGTGCCTATATGAAGTTGATTAACATCTATGTCGTAGTATTCTCATTGAGGAACTTATATACCTGCTCACACTAACTACCTAACTTTTGAAGCTCTGCTAATTACACTTCCTGCATAAAGAATACAATTACTTGACAGTGGAGTAATGTACACAAAGTTGCCCACCGTTAATCTTATAAATACCCCCAAACAATATTAAATTGTTGGTTTGGTTTACCTACAACCTTCCCTTCTTTCTTTCATCTTGAAATCAAAATCAAAATCTAAAATCTTTCATCAGTCATATTTTCAAACTTTAATAGTTCAGTCTTTATAAACGACAATATGTAACTGTTCAGTATAAAACCAGTAATAAAATAGAATATTTACTTATTAAAGTGACCAAGACTTATGTAACGTAATGGAAACGTAATCTTTTGTTTTCTTCTTTTATCTTTTTGCAAATGTTATCTACACGAATTAAAAGCACTTTTCGTAAGTTTATTTGAATAAAAATGTTGACTTTGACTTTGACTTCGAATGAAAATCTAGAAGCTTATCGTTTACTACCTGACATGAAACCATCGCACACCCACCTTCGATATCTAATTTATTGAAACACCATCCATAGACTTGATTACATAATTACCAAATCCCTTTATGGGTATAGGACGATCACGACAGAATAAACCTAAAGAGGTTACGGCAGACCGAGAAAGTAAAGTCACCTTACAACAAAAATCTATAAAAGATTTCAAGGGATAATCGTTTTTACCTTAACTTCCCTAATAATCTCAAGAGTTCGACTCTTATGTCGAATTACAAAATGTTTTATGTGTAGGAGTAGTACAATTGTTAAACGCCTATAGTTTCGGATGGAACCATGCAACTATCAGCTTTGTGCCCAAACCTACGAACTACCTATTTTGCTCACTGAATTAAATGCTTTATTACTTTATTTATTTATTAGATGACCTGGTGAACTTCGTATCACCTACATATACTTGTGAAAAATATGGTCAAAACTTAATACAAAATTTTTATCTACATACAACCTTAGATCAATAACGCTATATAACCAACTGACACTTTTACATTTTTTTTTTCTTATTTCTGAAACAGAAGTGTTTTGTATTCCAACAAAACAGACCAAGGAGATCTGACCTCATACTACAGCTATGACACAGAAATTTTTGAACGCTCCTATAAATATTTGACTACCAAGTGACATTTTCTCTTTTTGAAAGGACAAAAGACAGCAATTTTTCACAGCTAGGAACATTTTGTATTGGAAAATAAAATTATCGTTTTTAGTATTTTTCGTTACTCATTATTTATGTTTCTCACCTTTTAAACCTTCCCTGAACTTCCACAAATATTTCAAAATCAAAATTAGCCAAATCTGTCTAGCCATTCTCGAGTTTTAGCTACTCAAACGAACAGCAATTGATTTTTTTATATAAATATAGATAAAATAAAACATAGGGCTTTTAAGGTACGGGTGTCTTTTTTTTTTTTTTTTAGTTAACGCACTTTAATGCCTGGTTATTATTGTTAGCCATCATGAACGAGCGTAAAATAGAATTATTTACAAAACGTTTAGATCTAGTTTGAAAATTACACCTATCAAATGGTACCGGAACCTCATTATTAGTCGTTAAGGAACTAACAACCGTTCAGGTTGGTTGGTTGTACAGGGTAACGCGTTAGCGCTAGACCGCATAGTTTCATCGTTCAACCTACGAGTACATGTACTATGTACTCATAGTAGGTGCCTAGTACGTTTCTACAGGTTCATTATACCTACTCCTTTTAACATATCCTTCAGGGATAGACCATAATTTTGCTCGAAAGGAAAAACGTTTAACAGTTTTTATTGCCATTCGGGCCAAGTGAACAATATCGAATTCCAACTTTCATACCAAGTAGCAAAATAAATAATAGTATTCTCATCCCAGCCATACACAGCGGCACACTCGTTCACTTTCCTAAGCCACAAGTCTTTACGTTGACTCTTTGAGGAAGAATCAAAATCTTGCAGTGTTTTTGAAATTCATGCTATTACTACTATGTGACTGAGTGGCCGGCACATATGCCTAGGACTGAGCCTTAGCCTCACGTAAGGAATTTATCATATAAAGAACATCCCTAGCGGTAAAAGTTGAACTATCTGACCGTTTAGATTGTAGCGCCAGGGCGTAATCCTCGATGTCTCGGTCCACACGTGCTCGTCGAACTGCCGGGCCGCGTGACCGACGGATGCTCTCCCTGTCTGCGCGGTCCTCTTCACGTGCACCATGTGAAGCTGCCGCTCACGACGGCCGCCGCGTCCGCGAGACTCGCATCCCGAAGTCACACGGCGAAGTAAACCACTGCCACGCCCCTGATGTCGCTCAGCACTCCGCAGTCTGCTACCCGCTTTTCATCGGGCGTCGTCAAACGGCGGCGTAGTGGAGTGATTCGTTCTCATGAGGCTTGATTCTGAAACTCAAAAACACAGGCTGTGTACTTTGTCCGAAAATTTCGCCATCTTGGGAGTAAAATAGTAACAACTACATATTACGTTAAACTCAATTATCTCGAAAACAGTGCGACGTAGCGCAAAAATAACGAAATTTTAGCCCCCCGGACACCCCCAGTCCATCTCCAACACTACCAATTGATACCCTTTAAACAACCTTTAAACAACCTTCAACTTGAGGGTGGAGAAAAACGCCCAGCATAAAATACAACAATATCAAAAACGGGACTTCATTGCTTAAGAATAACGTTATTTTCAACACTGGGACTTACTTTAACTAATACCAGACGTCCACAACGTTTAAAATATAAACCTACCCTCACCAATAAAAAAAAGGAAAACCTTTAAATCACTTTAAAGCTAACACTTTCATGTTATTTTAATATTATTTGATTAGTTTACTTATTGCTTTTAAAATTAAGTAGTAATCAAAGCTAGTAAGTAGGCTGGCATTATCCCACTTCTGAAATGTAAGAGAAACCCTTACCCTATAGTATTATTATTAATTTATATATTAGCACAATAAAACTCACATTCTTTTAAATGGTGTATTTCTCCCAATAACTTACAATCAACTATCCACTACGAACGCCCAAGCCAAAGTGCCCCTCATTTAGTGACTCGATCCGCCATGTTATTTTCCCTCCATTCGTTCCCGCCAACACTCAGTGTTGCCAGTGAAATAAAAACATTAATCTCGTTCGGAAACGAGTATCAAATGGGATATAAATTACTAAATTATTAATCAACCTAACAGTTGAATATATCGCAAAATATTCTCCTAAATACAAAGATGCAACATAAGAGAGCATCGAGATTACAACTTTCTTTTTCTTCAAAGTTCATCAAAGCAAGCGCTAATCTCCGGCTTTCGGTTTTTGTTGGTGGCCAATTGTTGGTTTATTCTCGCCCGTTGGATGTTCGATGTACCGCCATGCCCGTTTCCCGATTTGGCGCGGAGAGTACGCAACGCACGGACATGCGCACGCGTCTATTTATACCACGTGGTCGGCGTCACCCCCCGCCGCCTCCCTCGCCCTGACGACGTACCTAATAAACAAACAGTAGGTCAGGGTCTGGCTTCAATCTGCAATGTTTTACTCGCTCCACATTACTTGCATGAGCTAGTAAAATATGAAAAAAAAAACTGAGTTGTTAAAATCGCAGCGTATGTGCGTGTATGTGGCTACAACAACTCCAGTAATTCCGATGTTTCCGCCAGACAGATTCCGATCAAGGGACTTAGCTTCACACGGAACAGTAATTATTATGTAGTCTATCCATTTTGCTGTCACCTAGGCACTCGCACAATAACCAATAGCTATACTGCTGGCTGGCTAATTTGCTGGGTATAAGTGAGCTAAGGCTGATATTTGTCTAGTCTAGTCCGGTGACGCTGTAATGGATAGGCAGCCAATAGCAAACTCTTTCCATAAATGATGTTCCGGCATGAGCTTCGAGCCTGGACTTCTGGAGTGGTAAGAACTCTTTGGAGCTCGATGGCGCAGTGGTTAATGCGCCCGGTCTGCGAGTGCTGAGGTTAAGCAACTTTCGCAAAAGCCGGTCATCGGATGGGTGACCAAAAATTTATCGTCTCGAGCTCCTCCGTGCACGTAAAGCCGTTGGTCCCGGCTGCATTAGCAGTCGTTAACAACCACCAATCCGCACTGGGCCCGCTTGGTGGTTTATGGCCCGTTCTCCCTATCCATCCATAGGGAAAGCTCGTGACCCAGCAGTGGGGAGATAAAATGAGCTGGTGATAGTGATAAAGAACTCTTTGGGTACCAAAAACTCACCGCACAATTATAACAACAACATAAGAAAACAGTATTTGGTGCGTACAATTATGTAAAGATTGTGATAGACTGGCGGCTGAGCTGCAGTACTGACTAGTGATTAGCTATGCCCCGTCTATGCCGCCTCTATAAATACGGCGAATCCATTGCGTTGCGATTGTACGTTACAATCTACATTATTGATGATCCCATCGGATGAATCAGTCGATACAACCGTAAATACAGTCTCGAGTGTTACAATCTTGTAACTCAGAGACTTCTTTAAGTTCAACTTAAATGAATTTTCTACTTTTATGATTTAAAGGTTAAATTGACCCCCACGGTCAATTCCACTGGGAATACAATTTATTATACTCGTTTTGGTTAGTGGTAAGGTTGGTTTTAAATCCAACTGGTTTGATATCTCTCGTTTATCCAAGTTTGTACCTGTAATGATAGGTTCAATAAATGTTCAAATAATTTTTGACGCAAATTTTATTGCGAACATATTACAAAAGTTTCAATAATGTAATAATTGTGTTGCGACAGATAGAGATAAGATGGCTCTTTTCCTGAACAGTTTCCTGCCATCGTTTTCCCAGTTCCGTCAAGGGTTTTTTGAGATTTTCTTAGCCCACAAACAGATATGCACACCACACATGCACCACGGAACAGTTTACCCTAAGTCAAAGTCAAAATCAAAGGTATTTATTGCCAACTAAGTACATAGAGGTCTTAAAGTATTTGGTCCTTAGCCATGTCATTCAGGATTAGATCTGCAAGCGACATTGTTTCTCAATGCTGTTTATATTATCAGGTAGGCTACTCTTGACGCAAACTCAATCTCAATACAATTCCAATGCGATTAATATGTATCGATATTGGGATAAGTTTCGCAATTTCGGACCGCCCCATCTCGATAATAATTTGTTCACTCAATTTCAACGCAATTTAATTCCAATGGCGCTATATCGCTTTTAAGAGTGCCATTTGAATTTTTTAGATTTGTGATTGGAAATTGATTATTGCAATTGTGTTTCAAGAGTAACCCTACTGAGCTGAATGTAGTCGCAAAGTCCGGTGTCGCTGAAAATGCCGACGGACAAACAGCAAATTCTCTCCAAAAAAATGTGTTCGCGCGCCTGACACTCTTGGTGTTGAAAGCGTCTTAGGGCTGCCCGCTGGTCGCATCGTAAACTTCTTTGCCAAATCAGTCACATAAAAACCGGGATAGCTTTGTCCAATTGTAGGACGATATAGCTTAAACACATCATTTTAATTCTAACTCTTTTCCTACAAACCAAATTTCATCCTTTTTTGGAGAGAGTTTGCCGATTGCCATCGGGCATTTTCAGCTTTACCTGGCTTTTTGGGGGCGACGAGAAACTTAGGGTTCCTCAAGTCGTGTGAAACAAAGCACCTTCAGAAGTTTTCTAGAGGGAACAGCATCAGGCACTAGTTCGCCCGATTCTCCGAGAGGTTCGGATTGGATCGGCAAATTTCATCCGAATCCGTTCATCCCTTCTGACGTTTTGCAATTATCAGGTGTATAGATTGATTGCGGCACGAGTGTCCGCAATGAATTCGAGTCTCTGCGGTGCTATTGAACCGGGCAAAGGAATTTCGAACTAACGTGCAATAATTAAACGGTTCATTTCTGTTTGACTAGCGGTCACTTTAATTTCCTGAATCAATACTTTGTTGGAGATTTGTGGTGAATAGAATAGTTTATTGTTTGATTAAGTTTTTGGATTAACTTGCCAGCTAACCAGCTTGCTTTAATAAACCATTTTTCTTATTCATTACGTGTTATTACTTTTTATTACTCTGTGAATATTTATTTATTCTTTATTGCACAATAAAATAAAATAAAGTACAAAAGGCGGACTTAATGCCAAATGGCATTCTCTACCAGTCGACCTAAGGGCTAGACAGAAAAATTAGAATAACGTTGTTGGTACAAAATTAGTAAAGTTTTATATTTTAAGCTGTAGTAACTATAGGTACTAATATTATAAAGTTGAAGAGTTTGTTTGTTTTCTCAGGAACTACTTACTGGTTCGAATTGAAAAAATATTTTGTCTTGAATAGTCCATTTTAAGACATATTTGTAATTGTTTGTCATTCCAAATAAATAAAAATAAATTAAATACAGATAACCATTTGGCCTTTATCGCTAACTGTCGGAACACACCAAGCTACCATCATTAATCTTATGCATGGCGACATATTTAGATATGATCGATCGATCTGGGAATCGAACCCGAAACCTCTATAAGTAATGATTGTATTTTTACTTTTCTACGTTGCCATTTTCATAAGTCGGACGGCGGAATGCTTCTTAAAAGGCTCAGTAACATAAGAAAACCTCATGATTGTTTACCATCTTGGTTGATAAATTACGAGCCAAGTAATTGGAAATAAACATTTTTAAATACGACTTAATTAAGCCAACGCGGATCTACGTGTCACACTGAACAAGCGACGCAATGACGATGTTATTGAAAATAGATGTACTTACCTGTCTTCTACTTTGTCGGGTGACCAAATGTTTAAATAATCATTTGGAGTTCTGGCTGGACACACGTGAGTATGTTGCTCTGTGATTCTACGTGTTTTATTACATGAAGAGATCGAAGTCCATTCTGATTTTAACCACCTTGCGATTAATTGGTTGAACACAGGTCCAACTAATTAATCGCAAGATGAATCTGCATAGCCATCGGTTGCAATAACCGATGGCGATGCAGATGAACTGATCTTTAATATTTGTAAAAATATTATGATCGGATGTTAGTGACGGTAGTTATTGACATATATAATGGGCGCCTTTGGCTTTCAAAGTAAAAAGTGTTGAATCATTTCGGCGGGCTGGTTAGAACCACGATAGCTCAATTGGAAGAGCACCTGACCCGGAATGTCAGAAGGGTGCAGGTTCAAATCCTGCTTGTGGAAATTTTTTCAGCATTTGTGTTTTTGTAATTTGTTCGCAACAAAATTTGCGTTAAAAAATTTATTTGAACATTTATAAATAGCTTGCTTACTTCTTAACTGATCTTTAATATTTGTAAAAATATTATGATCGGATGTTAGTGACGGTAGTTATTGACATTGAACGGGCGCCTTTGGCTTTCAAAGTAAAAAGTGTTGAATAATTTCGGCGGGCTGGTTAGAACCACGATGGCTCAATTGGAAGAGCACCTGACCCGGAATGTCAGAAGGGTGCAGGTTCAAATCCTGCTCGTGGAAATTTTTTCAGCATTTGTGTTTTTGTAATTTGTTCGCAACAAAATTTGCGTTAAAAAATTATTTGAACATTTATAACACAAATATTAGAAAATAAAACAAAACCGCAGGCATGACTTTTCACTTTCCCGCCAAGAAGTCAGCTGTCCTCTATTATTTATAAGAAACGTTTTCAGTTGTCTATGACAACACAAGGTAGTCTCCACGGTGCCATACACACCGCTCGGGTTAACACCCTAACAATAGCTGTGGGATATGACCTGTGTTACTTAAATAATCGTTAAAAGTGCGAATGACCTCTTTTACGTTGACCCCTGTGCTTATAAACAAAGTAAAAGCTTCTAATATGTTATTCAGTGTTTTACTTATGCCGCTTGAATATAGTTTTGACCCGTATGATTTAGAGACAACATTTTAGACCCAACCCGCACTGGGCCCGCGTGGTGGTTTATGGCCCATTCTCCCCATTAATCCATGGGGAAGGCTCGTGCCCCAGCAGTGGGGACATAAAATGAGCTAATGATGATGATGAATAAAGTGTACTAAGTACGCGGTAAAAACGGTTAGTCTACGATTGCTCAAAAGCCTCGGTCATCGCCAAGGTAATCATATGGGTGATCAAAAGTTTATCATCTCAAGCTTCTCAGTGATTCAGAAACTAAAGCTGTTGGTCCCTTCAACATTAGCAGATCTTAACAACCGCAAATCTCGCGCAATGAGTTAGTGATGATGATGAAAGAAAAGTATTTCGACGAGAGCGGGACTTAAACTTGGACTTTCAGGCAGCCCTGTAGAATTTTTATCTGGACACTACACAATATTGTTTGTTACCGAAACAAACTTATTGCCTCCATCTATTTGAGGCACAGTGTGTGAATAATGAACCACATACAAAGACTGTTGATTGAGTCGCCGCCTACACGTTGCTTTGTTCGTTTAGCAAAAAACCTATGCGGTTACATTTGTAATGAATACCATAATTTAGCAATATGACTAATTATAGAATGGTCTTGTAAAAAACATGTATATTAAATCACGACAGAAATCCGGTTGAGAACTATTAATTTTATTTGCTGCTATTGGGTTTAATGTAAAAACAACCATTTTAAAGATTAAATTATTATAAAAGTAAATATTTATTATCATTTTTAATCATACAAAATATGTGAAGTACGCCCCATGTTTTATTAGGTTCTAAAAATCTTTTACGGGCATTAATGCCTGCCGTCTCACAACAGCAAACGGAACCCTTCTATACACTTTGAATGTTACACTGGCACCTTCTGCCAACCTATAGGTTATACGAGAGGCGCCAGACGACCTTACGCAAGTAACCCAACTCACACAAGGGACCATCAACGTCTTAACGTACCCTCCGAATAATGGAACATATTTTTTTTGACCCACCTTTCAATTAGTCCATTTAGTTACGCCCAACATTTCGACCGCCAAGTAAAAATCTCTCCAGCTCATTATGTCCTAATTTTGCGGCACGAGCCTTTCCCACCTTTCCATCCATAGACCTTACATGAACACCATACTGAAAATCTCCCTGTGAGTGGTGTAAAAATCAACTAAACAAAAATACTCCTAAGTTGTTTTCCACTCCAAAATACAATGTTGTATTTTTAATTTTCTGTCATTGTTCACCTGTACAAACTAAAGATTTTCCCGCGCCTGCAGAGCTTGTAATCGCTACGTAATTTTCCGTCAGCGACTTTTGTAATCATGCGAACTCTTTGGAACGAACTTAAATACATAACGACTTTAGTCATTACCGCGTCTGACGATAAATTCGGTGAACTTTTTTTTTGTGAGTCATCATATTTGACCTCCCGTTTTTTAGGGGTGTCTTTTATTACTGGCAGCCTATTATTGACGAGTGAAAAAGAAGTTTGTACATGTGATATTAAATCGTGTGAAACTTTTTGCCGGTAGAAACCGTCTCTGGCACGAAAGTCGCGATCTCTAGACTCTGGGGCATTTTTAACGGTAAAAAGTTTATGACGCAGAATCTATGAACGTTAGGAACTTAATGTGATTTTCATGGTGAACGCTTTCTATAGACAATAAGTAAGTTTAGGTTTCTTTATACAATAATATAGAGTCAAGTATAAGATGCTGGATGCGAGCAGCACAAAACCGGTCGTTGTGGAGATCCTTTGTCCAGCAGTGGACGTCTTTTGGCTGAGATGATGGTGATGATGATGAAATATAAGATAATTTTACTCAGCGTTACATAGTTTATTTAAAATAAAATTTATAAGTAATGGTGTAGTTTCTGACAGAAATGGCTCGTAATAGGAAGTTTTTAGTCATTCTACAAGCAGAGGCAAAGGAACCCGAACAAATTGTGTGGAAAAAGCCGATTGATCGATATAGCAAAAAAATTTGAAAATATAGTGTAAAGTTGCAAAGTTAAACAATAACTAATTTCAGAGATATATTTTAATGTTGAAAGCAAAAACATTAATTAACGTAACGTAAATGTACTACAGATCCCTTTCGCTCTTTGATAATAAAAAGATATAATTATATAAAAGGCAAAGCGTAATCCTCTTGTCTGGTGGTGAATGCCTACAATTCGTCTGGATGGCGAATACCCAAATACCTAAAAGGTCGTAGGTTCTAGTTGTACGTACGTAGAAAGGCAAACTCGACGATAACGAACCAATAACTTCTCCACCAGCCACCGTATACTGGGTCCATAAACTGTAGACACCAACACTACCTCTGGCAGCGTTTCCGTATTCCGTTGCCAAAGTTCACACCTTTTGACCGTTCAAGCTAATTTTTTTGCTCCATTATTTCTGGCCAGTGCAGTGAACTTACGGCTAATGATGGCGACGGCCGGTAAAAATACACCGTGTGTTGTGTGACGCGCGCGGGATTGTAGGCCAAGGAGAGCGGCGCGGCGCGGGAGTGTGCCAATATACCCGGTCGGTATGCGATTGGACAATTAGAATTTGCGTAGGATCGGTAGGGCAGACCCTTACACTTTACTGGCAATTCGCATACGAGACCGTGTAAGAGCTGTTTATAAAAACCGCATAGGTAACAATAGTAGTAAAAGTGGATATAATAGTAGTGTAATATATTGTGATAAGTTTTGTTTAAAAAAAAAAATATAGACAATTTACAGACGAAAAAAGTTAATATTAAAGTTACTCGCGTCAGTAGGTTTACCCTGGAGACCCTATACGTGACCCCTGGGTGGTGCTAAATGAGTGACACTGTCTAAGTGGTAGAGCCACGCTACGTTGCAGCACGATATGGGTCATATAAAAGGTGCCAATAAAGCGGATATTGGAGTACCTAAGGGCATTTAATGAGTAACCCAAAATATGACTTGTTACACCTTAAAATTAACAGTTACAACTTATTATACCTATAGGGAAAGATACTGAGAAAAGAAAGCCTATGCAATAATGTTATTGCAAAACCATAATTGAGTAATTTATATGATAAAAAACTATTAACCCACTTAGTCTGACAGGGTGTCATAATAACACTTCTAAAAACTCTATATAGATTTACCCTAATTATGATACTTTTAAAGTTTCATTTACAACAAACAACAAACGCCTGATCGGTCTAAATGCGTTAAGTAACACGAAATGATGGATCCTGTTGAGTACGCAAAAGGTATATGGCAAATATTTAGCCGACTTACACGTTGGGCAAGACCCTATTTTTCAAAATCTATTTACAATACATTATTATTTCAATATTTTTGAAATAATAATTAAGTAGTCTACCTACTACGTACAAAGTGAAAACAAAATAACAATTTAAAACAAATCTGATCTCCAATATTATAATATTCCCTTACACGATATACGAAAAAGATGATTCAATCAAATTGTATCAGTTCAGCCAACCGCACGAAATATCGTCACGTATCGCAAAATCTCGCCGCTTATCGAACATTTTTGTAGCGACGGCAATCCGAGGTGGATGCGGTGGGTCGTGGAGGTAATAAATCTCGTAAACTGCGTCTCACCTCCTGTTCTAGAGGGACTATCACGAATTACGAAGCAACGAAATTGGATAGACGTTTTTGTTCTACGATCGACTTTCGGATTCGTCACCCAGTCTTGGGTTACGTTAATAAAGAATATTTATTTATTTAATAAAACATATTAATGTTCTTATATGGAAATTACAATTTAAGCACTGTTATCCTTCTGTGACAATACGGAAAAAGGCATGTAGAGAACAACATGACATAATTTCATATATTGTAAGTCGACAATTTATAACAACAAACCAAGTGATATCCATCCTTAATGATTTCCATTTTCGTCATAAGTTGCCGAGAAACGTCCCACTGTTGGGCTTAGGCCTACTTACATACATGTACATGAGAAGATCGGTTAATAGTTATCTCATTGTCCCAATCGGATTAGTTGGTTTTAACGACTGTCTATGGCAACATTATTTTCCCATAAGAGTTGAATACCTACATTTTTGTAAGTTTAGATCTCTAGATCAAATTTTATTTTGCGGATATTTTATTTGTGCCAGCTGAATTCAACCCTTAAAGCGACGGCAACCCGTTTCCTAACGCATTGCCTATATACGAAGTAGGTAGATTTATAGAAAATAGAAGCGGACTGTATAAAAGCAAGAGGAAAGCAAAAAAAATGCTGTAACGATAGAAATAGAAGCGCATAGAAAATAGAAGTTGACCGTATAAAATCAGAGAGGGAAACGAAGTTAAACGTATAATTAATAAAAGAATAAACAAAATCAATAAAACATACCGACAAAAAGAACGACAACAAACGCGAAGAAAAAAAAACAAAAGAGAAATATATTAAAGAAAAATAATAAAGTAAAATATATAATAAAGAAAAAGAAGAAAATAATCGCACTAATATTATAAATGCGAAAGTTTGTGTGTATGTGTGTATATTTGTTGCTTCTTCACGCTGCAACGGATGGATGAATTTGGATGAAGTTCGGCATACAGATAGTTTATAACCTGGATTAACACAAAGGATACTTTTTACCCCGATATTCCCACGGGAACGAGAACAACGAAGGTGAAACTGCGAGCGACCGCTAGTAAATAATAAAGAAATAAAATAACACATTTCGGAGAAGAATTTTCATGAGGACGCGTGAAGCGAGCTTTCGACATTATTTTGGAGTAAGCATAAGTAATTAATGCGTCGTCGGAAAATGTAGATCAGATCAGTAAGTTGTTGTTCTTTTATTACTGCCGTACTCAGCAACGTCAATTAAGTTTGACAATTAAGTCTTTTGCTGTCACTTTCTTATGTATAGTGATAAATAGAGAAAAAAAAAACATTTAATTATCATTAAAACTTAATTGACGTCTCCGAGTACGGCAGTTAATGTTTTAAATCTGTTGGACAGTTGTCAGAAAAGTATAAAAAGCTTTCAAAAAAGTATTTGCTCCGTACCATAGATAGGTATTTCGGTTTGCGGTTTTCGTAATAAGCTCTACGTTCACGGCTCCCTACGTTTTGCGGCTATAATATTTCTTATACAATTCTGTCATACCTTATGTTACCTACAAGCGGAATTGTCTTAGAATAATAGTTGACGCAATGAAGAAGAAGCAAGAAAAATGAGAAAGAAAAAGTAAACAGTCGGAAACTATTTTCCCAACACTACATAACAGGCTAGGTACTACACAAATTATACATATCGGCATTTACTTTACACACTGATTTTTGGATATTATAAATGCGATAAGAAATTTGACAGTTTAGGATAAGTTGATGTGTAGGTGTCTGTACTTTGAAATAAAATAACACATTTTCGGGGGAGAATTTTGTTGAGGACGCGTGACGGGAGCTTTCGACGTTGTTTTGGAGTGAGCATAATTGATGCGTCTCAGAAGCAAAATGTAAATCAGTAAGTTGTTGTTCTTTTACTTAATGTTTTAAATCTGTTTGCAAGACATCGTCAGGGCGATTTCTGATTCAATAAATAGGAGAACTATTAGGAGGTTCTTAAAAACTTGATTAATCGAAACACATGATTTTAAGTAACTTTGTTACATAATCTCACATGTCTGATCAACATTTTTATCACTGTATAAAAAACCTTTATTAAAACCACATTGACCACAGCTTTGATTTTGATGATTAAATATAAAAACATATTTCTTCATTTTTATTATTTTTTCATTAAAACCGCAGATTAAATTAAATAATAAATAAAGAGTGGAGATCAAATATTTCCTAACTCACAAATTGGTTCGATAGAAAAACACATCTCGCTCGCTCTCTAGGGACTCCTAAAGCTGGTATAGAAAAAAGGCAAACTTTCTGAGCAGAAAAAAGCGTGATAAAGTTATTTCCATTTAAATGGTTGACAAGAAGTTCTTAGAAAAATACTTTTTCTTTATTTTCGTTTTGTAATAGAAAAGGGTTAACATTTATTGGTGTCTCGACAAGCACGTATGAGTTGCAATCTTGTAAGCTAAGCAACTGACGATGCCAAGCAACTGGATGGGCAATCAAAATAAAAATCAATCAAGCCTCTCCGTATATCGGAAGGCATGTTAGGTAAGCCATTGCAAGTTGCCTTGCCGCAATCCCTAGAAAACCTTCAAGGATTGTAAAGTCGCGACAGCCTGAGTAAGTAACCTTGTCAAATAAGGTTCGCTTGCAGGCTATGCCCAAAACCCTATGTTCTATGTTCTATGTTATTGGTGACGGTTTCCGCACTTAGTCCTTAAAGTGGACCATTGTACGTGAGCCATGGCGGCCGGTTATTCCAGCCAGCCCACCTCCCTCCAGAAGCAGATCAGTCTTCCTAGTCTTCTCAGGACATCCGCGAGTGATCCCGGTGTACCGAGAGTTTCTCTGCGGATCTGAGCGACGCCGGTGCACTCAAGGAGCACATGCGCCACCGTCTCCTCCGCCTCCATGCACGCTCTGCACAGAGGACTGTCAGTAATACCCAGTGTGTGAAAGTGTTTATTGAGCGAGCAGTGTCCAGTAATGGTCCCCGCCACCAGTTTTAGGCTATTCCTGTCCATGCGCAGAAGGCGCTTGGTCAGCTTTGTATCCAGGGATGGCATAGCCTCCTTGGATTGCCTGCATCCTGGTGTCGAGGTCCACCATTTTGTTGCTTGTGTCTGTGTGTGTTCCCTTAACCAGCTCCTTAGCTGGTTGAAGGGGATGGGTACTATCGGTTCTGGTCCAACAGCTTTTGTGTTGGAGCCTCTTCTGGCTAGTTCATCAGCTGCATCGTTACCACGTGATCCACTGTGTCCCTTGATCCATTGCAGTGTCACTGTATTTCGGTTTAGTACCGTAACGCGTTCTAGAGCGTTGTGGCATTCTAGTATCAGTCTAGAGGTGATCTGGTTTTTCTTTAAGGATTTAAGGACCGAGGCACTATCGGAGAGTAGACGGATATGGGTATCCGTGACTTTTCTGACCTCTATGGCGTGTGCTGCCTGGATAATGCCAACACATTCCGCTTGATAGACAGTATTTAGCATTCCTAGCCAAAACCCTTTTAGGAACCTTGTATCATCACGTACCTGTAATTACCTACTTGATACCAAAATCATTTATTTCATAATATCCTTCTTTTGTTACAGAGCTACGCAGCGACAGCACCACCCAAGCCCTCATCGGCGCCCGCGCACACCACCTTACAGCGCACGGTGCGCGGCGCGGCCAACAGCGGTGCGCCCGCGCGCGTCATACCCCGCTTCCACTTTCCCAAAGGACGACCGCCGCCCGCGCATCAGCAGGACCACGCGCTGCACAAAGTCCAGTCTGCCTTCGCCACCTTCCCGAACAGTCAAGTAAGTGAAAAGTCACATCTCCATCGTTTTATGTTCCTCCTCGTACCTTACGGTTCCACTGAAAAAGTAACAGCTTCACGGGTTTGTGTTGACCCGCATATGCCCTGCTTCCACTTCCCCAAAGGCCGGCCGACGCCCGCGCATAAGCAAGACCGCTAAGTGTATTCGGCCTTTACCACCTTCCCGAACTGTGTAAGTGAAAAAAGTCTCCACTCCACCGTTTTGTGTTTATTCTCTGAAAAAATCACAGCTCCCTAATTTATGTCCCTTCTCGTGTCTTATGCTTCCACTTCCCCAAAAGGGCATACACATCACAGCAGCCCGCAAGTTAGAAATAGTAAGATATAAGATAGCCAGCTCTTTAGCACTGGAGAATTAAGTAATAATATGTATTTTTTACCTTCCTGGAAAAACGGATGTCATTACTCAAATTTTAGTCAGTATTCGTCACCTTTACCAGATCAGTGTCTAGGAAGCGCGCTCCAATTTGGCTTGCAACATCCCTATTGCAATGATGATGCATGCAACTTATTCGCATTATTCTCATAATAATATGCAGAATACGTCCACTCTTGTAAGCTCCTCACAGCTTTCCGCCAGCAATATTTAGTAGTATGTACAGCTGTTACTGCCACTCTACTCACAGCTGGATAGAGAACGCTTATTCCATCTCTCTATGTCTGTGATTTTACATGACCATCGCTTTGAACAAGAAAGTGCCAAAGGATAGTTTTATTTTTAACTACAATAACATTTATTTACTAATTAATAAAATTAATGGAATCAGGAACGCCTGCCTTTATACCGCAAAGTAACGACTTTGCGGTATAAAAAAAATGTAATTGAAATATATTGTAGTGTTAATTTCTCTAAATCACTTGTTTATCCAGCTTGGATGCAGTGCAGTACGCATGCACCTTCCGCCCGCAAAAAATATGCACATGCAGAAGAAACAATGGTTGCAAGTACATGTGTACACCAACACCAATATCCTACACGTGTTTTGCCTGTCCACGGGCATTTATTTACTATTTGGCAAACTCAATTATACTATACAAAAAGTAAAAAGTAATTACATAAAGCTTATTGTACTATTAAACAAATAAAGAAATTTGTGTTGTTTATATTTGGTACGTGGTTGGTAAGTTACAAAGACAGTTAAGTATATTGGTCTGAGTCGCAGACGCTATTAAATTCAGTTCTAATGCTCCAATCCACGTGTAGCTTGCAACAGGATATGGATTCCTCTGCTCCATTACAAAGATTTACCGCTTTGTTTTGAACCAAAAATTTGTAATAACAACGATTTTTACAAAAATAATAAGTATATGGTTTTTATGCTTTATTCGTTCGTTGGTCATCAGCTACCACTTTCGGCCTGTGATCGTATTAAGCAATGTTAAATCTCGAATGTATGACCAAATTAAAATATCTCTGGCTCCACAGTGTTTCAGAAAGTAAGTTCTTTTCCATTTCCTTGCTATAGTTGCTAAGCTCGCAAGATCTCAATCCGAACATAAAACCCGCTGCACAATCGAACCCCTAAACTTTGTTTCTTTGCCTATCTATACTTAATATTATAAAGCTGAAGATTTTGTTTGTTTGTTTGTTTGTTTGTTTGTTTGAACGCGCTAATCTCAGGAACTACTGGTTCGAATTGAAAAATTCTTTTTGTGTTGAATAGTACATTTATTGAGGAAGGCTATAGGCTATATTACATCACGCTATGACTAATAGGAGTGGAACAGTCGCTAATTAACGCGGGTGAAACCGCAGGGCACAGCTAGTACAAAATATAGCTTCACTAATGTCCACTTTAAGGTTTTGTATTATTAAGAATGTCCAAAATGAAAACGCCGACAACGAGACTTGCATGGAAATTCAGTTTCGTCCCAACAAAAAGAAGGTTATAGCTTCGAGTACAAAGATAGGGTCTATAAGGTATGCACGACCCGTAAATAATTCACCTGCCGACCGTGTAGCAGACACAGTCGGTTCATAGAATACGTACTTCGATAGTATATTTTTGGAGCAGGTCAGTTCCTTGTACTACATTTAACCGCCTCTATGGTCTAATGGTTAGTTCAACAGTATCAGACCCAGAGATCGCGGGTTTGAGATCACCGGTCTCAGACTCACAGTAGATGCACAGAATAGTGGTAGAAGTCCCGGGTTCGATCCTCAGCGGATGGTACATGTTTGTACTAGGTTTGGAAGGTAGGGTTTGTTTCAAGTCCACCTGACTTACAACAACCATCTGTTTCTAAATCTGTCGCTTTAGCATCAATGTTAGGAGCGTTGTGGTTCGATACTTAGTGATAAGAATTAAGACAGCCAGTTCCTCAGTAGGTAGTTGAGGAATCCGTGTGGAGTGTGCTTCCACCTTCGCCCTTGTTATATTTTAACAACAAAAACACATTGAAAAAGTTCCTCGAGCAGGATGTGAACCTGCACCCTTCTGACATACCGGGTCAGGTGCTCTTCCAATTGAGCTATCGTGGTTCTAAAAACAAAATTTGCGTTAAATTTATTTAAACATTTTAACTAACAACAAGTTCAGATGAAGGTTAAGTGCTTATTACCCATAGATGAATGAAAAATAACTGTCGCTCCTGGATTACACTCGTTAACACCCAGACACCCACACACACTGTAATTGGTGCAATCTTCAGAATTCGACTGGTGGCACAATTGAAACTAGATTTAGGTGAAGACATTTTTTGTTTTATGTAAGCGATCCTTCTCTCTAACCAATTGCAATGGATAACCGTGGGGGTACATATTTATTTACGACGGAAGATCTTCCTTTTGCTATAAAGAAGCTTCCTACTATTTTCAATTACAAGTGCATTTTTTCTCAACAACCACATTTTTATCTATGAATGTTTGCACAAAAGATCCCGATGGGTCGAAGTGCTACTGCAAGAGGGAAACCTCACAGGCCCCACTAAGATAAGATCTATGAATGTCGTCAAAAACACCCAAGTTTTTATTGAAACTTTAACGCGCCGTTCTGAAAACGACTGTTATTCTAATCCATTCAGTAATCAGTAGTCACCACATTATGATAATGCTTTATGACCAGTCATACAATTAAATGTACAAGGCACAACCACTTTACTACATCGAAAGAAAAAGATGCTAAAGTTTTATGAAACGAGTACCTACCTACCTGTCAAAACCCTTATGCTAACCGCACACCGTATATAACAACACAAAAAGGTCCTATATCTCATGTTTACCGTGAAAACAAGAGGCAGTACGTTCAATAATAACCGAGGCGTAACAAATACGAACCATTTGTCATACGGTCCGGCCAGCGGCCGTCTACTTCAATAAAGCCTAAAAACAATCCTTTGGGCGCCTTCCAAATATGGTCACGGCACTGGCGGGTCGCGATATTGGCAAAGCAAGGTCATAGGACGTCTGTGTTGTTCAATAAATACAATTATCTTATTTGGCATAAAATAATATTAACTGTTTAACTACACGCTATATGTGGACTACGTAGATATTTTTGCGGCCAATCGCCTGTGGACAAATACAGGTTTTATTTTTCGATAAACCCCTGTGGGGGTTTGTACAGTTTGTACGGTTGGTAGTGTTGTAAAAATGAGGAACTGTACCTACCAGAGTAGGTACCAGATTCCTGTCAAAACTCAAAAATCTCGCTCTATATACTTAGCGTCTTACAAATAAACAAAGGATAAGGTCCGAATAGTTATTCCGTGTTTTGTCTCTTTTACTCTAATTTGAAAGACGTTTACGTGACAGGAACAAAACACGGAATAACTATTCGGACCTTATTCTTTGTTTATTTGTAAGGCACTTAGTGCTTTCATAATTTTTTATTTACTAACACTAACAGTGAAAGCGAAAGCGTGAAGGGTTTCTGAACCTATGATAAGCTCAATTGTTTTTGATTAAGAAGAAGACCCTGTATTAAAATACAGACATTTAAACAACTGGCGATGTAGAGATACAGAATAATTGGATGTAATATAAAAACATATCTTGTAAAGTCTGCAAAATGTAAGTAAACACGATAAACATGGATAGAAATTATATTTAGAAGATATTACACCCTGACAAATTGTAATGAGATTCTTGACAGGAACCAGTGGTGGCCAATTTATGACAATTCTCTTGCGTAACTGGAATTGCTGTTTCTAAATTATTATGATGTTTGTTTGTTTGTTTGGTTTTATTTATTTGAAGAGGTGACCGACATCTCGAATGTTCTTTCAGACACAAAAAATATTTAGACTGTATTCTTCCTAATATTCCATTGTCTTTTGAATACAGAGAGATATAATCTCAAAAAACCGGTCAAGTGCGAGTCGGACTCACGCACGAAGGGTTCCGTACCATTATCTATACAAATATTTTAAGTCTCTACCTGTTATCGTTAATAAGACCAAGAAAAAAATTGATTTGTTGTTATGATGGCAACAGAAATACATCATCTGTGAAAATTTCAACTAACTATCACGGTTCATGAGATACAGCCTGGTGACAGACGGACAGACAGACAGACAGACGGACGGACGGCGGAGTCTTAGCAATAGGGTTTCGTTTTACCCTTTGGAACCCTAAAGGCGTGTTGGCATTTATTTGCAAGTTAAAGAAACAAAAGACTTTCGCAAAGCGTTCCTAGTGGCTCTACATAGCTATTTTAGTTTCTTCTTTTAAATGCTAGTTCGCTGTTTGACGTAGCTATAGTTATTATTCTGTGGTTTGACGTTATAATTTAAAATCTGTTTATAATGATGGATAGGATAGAATATAGGGTGTAGAGATGCACCGGATACCCGGCTAGGATCCGGTACCCGGCGGTTTCGGCACTTTTTCAGGATCCGGCCGGATACCGGATAATGATGCCGGATAACGCCGGATAAAGCCGGGTAATAAAAAAAAAAGAAACCAACTGTTTTCATAGGAAAATGTTTTATTAAACTTTGTACTTAAATCTTTATTTCTCATTTATTAATCATTATTATAGTAACTAGTCATTGAGATCTATATATAAGTATTAATTTGTTAAATTTTTAATGTCAAGTGAATCAATAATCAAGCTTCAAATTCGGCAGACTGTGATGTAAAAACACAAGTTTTTCGGCGCGCGTAGGATCTAGTCTGTTTCTTTTCTTTTCATACACCAATCCAGCCTCCGAAAACAGTCGTTCTGAATATACAGAGCTGTATAGAGTTGATAGGCATGTTTATGCTAACTTGGTTAGTATCAGGTAGGTTTTTTTGTTGACTTCCCACCAAGTATACGGATACCTTCCCTCTCTGCCTCACCCCGCACCGGTTAGCCCTTCCGAACGGTGGATTTTAAAGGCATTTTAGTGTCGGGTAAATGAGCCGGATTCCCGGCAGATCCAGCAAAAATTATGCACCCATTACCCGGTAAAAATAAGATCCGGCCCATCTCTAATATAATGCCTTTCCAACCCTAAAAGGTCCTTATTAAATTTTAAAAAGAAATAAAATTTAAAATTTGTTTACGGTCACACCAATTATTTAGCCCAAGATAAGCTTCTATTGCAACTCGTTAATATGGTTAAACTAGATAACGGATAAATATACATAAACATAGAAAAACACCCCGACCCGAAATCAATCCAGAAAAACAATTTTCTCTAAATTGACCCGACAGGGTCGAGTGGTTAGGACGCCAGACCCGGCGCGCTAACCACTCGACCACGGAGATCGTCAAATTATCATTATTATCATTATTATAAATTATTATTTTCAAATTATAATTGTAATTATCTGGAAAGTTGAAACAGTCAACACGATCGTTATTCCTCTGAAATAAAAGAAGCTAGGTAGGCAGTTAGCCTTTCCAATAATTTTACGATGCAGTCTAATATTCCGGTCACTTATCGAACAACGTATTGAGTGCTAGCGTCATAAGCGCAGTCTGGCACAGCGCCAGGGAAGCCTGCAATATACCCGAGTGCATGCATATAACGTTCGGAATCCATCAAATCTACTTCGAAACAACGCGGCAACGACCTATTTACTCTACTTAGTGTATCTGCTGCGGCTGTTTCCACAGAAAACAAAAAATAGACTTAAAAATGTCTGCTTACCTTGGGTAGGATAGGAATTGAAACCTTCGAAATGGACATTTGTTGCCATATCAATTTTTTCTAGAAGTTGATTATTAAACCTTTAATTAGAGTTGTGACATCGATGTTTAGGTTGTTGAAATGAAACAACACACAAACACTTGTACGGCGTTTATTTAACAATTTGGTTTTTTCCTGACGTTTCGAAACCCATTACATTGTTATTAATAATCTAAATAGTTGCATTATCTGAACCGGTTGGTAATTTTTCTTTCGGATGTTCAAAGTGAAACCTAAAAAGTACTTTGATATGAAATAGTTAGGTACCACATTCAGCGCATTTATTATACCTATCTATAATCTTTCGCTTTCCATTCATAATCCATCACTAACAAATCAATAAAGAGGTTTTATAATTAGACTATATGATTCACACCTCATTAGTCGACTTTCTTAACATTATTAGCTCTTTTGTGGAATCTGAGTCGACTCTTTTAATGTCATCAAGAGAATGAGGATCGCGTCCTTCATGTCTAGAGTTGATGTGTAATAACGCTATTATTAGGAGTCTGCATGGCAGATCGTCTTATTTTAACGAAAACGTACAGACGTTGGGCGGAGATTGCCACCTAGTTATGTCAGTAAATATTTTTAATACTAATTGACATTGTTTTCTAAGCTATCCCCATTTCAAAACGTCAGAATAAAATATTATGTAAAATAAAACGTGAAAAATTGTGTTATTTTACATTATTTGATGCGCGTTATCCGACTACTACACTACTACTTTTATTATAAATTAAATTCAAACTCAAAATTAAAATTCATATTCAATTCAAACTCATTTCAGTTTAGGCTACAAAAATTAGCTCTTACGAATGTCATTTTACCATCGCAGAAATGCTAAAACGTTAGCAACTTTTAAAAGGCTACTGAAGGATCATTACTCATCCCAAAAACCATCGTCACTGTAATATGCTTTTATATTATATTATGCATTCTTATATGTACTTATAATTATAACTGTTATGTTCGTATCAACAGCATATGGTGCACCGACGCGACCACAAGCCCACTTCAAACTCAAATATGTTTTTGTTCGTTCAAAGGTTGTCTGGAAGAGCTTTTAGTGATAAGACCGCCCTTTATACGTGTATTTTTATGTAGTTTTTTGTCAAATGTTTTATTTTTGGTGTACAATAAAGTTTATTTATCTTTTTTATCTTATCGCTTCGTAAGCCTACTGGGTTCGAGACCTTGAACTGAGAAGAACCGGCAAGAAAGTCAACAAGGGCATTTATTACCTCCCTTTCTTTGACAGCGTCAAAATATTGGAAAATACCGGACACTTTCCATTAAAATAAAATAAACACACAAAATATAAAGGTCAACAACAATATGGAAATAAATAAATTAATATAGATATCTAAATTTGCAAATTTACATCAGAATTACAGCAATTTCATGTTTATCGCATACCTATAATATACACGGTGCGGTGACCCAATCTAAATGGGTCATTACGTGAGAACCCCACAGGGTGGGATACACATTGTATTTCCAACAGGATAAAATGAACGGGAAAGGAACGGGAGGATACTATTAAGGGTTTAAAACGTCAAGATAAAATTAAATGCGAGTGGATTCTTAAAGTACGTTTTTACCATTGAAAATGGTTATCAGATGCAAATCGCCTGAGACGTATTTTTGGCCATAGCTCCGAGGATTTTGGGAGAATCGAGATGGAAGTAGTACCAAAAGTTGAAGAATTTATCGAGACACGTGTGAGCGTTTGAGTTTTGAAAATCGGCTGAAACTTTTTTTGGAAATTTGATAAATGTAAAAAAAAACCGGTTTTTTGGCGGGTGTTTGTATACTAAATTATAAATATTTAAAAAAAAATACCGACTTAAGAAAAAATTAAAAAAAGGTTCCTAGGGTATTAGTTAAGCTACAAAATGGCGAATTTTTTTTAAAAATCGGTTAATAATTGTGACCTGTAGGTGGTCCCTTTAGATTTAGTATTGTAGAAAAACGGGTATTTCCGTACATATATAAAAAGTGATGTACTCGTAGCTTCTTTGATTATTGACGGATCGTCATGGTAATGGTGTTAAAAGATGCGGATGCAGGCGCGAGGTGCATTCAAGTTGGAATTGTGTTATTTAAATTTTTTTTTTTCGTATTGCGGGGACAGCGAAATCTGTGATTTTTTTTAAATACTAAAGCAGTTTATTTATTTATTTATTTTATTGTCATGTAGGTATTTGTATTTAATTTTATTGAATTTGTTAATTTTTAAAATAGGATAAGGTACCTATGAAAAAAGACAAAGTGTCAAAAAAATTTCACGAACGGGATTCGAAACCGCACCCCATGACATGCCAGGCCAGGTGCTCTACCAACTATGCTATCGTGGCTCAATCCAATTCGCCGAAATTAATCAACGCTATCTACTCTTACGTAAGCCAAAGGAGCCCTCTTCAATGTCGACAATTACGTCATCAACATCCGATCATAATATTTCTACAAATATTGAAAGATCAGTTAAAAATTAGGCAAGCTATATTTATGATTATTTACAAATATACTAGGCTAAGGTAATTACTGTAACTAACAAAAATGAACCATGAAGCTTAAAAACACATAAATAATGAGTTAATAAAAAAAAATCTAAACTGCACGTAAGTATAAAAATTCTATAGATTCTAAATAAGACAACAGCATTATAAATATCAAAGACGTCACAATAACGACAAACGAATGCTCCTTATACGACTGTAACCATACTTATAATGCAACTATAAATACTCAATGAACGGGAAATCGCATAAGTACAGCATTTTCACGCTTATATGGCGTTACAGGCAACATTACTTCTCAATCAACGTCATGATGTTAATAAAAGCAATCGACTTGCTTAGTTGGAGCTTAAAAATGTATACTAATCCGTGTGCCCCTTACACGAGGTCTTTGAAGCTGCCGGCTTGGCTGATCACGCTGCTGATTTGATAAAACACACTTCGAGTTTCTTAGTTTCTCCATAGGCGCAGGGACCCAAACATTCTTGGCCTCACGATTCACTCACCACTTTGAGGCAGATCATAGACACTCTGATTGTATTGTGTAAGACCGTGTTTATACCTGTTTCACAAATTACCTAAAGGAAATTTTATTTAAATTTCCATGTCCATTGGAGTTCGTGTTGTGTCGGACGCAAAGAATAGCACCAACCTATCTCTTCCCGTGGGTGTCGTAAGAGGCGACTAAGGGAGTTTAAGACCCAGTGCATATCGAAAAGCACCATGTTGCGCCGACCCCAAGTGACATGGGACCAGGGCAGGAAGAGGAAGATATCCATAACAGTGTCTTGCCAGTTGTCGGCTCCGCGGTCGCACAGGTCAGCTTCTACCATATCGCTTCAGCGATACCTGGGTTCGAATTACACTTAGGTACACTTCGACTTGAATGAATTGATTTGATTGATTGATTCAGCCCGTGTAGTTCCATTGCTGGACAATGGCCAATGAATGCCACTGAAAGGCAAAAAGAAAAAGTATTATAATTTTTTTTCTATTTGCCATATTTTTTTCTATTTGCCATATTTGGTCTCGCTACTGGGCAAAGACTTCCCCCAAATCCTTCCACGATCCTTAATGGTCCTTCGATCTTGAATGGTTTCTTGAATGGTTGACGGCATCGAGATCAACCCGCCACAATGCTTGCGCTGCCGACCTCGTATAGTTCCAATAAAAAAGATATGCATCGAATAGCGAATCACCTCTTTGTTTGAAGTCGGCTAACGACTTAATATACCGCAAGTCGGCATCCATAGGTGTTCGCAATCTTCTTCATTAACAAATTGGTGTGTTCCACTAATGACGTTTAAACACCGTCCGGCGCTAACACCACACAATTCCCTTATCTATGTCTGTCCGTTTGTCTATAATTCACGCTGCGAGGACGTGGGACTGTTCCCACGCTCGCAAAATGGTGGAAGTGCACACGCACAAAATAAGGAGATTGCAGAAAGTAAGCTTCATGTGGAGGCTGGTCTGCTGTTGCATACTTGTCTTATTTTTATTATTATTAACTAAAGTTTATCTTTGTTTTTTTTTAGACAGGTTTTAACTTTTACATAAGACACTGTAAAAAATGTAAACTGGCGCGCGAATACCAGACACAAGAGAATTTTAATTGTTATCGGCCACCTGGTGGTCGATCGACGCTCAGGGGTTATTTAATATATTTATTTAATCTTTTTTCTGTTTTTTTACATGTTGTGACGGTTCTTTATATTTTGTGTTTTTATTTGTGATGGAAAATGCCCTTTTATGATACGGCATGACACTTGCTGAGTTTCTTGCCGGTTCTTCTCAGTACAAGGTCTCCCGCCCAGAGTAAACTTACGAACCGATGGCATATTGACGTTCATAAGAGCTATTTGTAGCCTAAACTGAATAAATGATTTTGAATTTTGAGTTTTGAATTTTACAAACGCTTTAGCAGCGCACACATAGAAAACTCTCACGGACAAGGAATCCCGCAACAGCTGCGTTTGGACTGTTCCGAACTGTTCCGAAATCCGTGGCCGTGCAAGGGGTTTATATGTGAGTTGCTCGAGCGCGGTATGTATTAAGACGACACACTGAAAAAATGCACCAACGTTTCACGAATAGTTTAAGACTATTCAATAAATGACTAACGAATCTGAAATGTTGATATATTACGTAAATTCATGTTTTTACCTTGAATTTGCTAGCTCAAATACACGATTAAATAAATTTGACAGGATCATAATTATTTTCGAAAACACCACTAAAAATCACTATTATTGAAATTACAACAAATTTACTTAATCTATAGCCTTGGAAACCACTCAAATACATTGATAATATCAATATTCGTAAATGACAGTCCCGGTAAGGTTCAGCCTTTTTGAATGTTCACAATGCGAGGTGTCGTCTTAAGTTTACCTTCTCGATCCTCCTTATTTTATGACACACACGAGTGGCCTATAGCATTGTATTTGTCCAAAATCAGGAAGCTGTTCTCGTATTATTTTATTGTTATGTAATTTTGAGTTATTGTTGAAGTTGAAGTACCTATTGTTTGTTACCGAAGATGACATCATCAAAAGTTTATAAACAAATTTAGTGTGTTTGGCAGATACTAATTTTAGTCAAACTAGTTTAAACAAAGACTTCTAGCCGTTGCCACTACTGGCAGTGATCATGGTCTATAATGATTGTATGATTGGTGTCTTAACAATAATCTGCCGCCATTTGTCGCGTGCTAGAGCTAGACCTAGAACTCTATATTATCTGTAGAGAAAACTGTAAAGCTAATTTACATTTTGCTTTAGTAGGTACTACCAGTTTATACTATTACTTTAATAGTTTATGTAGTCTAAAAACGGGTTGCCGTATATTCAGTGTTTTCTAACCAGTGATCAACATCGAGGAGCTTGATGGCGCAGATGTTAACGCGCCCGATCTGCGATTGCTGTGGTTAAGCAACCTTCGCAAAGGCCGGTCATCGGAAGGTGACCAAAAATTTTCCATCTCGAGCTCCTCCGTGCTTCGGAAGGCAAAGCCGTTGGTCCCGGCTACATTAGCAGTCGTTAACAACCACCAATCCGCACTGGGCCCGCGTGGTGGCTTATGGCCTATTCTCCCTGTCCTAGGGAAGGCTCGTGCCCCAGCAGTGGGGACATTAAATGAGCTGATGATGATGGTGATTATGATCAACATCATTAAAAATAGGGGACAGCCACTGATTTAAGTATTTATCAACAATTGAATACTGACCACCTGCTTCCTAGCCGTCATCCCGTTATATTTCAATGAAAATGTTACTTTTTAGCGACGAAAACTCTGTCGAATAATGAACTGAAAGTGTCGAAAACTTTGTCGAACAATGGACTTAAAGTGCCGAAAACTCTATCGCACAATGGACTTAAAGTGTCAAAAACTCTGTCGAACAACGGACTTAAAGTGTCGAATACCCTGTCGAACAATGGACTTAAAGTGTCGAAAACTCTGTCGAACAATGGACTTAAAGTGCCGGAAACTGGTGCCATTGTCCTACCTCGATTTTTTTTTACAATCACCTATTTCCACATTTTGCTTTTCAGAAAAATTTTTTTTAAATGTTAAAAGGCAGACGAGCAGGCGGGTGTCACCTGATGGAAAGTAATCACCGCCGCCCATGGACATCCGCAAAACCAAAGTAATCGCAGATGCGTTGCCGGCCTTGAGGAAGGATCTTGAGGAGGGAGTAGGAATTGGGAGGGGGGAGGGGTGAATGATGGGCCTCCAGTACTTTCACTCACCGGACGAAACACAACAGCAACGAGTGCCATTGTTTCACGTCGATGTTCTCTGAGAGGGTGGTATTACGCCGGACGAGTCGGCCCATTTCGTGCTGCAACGCAGCGTGACTCTACCACTCAGAAACATTTGGTTTCTTTGAAAATACTAACCGAAAATGTTCAATGAAAATATTAACATAACGTTACAGTGTGATCTTAGCCACGTGCCTACGTAATCTAGTTAAAATTTCCAGGTCAATTCCTACTTAAGCCAAGTGCCATCGCCGGCACTAGCGATACCTAAGAGTAGAACGCTACCGGAGGCGGCTTTATATTTGTACGGTCAGCAACGAAGCTGAACTCTTTAATACCGTGTCATAATAACATTATTAGAAGGTGACAAGCTCCTGTTAGATTCGTTACTTGCTTTGACAAAGTACTAAAAAGTTCACCGATTTTTGTTGCCGACTCTACCTACACATTTTAAGACAAACCAGACTAACAGACTATTTGTTATTCTGTGCTAACAGTGATGTGGTGGACTGTATTTTTTGTTGAATAAAAACTCTTCTTCGATGTATTTAGTGTCTTCTTTATTTCCCAAGTTACAATTGAATACTGAATGTTGAACATGATTCTCATACAAAACTGCGCTACTTATATCCGACTTGGACGTATGGCAACTAGCGACGCGTTGACATAGTTGATATTGCGACTATTACCAATCCCATACTAACTAGACAAACAAATTAAGTGAACTTTAACGTGATTGGCTAATTCATGTTTAGACGTGTTTCGACAAGATCAAACCTAACTTTAACAAATCGTACTTAGCGCTTTACATGTACTTATTACTACATTAAGTTTACAAACAAAATAATAACAAAATAATCAAATTTCCTTATGCTACGTATGTCTAAACTAATTAAACTCGGCGTCCTCAACATCCTCCCCCCGGCGCAGCTTGCGAAGCCTCTTCTACCGGGAGCACGACGAGTTTGCTGACTGGCCTCTTGAAGACTCCTGTCTTTGTCTTCACATCTGCTATCCGGATGCCGCCGTCTGGTCCTGGGTAGGTGCCTTCCACGATGCCCATAGGCCATACGTTTCGTGGTAGCGTGTTATCGGCCACTATTACGACGTCTCCAACTTGTATGGGTCGCCGTCCGTTGTCTCGTGGCTCGCCTCGCGGTATCAGTGAAGGCAGATACTCGCGTAGCCAGCGTCGCCAAAAGTGGTCGGCTAACGCTTGGCTGGCTCTCCATGTTCTTCGGTCCGCTTCGTCACAGGGTCCCGTCGTAGGTAGTCCATTTGATGATCCCAACAGAAAATGGTTGGGGGTGAGCGCCTCTGGATCGTGGGCACTCACACTGACGTGGGTGTTGATAGAGAACTCTGCTTCGGTCAATAGCGTTCTCAGAACCTCTTCGGCGGGTGCCTTTTCTCGCAGCGTAGCGGTGAGTGCGACTTTTACTGAGCGCACCAACCTTTCCCAGGCGCCGCCTTGATTTGGCGCTCCGGGCGCTATGTAACGCCACTCCATGCGGTGTAGGTACCCCTCTTCTTTTAATATGGGTGCCCACTCGGTGTACGCTGCTCGTAGCTCTTGATCGGCTCCACGAAAGTTCGTAGCGTTGTCGGAGTACATAAGCTTTGGCCATCCTCTTCTTGCCGCCATCCGTCGTAGTGCCATCACTGCAGAGTCTGTGGTGAGTGATGAGACGAGCTCGATGTGCACGGCGCGTGACGTGAGGCACGTAAACAGTGCGCCCCATCTTTTCTCTCGCCGGCGTCCGATCTTCACCATCATTGGCCCAAAGTAATCCACCCCGCAGTTAGTGAACGGGCGATGGAAAGGGTCAAGGCGAGCGCGTGGCAAATCTCCAGTGGCCGGTGCTCTCGGTTTGGCTTTTCGTACCCGACAGAGTGCGCATTCCTTTTCTATAGCGCGTACTGTGGGTCTCAAATGTATTATCCAGTAGCGTTGTCGCAGGTCGTTAGTTACGCGTTCTCTGTTTGCGTGACCCGCGCCGCAGTGTTCTTTCAGAACGATCAGTCTTGTGATGCGGTGCCGTCCGTCCATAATGATTGGCGTCTTCATATTGTCGGGCGCGGTAGCAGCTTGAATGCGGCCGCGTACTCTTAAGATGCCATCTTCTAACACCGGGTCGAGCTGAAAGAGGCGACTTCCTCTAGTGATTGGTTGAGCAGTCTTTATCTTCTTCATCTCATTAGGGAAGCTATCTTCTTGTGCTTGCTTGATGAGCTCTTGTTCCGCTCGTTCTATATGCCGGTATTCCAATCCGGTGGCCCTGTGTCGACATATGTCAATAAACGCCAACACTCGCGCAGTCGCTCGTACTAACGTTTCATACTTAGAGAAGCGAGTCGGGTCCGGTATCCAGCTATCCCGTCTTGGTTCCACTTCTGTCGTGTGTAGAACTTCTTGCTCTTCATCTTGGTTGTCGTCTATGCGTTCGAGGGGCCATTCGTCTTCACGTTGATATAGGAAGCGTGGTCCCTGAAACCATCGATCGCTCGTACTTATACGACCGTTGGTCATTCTCGTGGCGTCGTCCGCTACGTTTTCTGTTGTTGGTAGCCATCGCCATTCTTCTTTATGGGTGAGTTCCGCCAGTTCGCCGAGTCGATGCGCCACGAATGGTGTGTAGCGTCGAGCGTCGTTGCGCACCCAATGAACTACTGTAGTGGAGTCAGTCCAGTACACGGTTCTTGTTATTGTACTTCTGTGTTCCTTCTTGATTTGATCAGCAAGTCGCGCTCCGATGATTGCTGCTTGTAGCTCCAACCGTGGTATTGTTTGTGTGCGTTGTGGTGCCACTTTAGCTTTGGCGGCCACTAGCACGACTTTAACTTCGCCGTTGCTGTAGACGATTCTCCAATAGGCCACGGTTGCGTAGGCTTGTTCGCTTGCGTCGCATAGTACGTGTAGCTCCATTTGTTCGTAGGTTCCCGGCGAGTAGCATCTTGGAATTTGCAGGCTTGCAATTTCTTCGAGCTGCGATAACCACGCCGTGAATAGCTCTTGTGCTTCTGCCGGTACAGGTTCGTCCCACGATGTCCTCAGTCGCCATAGACTTTGCAAAATTATCTTCGCTCTGATGGTGAAGTGACTCAGTAGGCCCAGCGGATCGTATATAGACATGACCGCGCTGAGAGCCTCTCTCTTCGTTGGTGCACGCTGCCGACTTCGAACTTCCACTGGAACTCTGTTCATTGAAGTGTTGAATCCCAGTTCGTCTTTTTCAGCGTTCCACATCAGACCGAGGATCTTACTCTCTTGCTGATCTCCCCCCAGTCGCATAGGTGAGGTGGCGTATAGTTCCGTGGGCACGTCACGCAATGCTTCGGTGTCGCTTGCGCTCCATTGTCTCAAAGTGAATCCCGCCGCTGCATGTACCTTCCTTGTTTCATTTATTGCAGCCCGAGCTTCTTGCTTTGTTTCATAGCTGGCAACGAAATCATCCATGTAGTGATTTTTCGTTATTGCTTCTAATGCCCGTGGATACTCTTCGGCGTGTCGCTCTGCGTTGTGGTTGCGAACGAAGTGCGCCATAAATGGAGAGCTTGCTGCGCCGAATATCATACTGGTCATCTTGTAATGTCGAGGTGGACTTGTGCGATCTCCCCCTCGCCATAAGAACTGTTGGGCCGGTTGATCTTCAACACGTATCTTGACCCGTAGGAACATTTCTTGAATATCTGCTGTGACGGCGATGGCTTTCTCCCGGAAGCGAAATAGTATTCCGGGCAGCGATAGCAGCAGATCAGGGCCCTCCAGCAGCAGGTCATTGAGGCTCACGCCGTTACATCGTGCCGCTGCGTCGAACACTAGCCGTTGTTTGCCTGGCTTGTTGGGGTTGTATACGGCGAAGTGTGGTAGAATCCAGCAGTGAGTGCTGTTCATCTCCGATCCGTCGCATGGCTCCGCGTACCCCTTCTTAAGAAGATTTTCTATTTGAGCAGTGTATTCGACAGCGAATTCTGGCGAGGCGTCCATCTTCTTCTCAATGTTCTGTAATCTTCGTAGTGCCGCGTGGTAGCTTGGTGGCGTGGTGACCTTGTCTTGTCGCCATGGTAAGCCAACTTCATAGCCGTCATCAATTTTCTTAATTGTGTTCTGTACTATCTTCATTGCGCGCTGGTCCGCCTCACTGATTCGTGGTTCCCGTGCGACGCCCAGTGCTTCTATCTTGAAGTGAAACTCCACTAGATCATGAAGCTGTTTGTCGTGCCGCTCTCTTGCATCGCTGTGCCGATCGGGCTCGTAGAGATGAAGCACGTTCTCATTCTTCATAATCATGTTGCGTGGTACGGTTCCGTGCACCACCCAGCCGAGTTGCGTCTTTGAGGCAGCCGGTTCGTTGGGGCCACCGATTCTCAGTTCCCTGGAGACAATACTTTCCCAGTGATCGGTTCCCACCAAAAGGCCTGGACGCGCTCTCTCGTAACATATTTCTTCTTGCTTCAGATCTTGAAGGTGCTTATGTTGCAATAATTCTTCTGGAATTGATTGTTGATGCAACTTTAAATTCTTCATTGTTCTCGCTTTCAATTGGTATGCGTGATCTTCCTGCTTGCCGCGAACTTGCACGGTGACGAGCTTGCTGTTGTTCTGTATTTGCCTCATATTGACGCCATGGAGATGTAGCGGATGTGCAGGTCCTTCCGCACCGACTTGTTTGGCCAGATCCTCGTCGATTAGAGTGATTGTAGCCCCTTCATCCAGCAGCGCGAAAGTGTTCACCTCCCCCCGTGGTCCACCGATGACAACAGGGCACATCTTCAGAAGAACGGCACGTGGTCCGGCAGCTTTGGTGGTAGCTACCGACAACACGGCCTCGTTGCTCGTTGTTGCTTGTTCTTGTGTTGCGGTTGCGGGCTTCTCTTCTTTTTCATAATGAAGCGACGAATGGTGTGGACGTTTGCATTGTCTCACGCCGCATGGCTTGGCGCGACAGCTGCTCCGCCGGTGCTTGTGATGAGCGCACTTGAAACATACTTGCTTTTCTTTTAAAAAATCCCATCGCTGTTCAGTCGTCATCTCTTTATACTTCGGGCATTGATGTAGTATGTGCGCTTGACCGCAGCTCAGGCACGAATCTTGCACTTCTTCCACGTTGTACACGTTGTTAGCCTTCTTCCTTGGCATTGCAATTGCTGCAGCAGGTCGAACTTCTCTTCTTATGTTCGTTGCATTCGTTGATGGAGGAGCGTATGTGTATCGCAACGCTCGGTCCGCCTCTCGCATTAAGAATCGCGAAAGCATCACGATCTCTGGTTCCGCCGTCCCTTCATTTTCGTAAGCGTAGTCACACCAACGTGATCGGATGTGCGGGCTCAGCTTATCCAGCACCTCTCTTGCCAGTAGAGGATTGTAGAGGTACCCCCGACGATCGATTGTCTTCAATACGCAGATGGTGTTTTGTAACCGCACGGCGAACTGATTGAGGTCAGTGGCTGATGATGATGGTTTCGGCGTCTTCCTTAACTCTTCCATGGCTCGATCGATGATAACTTCAGGTCGTCCGAAGCATTGTTCTAATGTTCTCATAATGACGTTCGGATTGGTGGCCGTATGTAGCAGTGCTGACACGACGTCTCTAGCTTCTCCCTTAAGGCAGCTTCTCAACCGTTGTACGTTCTCAGCGTCGGATATGTTGTACATTCTTGTGCTATCTTGCATCGCCGCTTTGAATGGTAGCCACTCGTTGATAGCCCCGGAGAAAATAGGTAGGTCCATACTTCGTGTTCTAGGCCGCACCATCTTCTCTAAAGTTTCTGCCAGTCGATCGATTCCGCTCCTTGTTCGTGATGGGGTATATGATGTTGTTTCTCTAGGTGTTTCGAAGCGTAGTTGTCGAACATCTTCTTTTTGGTTGCCTTGCACTTGTAGCCATTCATCAACTCGCTGGCGCTCTTCCTCCTTTGAGACGCGTCGAACCGGTTCATCGTGGACGCTATCGTCATCCTCTTGAATGGCCGATACTTCGGCGGCAAACCTCTTCTTTATTAAATCGGCTTCCAGTTCCAATTCCTTTCTTCTTATGGACGCTAGCTTCTCAGCGGCTTCTAATTCCGCCAGTCGCATTCTCGTAGTAGCGCTTGCCGTAGATCGATGCGAGCGCACAGAACGCGTCGGTGACGGGACGCGACGCCGTTCCTTTTCTTCCATACTGGGACCAGCCTTATGAACCATGGTGCCCCCTGGATTCGCCTTGCTTTGCCCCTGGTCTACATGTCTCGACGCAGGTGAAGCAGGTGCTTCCAGTGAGAGTCGCCGTATTCGCTCAATTTCAACGCGTTGCATCTCTTGACGCCTTTGCTCTTCCAGCTCCGCTATGTCACCTTGATTTCTTGTGACAACCATTGCGATCGGCTAATGGCAACGAAGATTGTAGCTAGACGTCTTGATAGCAGCTCCAAACGTTGATAAAATATTCAGTACCGTAGACGACGAAGGCTTGAATATTTTCTCTTGAATATTTTCTTTCTTCAAAATATTCCTTGAGATCCGGCTTCTCGATGGACCATAATGTGGTGGACTGTATTTTTTGTTGAATAAAAACTCTTCTTCGATGTATTTAGTGTCTTCTTTATTTCCCAAGTTACAATTGAATACTGAATGTTGAACATGATTCTCATACAAAACTGCGCTACTTATATCCGATTTGGACGTATGGCAACTAGCGACGCGTTGACATAGTTGATATTGCGACTATTACCAATCCCATACTAACTAGACAAACAAATTAAGTGAACTTTAACGTGATTGGCTAATTCATGTTTAGACGTGTTTCGACAAGATCAAACCTAACTTTAACAAATCGTACTTAGCGCTTTACATGTACTTATTACTACATTAAGTTTACAAACAAAATAATAACAAAATAATCAAATTTCCTTATGCTACGTATGTCTAAACTAATTAAACTCGGCGTCCTCAACAAGTGATATGAGGTACGGGGAAAAGTAGATATATTTTTTGAATCAGTAGGTCTATTTGAAAGAAGGAAGGGTTCTTGGCGGTTAAATGAAGAGTCATGTCTGCGGTTTTGTTTTATTTTCTAAAATTTGTGTTATGTCGAATATTAATGTGAAATAATGGTGGATTATTAACCGTTAAGTGTTCGTGAGTGACTTAGCAAAACCCCACACCTTTACTGAGATACTCGAGGGGTTAGTGGTATATCATTTCTCACTTCTCATTTGTATTATCAATCATTTATCATCTTCATACATGAAAGAAACTAATCTTGTTTATTTTATGTATTGTAAGACTTTTGCATTGCCTAAATGCTTGTGCAAAGCCATTAAAAAAAAAAGAAGGAAGAGCTGATAAAACAACAATATAAAAGAATCGTCCGCATGCATTCGACATTTAAAAAGAAACTCTTTTTTTAATAAATATAGCCTATGTTACGTGATAGAATGTTTGGGATTGTACCAGTAGCTCCAGAGATTAGCCCCGACGTACCTACAAACAAGCAAAGTCACAAACGTTACCTCTTTATTGATAGTATAGAATAGTATAGATAAAGATGATATGCTTGATGATTCGACAAAGTACGATTTTGTAATCTTTGTCTTTCGTACGCATGAGTTTTTCCTCAAGAGTATCTAATCTTGCGTCTTTAATGCAAACCCTATAAATTATTACGCTATTATCACACCGTGGTAGTGTGATATGCAATAAATACGTGAAAACAGAGGCAATACATACATCAATCCCTGGCAAACAGTACGCTCAAATTTAAGAGCAATATTCTCAGTCGTGGTCATCACAAACAATTGGCCCCATGCGACATTTGAACTCATCCTCAATATCATAAGATTCTACTGAAAAAAGTTTTGCTAACATTGCTGAAAGGCAACTCCAATCTCCATTATTATATCCTCTTGGGCCGCTATCTGCTATCTCTGACATCTAGTAGACAGATATTGGATTTTGCGCTGAATAGACCGGCTGTAACCTTGACCGGAACGCTGAAAGTGCTCTTTCAATAAAATTGCGCCAGTTACGATAGACTTTTGTAGACGACCTATCCACTTTTTGTACCTTTTAGTACATATGTAGAGAAATTGACTTAGATGTACTTAGTAAAGAAAACTCACAACATCTCAGATGAAACAAAGGCTTAGGACAATCTGGACGTGGTATTTTAAAAGACGCTTGGTATCATTAATATAAATGTAGGATAGATACGAGTGGCGATTTAACAAAGACGTAAAATAGTATCATCAAGTCATCGTAAAACTTACAACACCGTTTATAGACTGTATACTATACTTATTTAAATAACACTCGGTCGGGATGGACATTGTTGAGATAAAATGCAACTCATCGCAGATCGCAATGTGTTGCAAAACATACAAACTATAACCGTTTGTAGTTTAGTTTTTATTATGCATTCCGTTGACCGACGATGTTATCATTACACCACACTTATGACTGCAATGGAACAAATGTCCATATAAAATGTGGTTAATGTTAAAACTTATACAGCCGATTGCATCAAACTGATTTCGTTTTTAAATAAACATAATTTTTTAATTTGTAAAATGTTCAAATAATTTTTAACGCAAATTTGGTTGCGAACAAATTACAAAAACACAAATGTTGAAATCCTGCTTGTGGAAATTTTTTCAACATTTGTGTTTTTATTAATTTGTTTTTTTTTGCACCTTACACCAGTCTCAAACGCAGAAATTTTCGATTTCCAACAGGGGTTACATAGTGTTTTCATTTTGGTTAGTGGCAGGACTTTGCTTAAGTCCGCCTGGCTAGCTACCACCATCACTATCTAAGTGTAGCATTATAGATATAGTGGATCGACAGGATTTGAAAATCTGCAACGTTTTTCCAAATGTCGTTATGATCGAAACACCATCGTGGTTAAAAGACAAGTTTCAAATAAGTCTTAATACTAAATCGTGATGTCTATTTTTGCTAGAATGTCATTAAAATCAGTGACATCGTACCTAAATGTGTCTTGCCTCTCGCAAAGCTCCGAATCACTCTTCCAGGTGATTGTAGAATTAATTAATATTCCGTATTGTCATTATGTCCCATTTAACTGACACGTTAAAATCCGTTAAATGGTAGGAAGACGCGCTCCACTGAAGCGGACCGGTAACAAAGTTAAGGCCAGAGCCAGGATCACGTGGTGCGTCTGTTTTTTATGGTCCATCAAAGGTAATAAACATGTAACTTACGGATAAAGTCGTCTTGCAAAGTCACGAAGTCATTTGTCTTAGAGACTTCAGGCAATACTTAATAATCTAAGCTTGGATGGAAGGCTATTGAGAAGATTGATTCTATTAGATTTCTCACCGTTTACCGCTCTTAATCAGGGCGTCTGGTGACAGTTTCATTTTCTATTCGATTACGTTGACGAAACCGATATCGTGTAGCAAAATTTTAACGGTCTTCTTTTTTCACTAGGGTGCCAAGTGTGTGTTTTATACAGATTGACTTTTTTATCACCGTCCAAAACATCAATATTCATTCGACCAAAATGTATGGAACAGCTGAATTTTATTTTCGAGTTAGGGATTTGGTCCAATAGTAAGAGTTGTTCGTTTGTATCACGGGAGTAATCTCAGAAGGTTTGGACGGTGATAAAAAAATCAACCGGTATATATGCCATTCGATTACGTTCACGAAACCGAGAAATTTCTGGTGACAATCGAGGAATTATGTTTTGGCCTGATCAAAATATGACAAATGAAACTCGCAGTTCGCTCGATTCGTTCGTTCTCAAAAAACAAAAAACTTATAGAACAATATCATCATCATCATCATCATCTCAGCCAAAAAGACGTCCACTGCTGGACAAAGGCCTCCTTCAAGGATAAATCATTTTGAGGGAAATTTGCCATAATCGCCACGCTTGGCAGGCGGGTTGGCGATCGCAGTAAGGTGAGAATAATCACAGAGAGACGCCGCTGCCCATCCTCTGGAATGGTCCCATAGTCGCCTTCTACGACACCCACGGGAAGAGCAAACAATAGAGTAGAACAATATAAAACAACTGAACTCTACCAATGCGAAAACGTAGCGGAGAGGAGAGGATATCGTAATGAACCAATAAGCGGAAAGAAGAAGGATAAAAACGAATTTTTATTGGTTGTCTTCAACACAATATCTTTTTTTTCGTCTCGTCTCCGTTTTAGCAGCGGCCGAATCTTTGACGCCATTAAAAATCAATAGTTAGTAACTATTGTCTTTAGGCGAAAATTTAATTTTATTACAGTTACCATATTAAACGACGATTTGGCACCGAAGCCGACATAGCAAAGTTGCGAGCTTACAAATATTTCCAAAATGGAGGTGTGTCTGGAATATAGTTGCAAAAAAACCGTTTTAAACCAAAATCTGTGACTTAAAACTCGTTTTAAATTTGATAAAACGGTTCAAAATCACGACCACGTCATAGGGTAGTAGTTAGTAAGTAATTATTACACTAAGACGTGGGTCATGATTTTAATAATTTTAAACAAATTTAAAACGAGTTTTAAGTCACAGATTTTGGTTTAAGACGGTTTTTTTGCAACTATAGTCTGGAATGAAATGTCATCAAGTATCATCGTAGCTACTTTTAAAAACTCCTACGTGTCTGTCCTCAAAATGCAACTCGGAGACTACATCACAGTCTATCTAACCTCTTACCATTATGCAGAGAAAGAAAGAAAAATATGTACCTACCTAAATATGTGGTTGTGTACATAGAAAACACTGTTATCTAAATACAAAATTTTCTTTAAAAAATAAACAAGCCACGTCTAAAGCGCCATCTATGAAAAACTTTAATGAAACTGCCCAGAGAGCTTACAATTTGGTTACAATAGCATGTCAGAACACTCCCATATTTTATTTTTAGATGAGAAGGAAGCGACTACAATACTCTAAGATTGCAACGTAGCTTAGATAAATTAGCATTTCTATTTCTATTTGTGATTTCTGTGCAACCTGAGGCTGCTTTAAACTTTGACTTACTGGATATGATAGAGGTATAGATAGACGTAAAATCTTGGGGCCTTACCGTGCAGTCAGGGTGATCCGGGACCGCCATGAGTAAATACCTGAAAAAAGTGCCTTTTTAAACTTACGGACTTATTTGAGGACTAGAATTTAGACTAGACATAGACTCATACAGAATCAAAAATAGCGGTGTTAGCTCATCACTAATACCTTGTCGAAGCTAGTCGCCCATCGCCTTATAAATAGATCGCGTCAAGTCGGCGTGACCTACTTAGGAGCGGTCGATGACCTCGCGGCGGGACTCCGACTTATGGGATAGATTTGGATGGGGAAGCCACCGGGAGTTGGCGTAGCGGTAAAAAGTTTGCGTGCCTAATACCTTTTTGGTCGTATTTCTTTTGTTTCTCCCCATTCATCGCTACGAGTCGATATCATTGCCGGCTGTTTATTTACTACTGGTGGTTCATAACAATAACAACACCTATTGGTAGGTAGGTACTAACTGCTCTAGTTATGTGTCGTAGGTACTACCGTAGTAGTCATGTCATGTAGACCAATTTAGAGATTTTTTACTCATTATTAGCATGGTTGTGAGCACTGAACATATTAAAAAGATTCTAAGTATGCTGTGTTTGTAATTGTGAATCAAATTCAATTCTGATTATATAAAAAACTACCTACTTACGAATAAATCTTACAATTTAAGTCCATACCTATAGGTATTCTCTTATTATACATTCATAATACATTATTAGCTAATCACCATGTGTTTTTATTACCAAAGACGAAAGGTATGAAGTGTGTGTGCTAATCTAACTAAATTAATGCAAAAGAATAAATATCTACACAGAAGTAAAAGTGTATTATATGTCTGTCTCAACTTGTATTTAAAACAACATGACCAATATTTAGTTAGGTACGTTAGGTACTTATTAAAATTGTTAAATCATTGCAAACATTTCACAAATCTGGTAACTGAATTTTTTATTAGATTTTATTAAGTAATCAATTTTTAAAACTATATGACCGATATTTAATTAGGTATAGGTACCTATTAAATTATTGCAAAGTTTTTACAAAACTGAAAACAGCATCCAAAGAAAACTATTTTTTTTTTACTGATAAATAAACATTCGAGAGGTTATTATGATCAGTTGAAAAAAAGAATGGGCAGTTATTTTATTTTTCGGCTCTTGGTAAATTAGTGCGACATTAAAACATAGATATTATAAAAACACAATTGTTCGGTTATTTCATCCTACAATATCAGTACTAAACATACATAAGCAGTCTAATAAATAAATCGCCAGTGAAATGATGGAATGGGCAGTTCGATAAATAGTTCGTCAGTAGTGTAAGTTTTGTTTACTATCCGTATTCATTCGATTACGTTTAAGAAAACGAAAATTAGTATGGCATTGAAGCAGCGCCTCCTGGCGGCATACGAGAGGAGTTAACATTTTGCCATACAAATTCTCGTTTTCGTTAACGTGATCGAATGGCGAATGAAAGGGACGTTATTTGGAGTTATAGTAATTTACTTTTAGGTTGTTTTGACCCTTATTTTTATTATTTTATATTTACTTATTATTATTCCAAACTTAGTACAGAAATCCTTACTGTTGGTTAGGTTAAGTTAATTTTTTTTGTAGCGAGGACCAATCACGGAAGCAGTCACGGAAGGGGGGAGCGGTATAAGATTGTGGTGTGTGGTGCACAAAAACCTAATATACGAGAAATACATTTTACCACCTCATTGTTTATAGAACTGCTTAGAATGAGATTTCTTACCGACTAATCCCGATTTATTAACTACCCACACGTAACTGCTCATTTAGTTATTTTACTGCTCAATATTTATTCAATTATCCATTTCATTATTTTTTATGACTCATTTTTGTTTATTTTACTACTAAGTTTTAACTGCCGAACTTGTTAATAAATCTGCATTTTCTAATTTTAAACTTACCAACACTACTATATACAACTGCTGATTTAAATCAGCGCTGTTATCAAATACCTATGTAAGCATAAACAAAGTTATTTAATTTATTCGGCCCAGTATCCGACGTGTCAGACCCACGTCACGACAATACAAGAGTTTGCTTGCGCGCCAAAATAAATCAAAGCGTTACGGTCGTTAGTTAGTTAATTAATGTGGAAGATATTTTTTAAACACTGAAAAGAATACTAATCTATTCGTATATAATGTATGTGTATAGGTTCGTAAAGACTTAATTCAATTTGATAGTGTTACTAATGTTTTTAAATATTTAAATAATTTACAGTCAAAATTAATGAATATGACTTCAATTTTTTTCCAAACAACCTTGACAAAATTTCATATTATTGTGACACTATGGAGGATTTATGTAGTTTTCTTTTTAAATAACAATTTCTTTCTGTTTACAAATAGATATACCTACTTACGCGATAAAATACGTAACATCGTATCTTAGGGTAAACCACCCTTTTTTTCTGTTTTAAACAGATCATCAACGTGTCATTAGGTACAAATCTTTTATTTTAAACGAAACTTCTTTTTTGATACCATTACCTACATGGCTAATAGAATAAATTACCGCAAATCTATTCCATAACGTCATAAATTCACACTTACTATAACTCTTCATAAGTTTTATTTTTAACTACATTGGGTCTATTATTATAGCTTCTTCAACCCTCCCCTACTGTTTAAATGGTTTCCTTAATAAGGCCAACTAAGCAATGTCAAAATGAGTAATTTAACAAATTAACAAAGTGTTGCTAGCTGGGCAAGACATCAGAGTAAAGCTGTAATAACCCTTATGTCCCAGTGCGTAGGTCAAAGTTTTCGTTAACGTTGTGTAGGCACAGAATAAGGAGAACCCAGAAGGTAAACTTAAAACATACCGCGCTCGAGCAACTCACGCATAGACACCTAGCACGGACACGGATCTCGGAACAGGGCGCCTAGTGTTTATTTACTATTCGATCACGTTAACGAAAACAAAAATTAGTATGGCAAAATTTTAACTTTACTCGATAGTCTCCAGGAATCGCTGCTTCAATGCCATACTAATTTTCGTTTTCGTAAACGTAATCGAATGAATACAGATAGTGCTCAGTGCGAGTTTTGTTTACTATTCATTCGATTACTTTATCAAAACGAAAATTAGTATGGCATTTTAGCAGCAATTCCTGGCGATTATCGAGTAGAGTTAAAATTTTGCCATATTAATTCTCGTTTTCGACGTAATCGAATGGCGAATTAAACTCACACTAGCCCCTCTGTCGTGAGAGGTTGTCAGTGTGCGTTGCTCCAGGCCCAGCGCGTTTGTATGACGCTTGTCTTCTGCAATCTCCTTATTTTGTGGTGTGGGTATAGTAATCGACACGTGCCTCTCTTGGCCCATATTCCTTGATAGCGGAAGCTGGGACGATGGCCCCAGGGGTAGGGCAGACCGCAGCCATATTTGGTATGGAATTTGAAATGAAACAAACTTTGGAAAGTTAAATACGCTAGCTTGCACGTATACGCGAGGGAACCAAAATCTAGGAAGATTTTAGTATGACCACATAAAATTTAAAAAATACCGAATTTAAAATAAGACAAAACTCTTTTTAGACTCTCTTTTTTCCACTAGTGAGTGAGATCTATTATTATTGTAAACCAACCACTAAAGATAACCCAATTTTAAATAAAATAAAATACATTTTAGCACTCTCTTATTTCCTAAGTGAAACTGAAAGGCGTTGATGTAGTAAATCAATTAGACGACTCTTGGCTGAGCAATGCTTTTAAAAATAAAGTTAAGTTCTATCTAGAGATAGATTAAGAGAGATAGGTCTAGAGATAAAGATAAAGATAAAGATAATTTATTGCTGTATAAAAAAAAAAAACTTAGCCTAGATACAAAAAGTTTATGTTAAGTAATTGGGTTAGTGTATATAATAATATTACGTAATACCTATGCTAAGCAAACTATATTGCCTGTGTATTAGGTAACTATCTATAACAGAACGTTAGTGCTTATTCTACAATAAAACATTTACACAATAATAATGACTAACTATTTTAAATGCGGAACTGAAAAGTACTCTAATAATATGATTAATTGCTCTACTTAATTAGCATTTTCTACATGGTCTTAAAAATTATGTAATTACTAATAATAATTTCTCTGTGTCATCATATGTTTTCCCTTTTAGCCACTCTTGTACAGTTTTTTTACATTGTACTTTGTTCAAGGGGTAAATACATAAAGAAAAATTTATTCTGTTGTACAGAAAACTACTCAGATGACAAAAGAATCTATGCGTGTTTGATCTTCTGAATCGTTCAGTAGAACAGACAATATCTGCCCGTCTTCGGCTGGTTTCGAGCGCAGGGTTAAAGGGCATTAATGAGTGACTTTTAGTGATTGTTAGTAATATGAACAGCTGGCGTACAGATAGGACATTGCATTTGGTAAGGAGCTCTGCCGTCGGGAAGCTTATTGGTCGGAATGTGCTGACTTTTAGAACTGCTCTCTGTGCTATTTCTAAGTTTATCATCAAAGTTTTGTGTGCACCGCCCCATGATGTTATACAATATACAAATAATGACTGACAAAGTGTCAGATATATTGATTTTAGTAGTCTACCGCAAGCAATGCAAGATAGATAGATAAGATTTTTTACCAAGGAACAGTTGGTAGGTAATACATTACCTACCAACTTTCCTTCCTTGGTTCCTCCTCCTTGGTTCCTTGGTAAAAAATCTTTATCTTTTTCATATACTTTTTTATCAAGCATAAAGTTACTAAGTACAATTACAGGCAAATAGAATACTATAGAGGGCGTAAGCAAAATAGTAAATATAGATAGATAAACAGTTTATTGCTTACACAATTATACAGAAAACTAATAACAGAAAATTTTTATATAATAGTAGGCAAAGGCAGTCTTATCGCTCAAAACAATTCTTCCAGACAACCTTTATGGCATTAGGACAAATTAGGAGACAATGAGATACCTCTCTAATTTGTCCTTTTTTCTACTAGATTTTTTTAAATAGTTAATAGTAGTACCTAAGCTGTAAAAGAGAAGAGCAAAGCTAGATGTTTAATTAATTATCAAGAAATAAAAGTAAGAAGACATACCAAGTCAAATAGCATCATTTAAGAACGACGGACGATAAGAAGAAAACGAAATAAGCATTTTAGGGCTCCGTACCCAAAGGGTAAAACGGGACCCTATTACTAAAACTCGTCCGTCCGTCTGTCTGTCTGTCCGTCTGTCACCAGGCTGTATCTCATGAACCGTGATAGTTAGACAATTGAAATGTTCACAGATGATGTATTTCTGTTGCCGCTATAACAACAAATACTAAAAAAACAAAATAAATTAAATATTTAAGGAGGCTCCCATACAACAAACGTGATTTTTTTGCTCGTTTTTGCTCGATATTGATAACGGCAACATCTAAACACTTGAAATATACACAAAATATTTAGTTATATATTCACTTTTAAAATAAATAATTAAATTAAAATAAAACAAATATTTAAATAGGGCTCCCATACAACAAACGTGATTTTTTTTTCCTCGGTCTTAATAACGATAACAGGTAGAAACTTGAAATATTTTTATAGATAATGGTACGGAACCCTTCGTGCGCGAGTCCGACTCGCACTTGGCCGGTTTTAAAAGATACGCCATGCCAACTGCCTTAAAGCATATTGTTAATAAAACTGTAAACACGATTATTTTATATACTTCCGGTGTTTAAAATCAATCTGCATAAAGATCTGCCAAAACCCTTCCAAATGATTGTGTTTTCCAGTATATCTCCAGTTATTAAGCATGATAGCATCATCATTATTTAAGTTTTGTAATAACTCTAAAATTAACGCTAGATAAACAAGTGACGTCAGTCTCATCTAATAAAGATCAAGGCGTACAAGCGGCCGTTTGTTCATTAGATCACAGCATAATAACATACTTCGCCTTAGATAATGTCCCAACTCCCAACATGAGACAAAGTCTACATTCAAATGATTTAATAAGATGACCCAGTTACACTTCAAACAACGGGACAGTCTTCCTTCATGTTGAAGAATGAAAACATTTTGTAATTTAAATGGTCAACGCTCGTTCTCTTGTATTCGATATTTGCTGGGTTAGTGACACGGGTCCGTTTAGTGACCATAACCCGCTGTTAGCTGTCCTTAACAGGGATTCGGGAGAAAGGGGGTATACCCACTAAAACTGCATGTACCATCCCATCTCAAGTCGTGAGGGTGGTTCGGACTGGATTACAACCAACCTTACAACCTTACAAGAACCAACATTACAAGCTCATTTTTATGACCCAACCCTTTTTTCCCCTATGCCCACCATGCAGGTCCAGTGCAGGGTTGTTAACAAATGCTAATGCAGCCGGACTTTTACGGCTCAACGTGCCTTTCGAAGAATGGAGGAGCTCGATATGATAACTTAACCTAACCAGTACCGTTATTTTCCAGGTGCCCCGAGAAAGTTTCAAGCACATCGTGAAGGCGTGCGAGTGTCCGCTGTACTGGAAGATGCCGTTGTTCTTGAGCACCCAGCAGAGCCTGCATGCGTCTGTCGACGGCCACAAGTTCATCGACTTCTGGAGGGAGTAAGTACAATCGGGACTTAAACGCAAAAGTGTAATCAGTATCTTGAAGGGGGCAGAAATCTTCAGTTAAACTTGATCTTGAATAAATTCCATAGGAAGTTTCTTCCGAAATATCAAAAAAAACTGCCTATTGCAGATGCGATGCCTATATCTAAAGACCTGGAGTCTAAGGTACTCCAATACATTTCAATAGGAATCTTTCTGCAATTACTTCAACTCTCATACATTTTCAACATAATCAAACTTGATTAATTCGATTCAATATATAATTAAGTAATTTCATTTCAATTGAATTTAGAAAATTTTCACTAAATATATTTTCAGGTTCCATTCCTGGCTGGGTCGGGTAGGCATTTAATTTTTTCACTGTATTTCATTAATATTTAATTTAGCTTAAGTGCAGCAATTAGCACTTAAAAATAAAAATAATATTATATTTTAAAGTCAGTTTTTAAATTTTAAATTATAGTATTTGTTAACGAAAAATTTATTTCTAGCATTTCTAATATACTTATTTAAGTAATATTCACATGAGTATTAGAAAAATCTGTTGAAAATGTATGTTTAAATGGTTTGAGAATATAGGATTTCCTCGGGACAGATAACAAACCTTTTTTTTATCTTTGGAAGGGACAAAAAGGCATTCCAAGCTGTGTTAGGCACTCACATTTAGAGATTGTTGGCTTTCGGGTCTATAATAAAAATCTAATTTACTATTCATGCCTTTACGATAAATCTACTTACACGAACATTAGAGATGAATAAAATTCCAACATACGATTGCAAAGAATCAACTAAATTGTTACAACTTTTACATTCGGTAGCTTTTGTTTATTGTTTATATTATTATACAGGGTGTAATTTTGAACAGCAACGCCCGATTCAGGGGTGTACACATAAAAGTAATTACAAGAAAAATATAAATAAATATTTAACTATTACTTTATTAGTAAAAAACGGCAGGCAGACTGACTGGCTCCGCCGGCGCCGGCGCTTGTTACCGCCCGCACCACCCCCACATGGGGTATGCTACACCACCGAGTACATGCGGCCGCCGCCGCGAGAGAGCGTGGGGAATGACCGATAGCTCGCCCGCGTAATCTTAATATATAAAATTCTCGCGTCACAGTTTTCGTTGCCATACTCCTCCGAAACGGCTTGACCGATTTTGATGAAATTTTTTGTGCTTATCCGGTATCTATGAGAATCGGCCAACATCTATTTTTCATCCCCCTAAATGTTAGGGGTAGTCCACCCCTAATTTTTTATTTTATTTTTTATGGCAAAACAACGTTTGCCGGGTCATCCGGTATCTATGAGAATCGGCCAACATCTATTTTTCATCCCCCTAAATGTTAGGGGTAGTCCACCCCTAAATTTTATTTTTATTTTTTATGGCAAAACGACGTTTGCCGGGTCAGCTAGTAATACTATAATTTCCTGATTTCATGGTTTTTCCATGAAAATTTAAGGTTTTTTCTTTTCTTTTGGCATCAGTGTCGTGTATACCACCCCTGAGATGGGCGTTGTTTTACAAACCCACACCCTGTATAAGATTAGCTCTTTTTGACCTTCTCAATGCATGAAGGACATAATTAGATCAGCCTGGTTAGCTATTCCTAGTATCTTCTATCTATCCATCTTAACTATGACTGTCATTATGTTAACAGTTAAAGCATATAGGATTGATGTACTCCGAGACGGTTAAGAGATAAGATAGCCGTTACTCAATATTTGAGGATTGTGAGTGAAGCAGGTATGCTTTCACTTTTTTTCACTTAGATGACTCTTGATGACTGATTTTTTTTTCATTCGACTACATCCAAACCCAACAATTTTCCAATTTATGACGGTGCTCGTTTCCAGAATGACGTCGCAGTGCCACGACCTGGCGTCACGCTTCGTGTACATCCTCACCCGTGGGAAGAGCAGCACATTGGCGCCGGAGGACTTCGTGCCGCTGGTGCAGGACGTCGTGGACACCCATCCTGGCCTGTCCTTCCTTAAAGAAGCCACGGAGTTCCACTCCAGATACGTGCATACTGTGAGTATGAACACTTTGTTAGACAATGCTACCCTTAGCGCTCTTGTGTTCTAGCAGTTAGAGACAGGGATAACAAACAGTGGACAATCATGCTTAATTTTTAAAATCCAGGTTTTTGTACACCGTTATCCAATATCCAACCAACCCGTGGATACTGGATAGCGTTTGCAAGCCAATTTCTAAGTAGTTAGGCATTTCGCTTTATCATCACATGCCATTGAAAGAGATAATAGAAAAATGTCTCTACTTTGAGTTTATCTGCCCTTGTATTTATTTTGGATCAAAGATTAAACAGCTATGTATTGTTTTGTATGCTTCAGTACTTAATACTTAAACTGTAATATTATTGGGAAGACACTGGCTCCCATATTACGGTTTTTACTAGCTTGGGAGCCAGGGTTCCATAAATTGTATAAGTAAAATAAGTAAAAGTATAAAAATAAGTATATAAAATAAATACAGCCTAAAAACCACCTATAAATCTTAGCTTGTACATACTTCTAAATTTGTGGAAACTTATTAATTGGAAAACTATTAAGGTAATATATTCTGTTATACGTATACACACCTAGTAGAATTACAAATATTTTTAGCAAGAATGAGCTCTAACATTCATCAATAACAAAATCTTTACCAATAGATCTAAATACGAGAGATAGGTTAATAATAAATCCAAAAGTCAAACAAGCTTAATAAATGGTTCTATCTATTAGGTACTTGTCACTTGTAATATCACAAAACTTTGCGAAACATTTAGCTCCATTTCTGTCGACTAATATCCCGTTATCGGGATACAATTTGTTATGGCTGGTCGAGTCCTTGGGGAAATTCATGCGGAACTTGCTAAATGGTCCAAGTGAGGCGAGTTATGTAGCACCGGAGAATGTCGTTCTCGTACATTAACTGATGCTTAGGCAATACTGATTAATATACACGTAGCTACTATTTCGCAATATCATTTAATTAAGGCATTCTATAGAACTGGATGAGAGTAGCCGTGGATCGTATTTAGTGGCGTGCATTTGGAGACGCCTATGTCCAGCAGTGAACATAAGCTGATGATGATGATGATTCTAGTTCCCAACGACGAAGTGATCGTTTAGAATCGCGATTGTAAACTTTCCTCTGTAGAAATATTGGGATCAATAGAAAATAGCACATTGGGGAGAGGGACATAACCCACAACGCTGACCCAACGCGGGTTGGCCCCACCAACTACCATCTTACGATAAAAGCAGGAACCAACAGCTTCACATGTCATTCAAAGCACCAATAATCTCAGGATCGCAAGATACTTAAATTAGCACACCCATTTAGTGACCTGGCATTAAGAAGGTTACTTAACTTCTCCTCCTGCCTTTCCTTTGCTGCGATATAGAGCTTCTTTAAAGATAGTTCAGGGAAATAATAATATAATTACAGTCTTAATATTTGTCATTTTCCTCTTTCAGGTGATCGCTAGGATATTTTATTGTGTAAACCGGTCTTGGTCCGGTAGGATATCAATTGCTGAATTAAGAAGATCAAATCTCTTGCAAGTCATTCAGTTACTCGAAGATGAAGAGGACATAAACCAAGTTACACAATACTTCAGGTAACATGTTCATCACATCATACATTCAAAATGAAGTCAAGATGTGCACACAAAACGTAATGTCCTAGTAAAATGTTTTGAAAATAGAGTTGAGTTGCTTTAAAACTATTTGAAGGTTTAATTAACATACTTTGTGTGTTTCAGCTATGAGCATTTCTACGTTATTTACTGCAAGTTCTGGGAGCTGGATAGGGACCACGACCTGTTCATTGACAGGCACGACCTGGCAAGACACAATGATCACGGTAAGATTTATTTCTGACTTGCTTGTACTTAAGTAGTCGATGTTGTTGTTGTATCCTTGCTACTGCTTTGCTCTAGCAATCTCATCAAAATTTACATTATTTTATTTATTAATTTATTTGGGTTAAAAATGTGAGACAATAATGTATTATGTAAACAAAAAGTAATCAAGTTAAGTCATTGTGACATCCACATCATTAACCACGACAGTATTTTAACAAAAATGGGTTATGAGATGCTGCTATACGTAATGCAAAAATGTTATTCCAAAAATGATTAAGTAATAAATATGTTTAAGTACCTATACAGGTCGACATTTTTATCACCATCCAAACCTTTTTTGAATTTGAATTGAATTGAATTGAATTGAATTGAATTGAATTGAATTGAATTGAATTGAATTGAATTGAATTGAATTGAATTGAATTGAATTGAATTGAAACTTTTTATTGTGAAACTGTGTACATTAAGATCTTAAAAATTAGAATAAATCCATCAGTTTACTCAAAATTGAGTGTACAATAGCAATATTATGTAATAATAAAATATTTAAAAATTAACATTAAAATGTTTTGAAGTAATTTAAGTATATAAAGTATAAAGATAAAATTTAAATTAATATAAAAATTCATAATAATTGAAATTACAATAAAAACAAGCAATTTAGAAAATAATAATTATCTACTTATTATAGTATTCATGAAGGCTATAAAATTCTTTATCAATTAGCCAAGATTTTAATTTATTCTTAAATTGCTTGCCTTCAAGTACTTTAAATTCAAGAGGTAGGTTATTAAAAATTCTTACAGCTGAGGCAAAAATGCTTTTATACATTACTGCTCCATTACATCTGGGAATACAAAAATCATGACAATAATTGCTACGCAAATTGTTTCTATGTGATGATTTCTTGACAAAATGCTCATTATTGGTTTTCAAAAATACACAGGTTTCCAAAATATAAATACAAGTCAAAGTGAGTAAACCATTTCTTTTAAAAACATTTCGCAAAGATTCCCTTTTGTACAATTTAAAAATATACCTAACACATTTCTTCTGCATAATAAATGTGGAGTGGACATTCACCGAGTTGCCCCAAAAAATTACACCGTACGTCAATAATGGGAATACACTACCATAATAAGCACTCTTAGAAACCTCAACCGATGCTACGTTTGCTAAAATCGATAAAGCATAACAACAACTGGATAATCGTTTATTAAGTTTACATATGTGTGCTTTCCAATTTAGATTGGAATCAATGGTTAAACCTAAAAATATTGTATCAGACACTTCTTCGATCGTTTGTCCATTGTTAACAATATTTAAACTTTTTGTATTGTTATTGTAGTTTTTAAATGTTAATATTTTTGTTTTATTTATATTTATCTGTAAGTTAATAGAAGCTAGCCAATCTTTCACTTTGTTCAATGCATTACCGACTTCGATTTCATATTCAGAGTGGTTTAAGTTTCCTCTAGATACAAAAATTGAGGCATCGTCAGCATAGAGTATGCACAAGTGATCGACAATTAAAGGAAGTTCATTAACATAAATGAGAAAAAATAAAGGTCCAAGAATACTTCCCTGAGGCACTCCCGCCAACACGGTCTCATAGCTAGAATTAACCTGTTCAATAGTCTTGGATTCCTTGTTGTAAGCATCGATACTCACGGATTGTTGTCTTTTTTGCATATATGATTCAATTAATCTTAGAACATTTCCCCTTATTCCAACATGGTCTAATTGCTTGAAGAGAACATCATGTTTAACGCAATCAAATGCTTTTGATAGGTCAATAAAGAGCCCGGTACTTAGCATTTTATTGGATATACTTGTGCAAATCTCTTTCAAAATATTGAAAGTTGCTAACGTTGTATTACTTCCTTTACGAAAACCATACTGGTGTTTGCTTAATATTAAATGCTTATCTAAAAAACTAATTAACCTAGTATGTATAACTTTTTCAAATACTTTCGAAAAGTTTGGCAGAAGTGCCACAGGTCTATAGTTATTCATATCGCTCTTTGGACCTTTTTTATGGATTGGTTTAACCCTCGCTTTTTTGAGGTCATCGGGGAAGTAGCCTGTCTCAAATGATAAATTAATTATATAGACCAGAGGCTCCACTATATAATCAGCGCAAGCCTTGATTAATGTCATAGGGATACCATCATGACCACAGCTTTTTTTATTTTTAAATCCTTTAATAACTTTTTTCAGTTCGTATGAGTCTATTGGAGTCATAAAAATACTAGAACAGTTCTTGTTCGTTATCGGTTTGTAATTGTTATGGTGTGAATTGCAAGGTTTACTTATATTAACGAAATATTGATTCATTGTTTGTGCAATACAGACTGGTTCCGCTATAACTTGTTTATCATATTTTAAGACGTCAATCGTGTTTTTAATAGTATTTGATTTAGATGTGTTTTGTTTTATAATACTCCAGGTCGCTTTAGATTTATTACAACTATTTTTAATGTAGTTTGCATTTGTTATTCTTTTTGATCTTTTAGTTACTAATTTCATTATCTTGCAATATTTTTTATAACTAACAAGAAATTTGTAGTTTCTATTTCTTTGACTCTCAATGTACATTTTCCTTTTCATTTTGCTGGATATCAATATGCCTTTTGACTTCCACGATGGTTTACGTTTATGAGTTACTTTAACTTTTTCTAGCGGAACACACAATTTAAATATTAAGCAAAACGTATCTATAAAATCTTTATATGCTTTATTTGGATCAGTTTGGAGAAATACACTAGAGAAATTTATTTGTAACAAGTATTTTAAAAATATTTCAAGGTATTTGTCTGTATTTCTTCTGTAAATAAACCAAAAACGTTCCTGAAATCCTAAAGTGCACGGAATTGTTATTAGTTGGCCTGTGTGATCAGACAGACCAGTATTTAGAACTTTAGTACTATACGATCTTATATTAGTAATTATATTGTCGATGCAAGTTTCAGAGTGAGAAGTAATTTTTGTCGGTTGTGTAATAGTTATTTTAAGTTTAAATAAATTAAGTGTGTTTAAGAAGGTTTCCGATCTGTGATTTTTTTCTAACATATTGATATTAAAATCACCTAATATAATTAACTTTTTTGATTTATAGTTATTTTTCATAGTTAATTCATATAGTAATAACTCTGCATAATTGATAAACAATTTAAAATTACTATCAGGAGATCGGTACATACAAACCACCACACAATCCAACTCAAAGAGTGTAATAGCACAGCACTCAAAGTGTTTTTCAATCGACATCTTTGCTACCCAGTCTAATTCTCTGTAAGAAATTGAATTTTCTATATAAATTGCAACTCCTCCTTTCAATTTGTTACATCTAGAGTAGATAGCTCCTAATTTGTATCCGCATATTTGTAAAATGTTTGATTCACTTTCTTTAAGGAATACTTCACTAAAACAGCACACATGAAACCTGTTTTCCCTAGTTAATATCTCAATTTGGTCAATTTTTGATTTTATGCCTTGTATATTATTATGAAAAATGTTGAAATGTGCGCCTAGGTTCCTGGATTCAAGGTCGGGGACGAAAAAATGTTGTAGGCTTCTTAGTTTTGACAAAGTAGTCCAAGACTTTCTTTTGAACTAATTTGGTTGAGTTTATTTTTTTAGAGTTGAATTCTAAAACAACTGAAGTATCAGTGAGATTTTTATTTGAAGTTTTACTTGTATTTCCTTTAAATTTACCATTGACCCATTCGTCTATATAAACTATTCCCTCGTTCAAATGTTTAAAAAATGAACGTAACCCTGAATCGTTCACAAAGCCTGTAACACTATTGAACATTGTTTCAAAATTATCTAGGTATGAGTTAGTATCAAACACATATGCATACCCGTGCGCAGTGATGTTATTATATAATAAGTTGTTAAAGGTTTCTATTCGAGAATTGTACATAATAGTGTCCTTAAAACGGCTTGATTTATAAGTTGGTAAGCATATCAAGACATTGGTATAGTTAATTTTTAGTAAAGTTTCACGGGCTAGTTGGACTAATTCATTGTAATTGATTGTCACTTTGAAATCTTCTTCACCGATAAGGAGAACACAAAAGTCTTTACGCGTAAAAGTCTTCAGCTTTGACTCTAATCCACACAGCAAGTCCTTTAAACCCCTTCCTGGCAATAAATAGTGGCAACAGTTATAACTCTGGTGCGTTTGTAGCGTTTCCTTTGCAATAGCCAGGATCCTGTTTCGTTTATTTGTGCTGAGTAAATGTATTTTTCTTTTGTTAGGTGAGATATATTTACTGAGTTCTGGTGTGCTACTTGCACATTGTTGTTTGTTGTACTTCTGCGATGACTCCCGTGATACAAACGAACAACTCTTTCTATTGGACCAACTTCCTAACTCGAAGTCAAATCAGCTGTTCCATACATTTTAGTCGAATAAATATTGATGTAAAAGTTGTTCGTTTGTATCACGGGAGTCATCTCAGAAGGTTTGGATGGTGATAAAAAAGTCGATCTGTATATAATTTTACCCAAATTTAGTTGTGAACAAATTACAATTTGAATAAGTGTTAGAAAATTGACCACGAAGAGGGTTTTTTCATTAGGAGGTTTAGCACAAGTATCTCCTCTCTTTTCTTCGACTTGTGTAGGTTCTCTCTCATTGATCATGCATTATGCATGGTCCGAGAAAGAAGATGGCGTTCGTTATCTAAAAGCTGTTCTATATTATCTTTATTACTCATGCTATCTCTAACCGTAGCTATAATACGCCTAAAAGTTATTAAAAACTTAAGTCATTTAACTCCACCATAACTCTATCAGAATTGGCTACATGATCATCGATTCAATACATTCACTGGCCTAATAGCCCCCAGAGACACCGTGCTTCGCCGTTCGGTCGTATAGTTTTGCGTGGTGGATCGTTAAAGCAAACGAGCTATCGTCACGGGCCATCGGACCTCAATGGCATCTTGTCTTTTTAGTTTCCTATATCGATGGCTTTTATAAGGATGTTATTGATGTTTTTTAAGCAGCCAGCATGAAAGGGTTTCCTCATAAAACCTTTTTGCTATTTTCTTGGACAATAGAATCTCCTTTAAATAACTGAGTTGCGGAAGTAGTTTTAGTAATTGCGACAGTTTAAATAGGTATTTAAAGTAAATTTCAATTTTTGTGATAATTTATTTTTTGAATAGTTTTACCATCTTATGACAGTTTTCACCAACCGTTTTCACCGACGTCCCCTAAGTTTTGTGTAAATAAAAAACGGTCATTAGTAGTGCTATTAGTTTGAGTGTGTGATTTACATTTCATCGTTATAACAAGGTCTTTTGTGAACAAAAACCCGCAAAATTTCATATCGCGTAAACTGTTTACGTCAATTTAAGCAAGAACTTCGGCCATTACCATTACCATGATTGCCTTCTATTTCAAGTTCGACATGGTAGTAATATTTTGCTGTTTTCGTTAGTTTCTGTTTTATAATGGATACCTACTATAATAACGTTAATGCTGTGCGCCTGTTAATAAACAATTGCACACAAATGGAATATAATGATATCGACAACTCTGCTGAGGAAGAAAGACCGAATTCCTTCTTGTCGAACAGTTGTTATAATATTTACTCTAATTAATTTAATAGTTACATTATATCTACCTATCAGTCGATTGTCTTCAACCCTTCGATCATTGATCGAAGCTTCAACCAGATATTTAAATTTAAATGTTCCTAATAACCTCCTTTTTAATTCCAGCATTATCAAGTCGCATGATCGAGCGGGTGCTGTCAGGCTGTGTGACGCGAGGCAACCAGAATCGGGTGACCCCTGACGGTGAGCCGCGAATGTCCTACACGGAGTTCGTGTGGTTTTTGCTGGCGGAAGAGGACAAAACCCACCCCACAGCCATCGAGTACTGGTTCAGGTTAGTACCGTTATTTCTTCATATATATTTATTATTTACCACAGCTTAATCAAAGTAAGGCTCTGAAGTGGAATAGATGATGTGCTTCGCAATTGCATGAGAGATATACAACTTTGATAGCGTAAGGTGCCGATTTGAAACTTTAAGAGGAAACACTAAGGTGGACTGATTATATGAAAAGTAGAAAAAATCAACGTTTCGTAGTCCCCTGTTTCCTCCTCCAAAACTGAACCGATTTGATTACTTTTTTCATTAAAAATTTAAGGAAGGCTTTTGCTGTGTCCCTATGTTTTGCTTTTTTTCATAAATTAATTATTAAAAAAGATATGAACCTTTAAAAACCTTAAAAATTGGCCAGATTTTTGCTGTGTTCAGACATCCAGCAAACAAATTTTACGAGATTATATAGAAAAAAAAACAAAACATAGGGACACAGCCAAAGCTTTTCTATAATTTTTAATGAAAAAAATAATTAAGTCGGTCCAGTTTTGGAGGAGGAATCAGGGGACTACGAAATGTTGATTTTGTCTACTTTTCATATAATCAGTCGACCTTAGTGTTTCCTCTTAAATACTTTTTCTCAAAGTATAAACCATTTGATCGCAAGTTATATACTAGTTACTATATTTACACCACTTTGTCGACTTACCAGACGGTTATAAATAAAGATAAGATAGATAATTCGACAGCGTTTGTCAAAGTTTGTAAGGCACTTACAAAGTCTGACAAGCACGCTCCACGTAGGTATCTTGAGGCTCCCTAACTTGATGCTTAATCGCAATTGTAGTCAAGTTGGAGACAGTTAAGTCACTTTACTACCCACTATTTCTTTAGTGGTGAACTTTTGTTCGAGCATCGCATGCCTATACGATATGAAGGAAATATCAAAGTTTGTTGTTTGTTTATCAAATGGCGGATCACGAAAAGCTCGTCGCATATTTCCTTACCAAACATCTGTATCACCAGTGATCGGAGTAGGTAGAGCAATTTTTTGGATTTGCGATACGTTGTATTAATATGGACATTTCCTATAAACAATTCGGCAAAATCGTGCGGCAACATCGCGCGTGTGCGCAATGGAAATTGGCAACGCGTCGCTTATGTAAATTTAACAAAGTCGTGGCCTTCTTTTATCATGTTTATAAAAAAAACTTTCAGTTAGAATCTCGCGGAATGTCCATATTAACATCAACGTTTACGGTCAATGAACCAAAATAGCTCTACCTACTCCGATCACTGGTAATCATACATAGCTCCATCAATCTTTCGACGTGGAAAAACGGACCCTAACCCACCACAGTAACCAATGTGGGTTGATGGGTAATATTAAGGGGGTGCAGCGCGGAATTTCGAAAATTTACGTGTTTGTAAGTCACTGGTGCTAGGCGCTGAATAGGTCATATACATTAAAAGGACTAGTGTAGTTAGCTTGATCCTTTCACAAGGGCATGGTTGTCTTGGAATTTTAAATAAATACCCAGAACCTGCATTAACAATACATAAAATTAATGATATCTAAGAATTTATTTCTTCAGAAACTTTGTAAATACAGCACAAATTAAAGAATGATCCGACATCAAAATGTTTGTATGTATTGATATTCCGCAGGGCACTGTTGTCTTATTTTTCAATAAAAAAATATGAATATGAAAATATTAAGACTTTTATAATTTTTTACCCAAACGCCTATGATTTTACGAAAGTAAACATTGCTCTAATTAAATCACCAGCCAACTCTGTACAGATGTTAGTGTGCGTGCGTATTCGTAGTCGTGCGCCGTTGTCACACCACTGCCACGCGCCGCTCGCTCGCTATCATAAAGAAACTTGAAACTCGCAGTTTTGCGTCCGCGCTGCACCCCCTTAAATGATAGTGTTTTATTGCAATGTTGCAATTCAGCATCAATGTTGCAGTTCAGCGCGGCAATAATTCTGGACAAAGCGTTTTGGCGGGAAAAATGTATGAAGTGGCAGAATCCAGAGGCATTTTATAACAGTCCCTAACACCGGCTGTTGTTGTTGACTGTGGTCGTTGACTCGGCAGGTGCATGGACGTGGACGGCGACGGGTACATCTCCATGTACGAGCTGGAGTACTTCTACGAGGAGCAGATGCAGCGCATGGAGGCCATCGGCATCGAGACGCTGCCCTTCACTGACTGCTTGTGTCAGGTAAGTCACACTTCATGCTGTGCCATTCCCGGAAATATTCATAATAATGGAAATATAGGGGAAAAAGGCAAGCTTCACACAAACGCGCTCGAACAACGCAGAAATATTATCCGGTTCAAATGCTGTTAGGATAAGACCTTTTGGAGTTGCGTTACGCGACAGTGATGACGTGCTTTCTCGACAGCGCTGTCAGTACCGTTAGCAACGCTGCAGCGTGCTCGATTCAACTGACAGGCGTCAGTTGAATCGAGCAATAGTTGCGTCTCGTGTTGTCGGCAACTTTAGGTAAATTAGATTAGTGATGTCGAAATAGTCTATCGATAGATGGCCCTGAAAATCATTGAGACAATAGCACTGGTACAATGATTTTCATTAGGTATTATCAGTGATCGGAATAGGTAGTGCAATAAAAGGTTAATGACCTTAAACGTTGTATTAATATGGATAAGACTTGCGGGATTCGGGATTTTTAATGTTAATAAAACAGCCGAAATCCTAACAAATGTATATTTATAAAACTAAGTGTACGAGATTTTTTTTAATTATTCGGACAAGTAAAGATATATTACTATGCGAAACAGCGCTAACTAGTGACGAACTTGCGTGAACAACTTTTAACTGCTTAAGGCCCTACTACACTTCCTCTTGTACTACAAAACAGTGTTTAAAGTTAAACAATGGCTAAATACGTGTTTATAATATTGTGTCTCTGTCTCAAAAAATATTAAGCTTAAAAGTAACTGCATCTGTTTTAAGCATTGTCTAACCATAGCCGTTGTTTTGTGGTAAAGCAGTTAATATCCAGAGTATAAGCTGTCTAGTAGATGTAAGTACCTAACTCAATTCTCTCTTCAGATGTTGGATATGGTGCACCCCGCTGAAGACGGCAAGATCACGCTGACTGACCTGAAGCGGTGCAAGCTCACGCCTATTTTCTTCGACACGTTCTTCAACCTGGAGAAGTACCTGGACCACGAGCAGCGCGACCCCTTCGCCACGCAGCGAGACTCCGACTGCGAGGTAACGACATTACTATCCTTTCCCTCACGACTCTGTCAACATGAGTGGAGTCCTAGGCTAGCAGCACTTTGGATTCAGTTTCGTACGAACACGTATGAAATACGATAGATCCCGATCCTCCGACTACCATTGCACCTCGCAAGCTACTCGTGCGTGTACGTGCGTATAGTTCCGACGTCCGAAATCAATCCCAACTTGTTTGGATTTTTTATGCAATAAACGTCACGTGACTTCTTCACTCTGGTATTTTAACTGAGAAAGCATTAAAAAACACCCATATTAAATCCTTGAAGTTTTTAATTATTTTTTTTCAATTATCGTTATAATTTTCAGATGTCCGAATGGGATAGGTTCGCGGCCGAAGAATACGAGCTATTGGTAGCTGAGGAAGGTGGGAGCGACGCCCAAGACCAAATGTGAGAATCCTCAATCAACACTTCACAATTCACTTATTTTAACAATAATATAATATTCTCTATTTATATAGCACACAATAACAATATTCTTTCTCGCAAACAGGGATTTATATAGGATAATGAGAGAGTCAGAGAGAAAACAATGTATGAAACGATTCTTAGAGTTGTGCAGAAGTAACGGATACAACGGACTTAAAATATACAAATAAATAAGTCATATCACATTGGTAACTATTGGAATGGATGAATATATCAAAAGCTCAACCCAGCTCACTAGGTGATACTAGTTACATAAAGCATTTTGAGGCATTTTGATGGCACCTGTTCTCACAGACTTTTCACGAATTACCTACATGTACATCGATTGTTCTGTTACATTATGTCAATATGTTCTGAATGCAATCATAAGCCCAAATAACTTTAGGTACAATATTAATTATAACAAACAACCTTCCCACTGCCACATTATTAACATCATACGAGATTCTCTTCACAGTTTAGTTTGTCATTACCGGTTTTCTATCTATGTATTGTTATTCCACTCCGTATTCTGTATTTTATTATTATGTTCTTGTATATATTTATCTGTTTCTATATTTGTATCGTCATTTTTTATTTTCTTATGTTCATTATTTATTGATATTTCTTTCATCAGGGAGGAAGACAGAAGTGCCTATGCTAGGGTAAGAATGTGTTCGTGAATTGCAGTGTATGCATTGTGCCATTTTGCATCGGAAATAAATCTTTGTACTCAGTCATTGCTTGAGAATTTAAAAAACTACACCGAAAATCAATGTTGAAACGAAATTTTCTGAGTTTGTATGCATAGCTGCTTGCGCAATTGCATTTTTTAAACTGCTGTTTGTGCACGATGCTATGTACATCAATTTCTGTATTTTTTCGTTTTCGCATTGACATTCAAAGTGGGCTTATGAGCTTTACTTTCCGAGGTCACTGTGATATGTCTAAACGACATGCCTGGAGATTTGCATCGAGTTTTTTGCTTATTACTTATGTGTGAACGTTTTGTTTCATGATGCGGCGCAATTGAATTCTTATAAATATTATTATGAAAAATTGCACCTTTCTTCTGGAGTTCTTTGCTGTTGATACTGCTTAAAGGTCGTCGTCTGCCTTACTGATGAAAATATTACACCCACCCCTATAAATAATGGACCCTGTTATTTCGACACGCGCAGTATATACGCTTTTGTTTGTGAATAATGATAAGATGTCGTGTTTATGGGGCATGACGCAACACTAACAATGATATGACCTTTGATTCACTTGCATTCAGTACATATAATTTTAATTTCAATGTACATTTACGTATTAATTGTTGATTCACGTTAATCTAACGAAACGAATACGCACCGGATAATTTTTGAATTAAACTTTTTTAAACATGGCCGTTTACATTATAAGGTGACGTAAGTAATCGTGAATCAATTTTTAACTTGGTAACTGTTTCAAAAACCTGAAAAAAAGATGACTAATTGTTTCTTTGTGGTTGCAGCTCATACGATGAGACGGACGAGGACTGTCTCTCACCGAACATGGATGACATCACCAACACCGAAGTCGTGGAGGACTCGAGCGTGGAAGAGTCCACCGTCAGCGAGGGCGGTCGCGCGGGGGGCGCGGGCCCCCGCAACCCCGCCGGCGGGGCCGCCGGCTACGTCAACCTTAGCTCCATATACTCCATCGGCAGCGACAAGTGGACGCAACAGAACCAACCCAAAAACGGTTACCCCGAAAAGAAGCTTTCAGAAAAACCGGTCCCGCCCGAGAAGCCGGTCAGCTTGATGATGGTCAACGGCAAAATGGACAACAGGTACGCGGGTTTCGGCAACAACAGTTTCCTATACTCCCATCTGTTGGGAGGTCCGCGCGCTAAGGATCCTCCGTCGTACACTGCAGCTACCAGCGGGGCCCTATTCGAGAAGGAGAAAGCCACGTCGCCAAACAAAAAGTCGCCGGTGACGAGTCCAGTTAACGGAGTCAACAAAATATCCGACAACTACGAGAGAGCAGTCGCCGAGCGGCTGAGCCCCCAAAGAGAGATTTCCAGACTGAACCGGAGCAGCCTGTTCAGTAAAGTGAACACTGGCGTCGTGGCCAGCAAAGTTAAGAAGAGCATGCCGCGCCAAGACGACGAGGACGAGGATTACGCGCGGGACAGTGACGAATGCTCCATTTAAGTGTCGACGAACGTTCGGCACGCCCCTCCCTCCCAGTGATACTGACTTAGTGTACACCAAAGACCGCGATCGTGCAATACGTCGACGATAGATTTCTATGGACCTTCCCTTAGCATAGTTTTGGAATAACGTTGTGTTTGAAACAGATGAATATTTTTTCAGCGTATCCTAGTTGTTGGTACGTGCCTTGTGACAGTGTGGGCGAGACAATTCGCGGACAAATTCTACAGAGTGCGCCGTTGTACCGTTGAAATCAAATTAATTTACTTATAGACTAGTGTCAGCATTTCGTTAGTATTAATAATTTTATATAATCAACAGTTTTGTGTTTTATATATTGAATGTTTACCTCTCAAAATGTCTAAGCATATCAAAGGGTTTATTATATCTGCAAGTATTGTGCATGTAAACACTGATTTGGTTTTACCAATGTTTTTAATATTTAAGGTTGTAAATTATGTATCGGTCATTACTCCGTCATCGTGAATTTTTTCATATCATAGCACTCCATCCAAAAAAATGAAACATAAAACACTACATTCTCTTCTCTTAAATTAAATTACTCGTTCATAAGTACGATAATTTCAAATTCAAAATGAAATTTTAATTGAAAATCACTTAAAATTATATTAACTATCACTTATAACAAATCAGTATTAACCCATTAAAATATCGTCCATAACGCTTTATATTTTTGTTTAAGACAAAAAATCAGTATAATAATCACGCACAGACAATTAATTTAGAATAATGACGAGTAGATGAGTAAATGATTAATATTTTTGATAAGGTACAGTGGGCGTCGTATCACTTAGGTCCAACTTATGAAAATGCATACTCGAGTGTGGTGTCAAATTAACGATCATATTAATTAATGATTAGTCCACGTGGCAACTAGTATAAATTGTTATTGGTGGTTGATTTACCAAACTGTATTTATTAAGAGACTAATTTGTAAAGTCTCCTTTAGTATTATAGTTTAAGCCTTTGCTACACCAAAGGCTAGACATCCGCACCCCACATGAGTGTAACGAGCACTATGGAAGATACATAGTTTCGCGAGTGAATAGATAGACTATCGATACTATCGTAATATTATTCAAACCTCGGAAATGTGTTTTCAACAGTATTGACATGTGACAATACTGTCGATAGAGTTTTCAATAGTTTCGACATGTGAAAATATTATCGATACCGATATAGATCGCAACACTAATACGAGTGATCTTCTTATTTGATCGTAAAAGCGGGGCGTGAAACGGCATTTATGCAGACCGTCATGAATGGGTGCGCTTGTTAACGTGCGTGTTCCACGGTTGGGAGCGCTCTCATTATTTTGGACTGCATCGGCTGCTTACCATCAGGCAGGATGTGGTCACTATGACGTGTCAATATAAAAAAAAAAAAAAAAAAATGTGCTCACACGCATATAGGCGTGTTTCGTACCGCTGCTCTTAGGTGTGGCAAAGGTTTTACAGGGAAGTTTTACTACTGACCTTATTTTAAGCATTTAAATCAGTGGAGTCTAAATTATATAAACTTCTTATTATAGGTAATAATTATCATGCGATATTTCAAATAAAATAATAGGAAAAAAATTGTTTTGTGACAGACAATGACGCCTATTATGACAAATAATAAAAATCAAAGTCTTTTTAATGCAATAAAGTATGTAAAAAAACTTCATAATGTCAGTGCATTTGTCTTTTTTTTTTATAACGTAGGCTTCACTGATTTCATGACAAATTGGGGAGTAGCAATTAAACAATTTACTGGCCTAATACGGCCATAGCACTTTAGTATTGACAATTTTGCGAAAGCAGCTGTATAATGAGCTTTTAGATAATGCTAGGTAGATCTTTATATTTAAATCTAGTCTGCAGGTGCTGGTGCGAAGACGGTCTACCATTTACTGGCAATTTGTTCCTGGATACTAGATGTGTTGTGTCGCAAACAAAACATTATCGCCTTCTCTGTATGGGGATCTAATTGAAGTCCAATCTTTCTATTTCTGAGGTTCAACACAATTGGTATAGTTTTGATTAAAAAATCATTTCTAGCGTCAAACGACTTGAAAGCGAAATGTTTGCCTCTGTTTGGATAAAATATTTAAAACCAATAATATAAACGCATGGGAAAGAATATTGTTTAAAATGTAACGTAATATTTGAAGCGCATTAGAGCATCGTTTATGTAGAGGATGCTCTATAGACCGTAAACCTAGAAGACAGCGGCAGCGGCGCTGCTGGCGGCGTTTTTTATTGGAGATAGTTGCTGATTGCCTTAGACAGCATTTTCAGCGTCATCCAACTTTTTTGGGGCGGCGAGAAACATAAAGGGTTCCTCGAGCCGTGTGAAACGAAGCACCAAAAAAGCTCTGACGCATTTTTATAGGGATTTGTATCACGCACTATTGCGTCTAAGCGTTCCCTAATATGTTCTCTAAGTGGTTCGGATCGGACCGGAAGTGGAACAACCCGAGGGGGCCTCTAAAGACTAGAACCTCGGCTGGGATTAACCGGGTCGTGGGGGTGGGTCTGGCGGCGTCGTTCAGATACCTGATTAAATTGAACTGTCCATTTTGGCAAAGGCGCGGGTAGCGGCCTCATGAAGAAGAAAATATTTTTCACCACTCCCCGCCGTTCTCCTCTACTCTCCCCGTCGCTACCCTTCTCCCCGCCGCTCCTCGTCGTTGCCGCTGTCATCCAGCTGCCTACCTAACAGGAGGCACAGTGTTTTTTTTATAATGCATGCTATTTGTCAGTTGCACCTCTGATTATACGTTTATATAAAATAAAATTCTCGTTTGTAAGGCACCTTTGAATTAATTTTACTGCCGTTCTCAGAGACGTTATTTACAATAATTATTACTTAGTTTTTTAATTTTACATTTAAAACAGTGGTTGGAATGTCATTATAAGTTTTTTACAATGACAAATCATAGAAATTAATGTCTCTAAGTGCGGCAGTAGATATGACTTAAACAGTATGATCCTTATCATCATGCATCTCTAGTTTCAACATACATAATAATAACCAAAGAAAAGGTTGTTAATACATTACAATAATTTTATTTACGTAAAATAAAAAACACAAATTAAATTGTTACGACTAAAGTGTTAATTATTTTAAGTAAAGCATATTATTATAACAACAATTCTTTAAACCATTTTGTTAATGTAAAATTGTATTATACGTAGATAATGATTTTAAATCAACTTTTATGGTTTTAAAAACTTAAAAATGTATGAAATTTTTTATACATTTAAAACTAACATACCTTCACAGTCTGTGCCTCTACTACTATCTAATGTTAAAGTAATTACAACTCATCTACTTATTTAGTAGATACCCCAATTAATTGTTCTTATATTTCCAACTTATGTTACAACTAGTCATTTCTAAATTCTTTATTTACAATCCTCAACTGAACTAACTTTACCAATTAATAACCAAAATGATTGTTTACATGTTTAATAAATTTTATTAATATGTTAATTATTAGTATAATTTTTATTAAAATTTATGGTATGTTTTAAATACCTACCAGTTTGAGCTTAGCTGTAACAAGTTCTAAGTAATTAAGTAAATAGGTTTTAGACCTTTAATATTGAGTTATTTACTTAGTATTCACGACAATATTCTTTGAGAATCTAGACACTTAGTTTTTCAAATAATTTTAATTAATTAAAACAAGTCTCGTCTGACATTCAACTACTTATTTGTAGAAATAGATGCAAAATGCTTTAAATTTGCAATCTCCTTATTTACTTACATTATTATTAATTGATGTATTTATTTCTAGCGTGTTTTAAAAATATATAAAAAGACTTGTTTTAAAAATAGATAGGGTACTAACTTCATCCGCTTTGGTACCAAACTTAAATATTATGTAAAAAATATTTTTATTTCTAAAATAAAGCTTCCAATTGAAACCCCAAGCCATTTATCTTATTAGTGCCATTACATATTTTTAATTAATGTAGGGTACTTGTGGCGGCTTAAAGTTATCTAGAATATTACATTGACAAAAATATTTTCTTTCAATTAAAAATATCTTTGATACATTTTATGTTGATAGCAATGTTTACGAGAATAAACATTATTTTTAATTTTATCTAATGTATTTTGAGTGGTAAATTACATATAATTATATGAAAAGAATGTAGAATATTAAGTAATTGTTTTATAATTTAGTTTAAATTGAAAATGGCGATAAATTAACATGCAATGGATATTTCTGCTGATAAAAAGAAATGTTCATTCGCGCAACTCGTATATTTGTGAATTTGATTATATCAGAGGTTGATTTAGACTTTTAATAATTTTATTAAAATAAGACTTTCTGTATACATAATAACATTGTACCGACTAGAGACCCAGCTGTAGACTGTCATCGACAGGAAATAATGTTAGTTCGTTATGAACACGAGATTACTTACAAAACATTGTTAATTGTAAGATTTTTTTACAAAACTAGTGTCGTGACCTAATGGTGTGTTAACGTGAATATGATGGTGACAGACCTATTTTTAAGTATCTAATAAAGTACATCATTGTATTTATTTGTTTTTTTTATTATCATACACTAAGATTTTTTTTGGAGATAGTATGCTGATTGCCGCTGTGCATTTTAGCGCTAGCTCCAAAAATTGTATCCCATCAACTCCAAATTTATTGTGATCTAGTACTGCCAACTCCAAAAACGTACTTACATATAGCTTAAAATTCATTATCACACTAACATTATAAATGCGAAAGTTTGTGTGTGTGTGTATATTTGTTGCTTCTTGTCGCTGCAACGGGTGGATGGATTTGGATAAAATTCGGCATACAGATAGTTTATAACCAGGATTAACACATAGGATAGTTTTTATCCCGTTATTCCCATTTCTCTATATTTGGTTCCACATTTAGGTCTTGGATTTGATGTTGGGAATAGAGGTTCTATTCTTCTATTGGGGTAGTTTTTTATACTCTTTATTGAAATTTTGTGAGACTTTTGAAACTGTCAAAGCGGTACGAAGTCCGCCGGGTCCACTAGTTTTCAATAATTTTGAGTTTCATACATTACTAGCTGACCGGCGGCCTTCGTACCGCTTTGACAGTTTCCATGACAACAAAACAAACAAAACGTTGACAGTTTCCATGACAATAAAACAAACAAATCATTTGTCCGTATCCGTATCCCATGATGGACCCCTATAGCAGCGCCACCTACCGGGTCCAAATGTAAATCTAAACCATTCTCGAATCCACTTGAACACACACAGAAAATTTCATCCATATGACATATCGGTCCAGCCGTTTAGAAGAGTTCAATAATATACACACGCACGCAAAAATCTGCTGTTCCATACAAAACATCAATATTCATTCGACCAAAATGTATGGAACAAATTACAAAAACACAAATGTTGAAAAAAAATCCACAAGCAAGATTTGAACCTGCACCCTTCTGACATACCGGGTCAGGTGCTCTCCCAATTGAGCTATCGTGGTTCTAACCAGTCCGCCGAAATTATTCAACATTATTTACTTTTTACTTTGAAAGTCAAAGACGCCCATTAATGTCAACAACTACCGTCATTAACATCCATTCAAAAATATTTAAACATTTTATAATAGCTTGCCTACTTCTTAACTGATCTTTAGTTTTTTTTATACGTAGCACGGCATAAATGACTCCATTTCACCTGATGTTAAGTGAATATCGAATCCAGATGCGACGACAACTGGTGCAGCGTGAAAACAACGCAGCATCAGTTACCCTCACTCTGCCAGCCCACAAGGTGCCTCTTCACGCCTCGTTTGAAGGACCCCATATCATAGGAAGGAAAGTAAACGTGTGCTGGCAAACTATTCCATGTTTTGGAAGTGCGACAAAAAAATGAGTCACCAAATTTCTTAGTGCGCGATGGCATATTTGAGACAGTGAAGCGGTGACTCCGGAGAGCAGCACGTGTACTCCTATGGAGGAAGGGAGAAGGTGGGATGAGGTCAAAGAGTTCTTCAGAGCACTCGCCATGGTATAAGCGGTAAAACACGCTAAATCACGCAATATCTCTACGCAATTGCAGAGTTTCAAGAGTATTTGTGACTTCTACGTTGCCGATAATGCGTACAGCGTGACGCTGCAATCTGTCCAAAGCATCGAGAAGGTACTTTGCGGAACCGTCCCAGATGTGCGAGCAATACTCCACGCAAAACCGTACCTGTGTACAAAAGGCACAACTGGTCAGGCGTAAAGAATCGCCGCACCCTGTTCAGAATACCGAGTTTTCGTGAGGCTGTTTTGATCACGGCTTCGATGTAGTCCCTTTGGTTCAGATCGCAGCGAATCGTCATACCGAGTATGTTGATACTGCTCTGCAGGCTTAGAGATGTACCCTGAAGAGTTGGATGGGGAAAGAATGATGACTTTTTTGCCGTGAATGCACACACCTGTGTTTTCTTGGCATTGTACTCAACAAGATTCACTCGATTAACTTCGGTTTTGACCCGCCCAGCCGCTGGGTGACCGTTATACCCCCATGCACTGTGCTATCATCTGCATAGCAATGAATATTTCCAAGTGGAAGCATATCATTGATATGCAGAAGGAACAGCGTGGGGGACAGAACGGAACCTTGAGGGACACCAGCGTTCACTGACATGAACCGCGAAGCGCATCCATCAGACAGGACACGGATTCTCCGCTCATGTAGGAAGCCAGCGACCCAGTTGCAGAACTGAGCAGGTAGACCGTAGTATTTGTAAAAATATTATGATCGGATGTTAATGACGGTAGTTGTTGACATTGAATGCCCATTCAAATTCCCATTCCCTTTGGCTTTCAAAGTAAAAAGTAAATAGTGTTGAATAATTTCGGCGGGCTGGTAAGAACCACGATAGCTCAATTGAGAGAGCACCTGACCCGTTATGTTAGAAGGGTGCAGGTTCAAATCCTGCTCGTGGAAATTTTTTCAACATTTGTGTTTTTGTTTTTTACAATTAAATAAAATCGTTTGGAGCCAACTCCACCAATAGAACAACAAAAAAATGATTTTGGAGTTGGTGGGACATACTGATACATTTGGAACTAGCGATAGCGGTACTAAGGTGCATTTTAGTGAGTAATTGCTATTATTACAATTTATTTCCGCATCTTCATTAACTCGACTAATAAGTGAATACGCGTGATTAGTACAATAGGTAGGTAGATGGCTAAAGACTGCTTTAGGACTATATCCTTTATAAACTATATCCTTACTATACTATACCTTACACCAAGCAGGACAAACGGCTTAACATGCCTTTAGGGCAGGGTTTCTTAAAGTGGGGTCTATTAGGGCATGTATATTAGGGGTACACATTAAATTGTGCAGCAAACTCAGTATTTCTCGGCTAAGCCACGCATTCGCAGTGACGATGACGCATCATCGTCGTCACGCACGTCACAAGCAGCATTCTTTACATTAACTTCTTATTAGTAAGTGAAACTACCATTATAGAAGTTTTCTTTCCTAAAATAATGTTTGACAGGGGTCCGCGGAGTTGTTTAAATTGCGAAAGTGGTCCGTGCCTGCAAAAAGTTTAAGAAACCCTGCTTTAGGGGTAGTGGCACCAGTATTCGACACAGGTGTTCGTTGCCCGAAAATTTTTATTTAATATTTTCGTCATGTTTTTTAAATATGACAGCTAGGAAGCCAGGCCACAAAATAGTCTCCTTATTTTGTGCCCAGGCAGTCTGTATTTATTGTTGCTAAAGACTATAATCTTAGATTATGTAACTATAATCAATTGCTGACTCCTATTTTTAATAATTAAAGGAAGAAGAATGTCGATCACTGGTCTACATATTTAAAAAAAAGACTTACACTACATAAGTAAAAAATACTGCGCTTTTTTTCAAGTAGGTACCTACTCTCACTATGTGAGATGTCATGGTAAAGTCGTACATAATTATTGTTTTAGCTTAGACCATATATATGTTATATGGTCAAAGTGTTTTCCATCAATTTTTGGGGTTGATCTGCTGGCATAATCCATAAGTACGTATAGTATAAGTATAAAAAAATATTAAACGCTGGGGCTGTATAGCCGTGATCCCCTTGTCGTCTCTTGATATAAAAAGATACTAAAAAGGTAAATCATTTGCAAGTAGATGTCAATGGGACTTCTTGGCGGGAAAGTGAAGAGTCATGTCTGCGGTTTTGTTTTATTTTTTAAAATTTGTGTTATGTCGAATATTAATGTGAAATAATGGTGGATTATTATCCGTTAAGTGTTCGTGAGTGTCCATGAGTGTTGGCAAATAAAACAAAACAGTGCAACGTTACTTTTCAAATTCTCTCAAGAAGTCCACCCGAGGACTTAGTAAAGCCCCACATCTTTACTGAGATACTCGAGGGGTTGGGGGGTATATCATTTCTATTATCATTCATCATCATCTTTAGGATTATAATACTAATGAAATTAAGAAACTAATGACGTGGCAGCATGGTCTATGACCTTAGCCGGATCCTCAGGGATCGAACTATTAAAAAAAAAAAAAAAAAGTAGATGTCAATGTCAAAAATTGTCATGTCAAATGTCAACAAAACTGTGGACGGTAGTGTTTCAAAAAGTTTTTAGTAATGTTTTGAACTGCACAAAAAGCTCCAATAATCTAAATATGCCTTTTTACGCAGTAGCTAAAGGTCGCACTTCGGGCATTTTCATGTCCTGGGCAGATTGTGAAGCTCAAGTCAAAGGATTTTCAGGAGCAAGGTACAAAAAGTTCGATTCAGTAGTAGCTGCACAAGAATATATCAATTCTATAGGAACTAGCAATACTGCAACAAAAGCTTACACAAATAACTACAAACCACAAAGTTCTGCGGGCTCTTCAACTGTTCCTAATAACCTCAAAAGGGCATATTCTACTAACTCTTCAAATGAAAACTTAACTATTTATGAAACCATTAAAACAAACAGTAAATCCGTCGGAAAACCCTCGGATAACGACAGCGATAATTCTGACCCTTTTTCAGATGGCTCTGAGGACTTAAATACAATACTGACTAAACAGTTAGATGATGTTGAGAAGAGATTAAAAGGATTTGAGAAAGGTGTTGATAAAATAATTGAAAAGGGCTCAAAGAGTTCGAGTAAGAGTACTGGTCGAAAAGCGATATTAATTGATCCTCCAAAACCTAAAAAAAGAAAAAGTGGCGGTGCAGAGTTTGAAGAGGACTCTGAGGGTTTTGTGAATGTCTACACTGATGGTGCATGCTCAGGTAATGGTCGAAAAGGCGCGAAAGCGGGACTTGGAGTTTATTGGGGAGATGGACACCCTCTGAATGTGAGTGAGCCTGTCTCTGGGCGAGCAACCAACAACTGTGGAGAAATCCAAGCTGCCACAAAAGCTATTAAGATTGCACTGCAGAATGGAGTGAAAAAAATTGCCATCAATACTGATTCACAGTTTCTCATCAATTCAGTTACCAAATGGATACCTGGTAAGAAAACAATATTTTACTGTTGTAATACATTCTAGCAGTTTGATTTCCTGTCAGAATTACCTAAAATAATTAACTGATTATTTATATTTTTTTATGTTGCTGCCACTTAATATTAAATTAGCTTAATACTATTAGTTACATTATAACCCATTTAGCTGAACCCGGTGTTTGTATGTCATAAATAAATGTCTCTTCAGCCTATTGCTGTCCAATGCTGAACGTAAGCCTCCCCAAAGAGCGCCAACCATCTAAACATATAAACTTCTAAAAATATTTAATTAAGGTATGATAGTACTAGGACAATAGGGTACAACTATATTATATTTATAGAGGTGTAATAACACCTTGTCAGGCTAAGTCGGTTATCTCTTTATTGATAAATGCACCCCATTTATTTAACTATCAAAATGTAGGATAGTCTTCTTCTTCTAGTTGTAGCAATAGTTTTAAACCTAGGTGTAGTGAGTGTGCTTAAGATATATTTGAAGATGTATTGAAAATGTATTTTAAATATTTGGTTAAATCATTATAGGTTGGAAAAGAAAAGGATGGAGATTGAAATCAGGGGAGCCGGTAAAGAATGACATTGATTTCAAAGACCTTGACAGCGTCCAGAACAAACTCCAAGTGAAGTGGAATTATGTGGAAGCTCATCGGGGTATACATGGTAATGAAATGGCCGACCAGCTAGCTAAAGCGGGTGCCTCAATGTATATTAGCAATTAATGTTGTCCCTTTGACTGTACAGCATTATAAACTTTTCATTGGTTCTTGAACCTATTGCAACTACATAAGGTTCAAATTACGGTGGAACTGAAATTGCCACCCCCAGTGAAAGGTTTAAGAGCCATTTCACATTCCAGTACCCATGTAAACGTCAAAGTTCTAATTCTTTTTAGCCAATAGGCCGATTTTAATGAAACTTTCTATGCTTACGGGAAATACAGAAATGTTGATTGTTAATAAAAATATTAAAAAAAAAAGGTACAACTGACTTTTTGCAATTTAAAGTCCTTTATGGTTGTATTATTGTATAGTAGTGTATGGTATTATTGCAAGTCGCTAATCTCATAAAATCAGTTGAACAAATTTTTTTAAATGTTTTCCTGCTAATATTCGTATTTCCCTTAAGCATAGACAGTTTAAGGCTCGTGCCCCAGCAGTGGAGACACAAAATGAGCTGATGATGATGATGATAATGTCATCATCATTAGTTAAACTATCTAAATTAAACTATCATTAGTTTCATTGAAATCGGCTTATTGGTTTAAATAAATTAAGACCATAAAGTTTCAGTGGCATACTGAAATGTAAATTGTTTCTTAGATACAGAATTTATCATTAAGCATACCTTATCCTTATCATTACTGTAAGAATGTTATCTGGCTTGTTGAATTGATTATTTTATTTATTATCATTACTGTAAGAATGTTATCTGGCTTGTTGAATTGATTATTTTATTTATTATTAATTATCTTTACCTTTTCCATAAACATTTGCTTGTTAATTAAAAGAGACTGATTTAATCAGTAGGAAATTGTTGGGTTAATTGTTTTGCCTATAATGTAACCAGAATAATGAAATTACTACAGATTGTCTAATGGTAGGTAATCAATAGGACACAAAGTTGTTTGTAATTGTTTTTATGAGGTTGGCAATGGAATAGAATGGAATCAGAACTGGAATGTAATGAACAAAGTAGTATTTTTTTTCAACAAAGCTGGCTATGAAGACCATGTATTAATTATTATAGATGACTGTTTCATGGTACATTGTAGATAATTTTTAGTAATATCTTTGCAACATCATGAGATGACTGATGAATGATGATATAAAGTGTCCAAGTAAAAAGGCTAAGCCCATATCCTATGCGATTGTGATAAATACATAATTATTGAAAAGTCGTCTTTATTTTAATCTTAACCCTTTAACCGCCAGACTTCATATCAGTTGTCGTGCCCTCAGCGCCATACACGTAAATCTAAAAATAAATACCTACAACAAATAGGTGAGGTAGATGTTCAATGGTAGATCGATAAACAATAACCACTTTGACTTTGACTTTGATATACCCGTCCCAGCTACGCACGGGCACGCTTAAAAATTTCAGTCTTTTAAGGCTTTTCATATTAATTAAGACTAACAGCTACAGTCTTAATTTTAGAGCCAAGTCATGTAAAAAGAGGCGAGTCTTATTTTAAACGAGTAAGGGACTTTAGTCTCTTTCATCACTAGCTTCAGCTGTTTAAGCTTGAAGAGGTAACAGACAGATAAAAAGAGTTACTTTATAATTTATTGTAATTTAATTTCTAGTATTAGTAGGTATTTTGGTAACCCAATGAAACAAAAGGCGTTTAACCTTTTGAGCGCCACGATCTTCTGTGGAAGACAGACGTGACGTTTACTAGAAGACGAAATCTTATCATAACGTTTAATAATAAAAATACGTAAGCAAATGCTTCGTTTTATTTTATGCGTACTTTTACCAATGCCTAAAACCATAAACTTACATTCTTATGTTAATAGGGGCTTTTGTTTATTTTAAAAACAGCAAAATAATACTAGCCAAAAAAATTGTAGTGCCCCAGATGTAACATATAATACATGTACTGTCAGCTTAAAATAATCTGAGCGTTCAAGCCACAGAACACCACCTCTTTCTGTGTTCTGTGGTTCAAACCTACCAAAAATATCTGAACGTTTGACAAAAATCACTCTTAGCCCAATACGTGAAAGATGTACTTTCATTCAATGTCATTTGTTCTCAAACAACAAATAAAAATGAATTTCTACGTCTTGAGATAAGGTTGATTTTTGTCAAATTTTCAGATATTTTTGGTGTTTGAACGCTCAGATAATTTTAAAGCTGACTGTATATGATTTGGTAGTTTTAAAGATGATTTTTAAACACAATCTTTAAAGATGATCCATCATCATCTGCTCATTTTTTGTCACCACTGCTGGGGCACAAGCCTTCCCTGTGGATGGATAGGGAGAACGGGCCATAAACCACCACGCGGGCCCAGTGCGGATTGGTGGTTGTTAACAACTGCTAATGGAGCCGGGACCAGCAGCTTAACTTATCTTAAGATACATTTTTGGCCACCTATCCGATGACTGGCCTTTGCGAAAGTTGCTTAATTTTAGCAATCGCAGACCAAGCGCGTAAACCAATGCGCCATCGAGCTGATGATTACCCTTATTAATAACTACCTTGACTCACATCTAATAAAACGGTAAAGAAACAAAAATGCAAAAGTATTTCCGACATCTTTATTGAAATGAAACTAAAACATTTCCGACATTATGCACTAAAAGCTCTTAATAATAATGATAAAAGACTATTTACATTAATACTAAGATTCGAATTTAACCTCTAACCATACCTACCACAGTGGACAACGTTAACATGAACATTATTGTTTGCATGAACACTTGAACCGACCGCGACGAACTAAGGAGAACATTACTTTCACAGTATGGGCATGGAGTGATTCTCATTGAACATTCAGAATATCAATCCAATCATATAAAAATACACGCATCTCATGAGAGAAAAAGAGTCATCCGGACTTATAAGTCTCATTATCATATGTTATTGTTTACATAAATCGCCACTGACAAACGATAATTTACCAACACGTTTTATCGTCCTTTTCACGGTGCGACATACAAAATGTTACGTAACAAATATAATATCTAATCCAATGTCAAGTGAGCCTAAATTAAAACTACGATTATATCACATTAACTAATCGTCCGGTGCTTTCGTTTTGTAACATTACAACACCTTATGGTACTATGTTAAAAATGTACACTCAATTTTTAACAAAAATATACAACCACGATTGATAATTTCATTTAAAATGACGTTTGCGTCCACATCCTATACAGAGTAACTAACATTAGTACAACGAGTACAACAAAACTGCAACTAAAAATAAACGTTTAAGGTGAACTTATGAATGAAATAGCAGTCTTAAAAGTATTTAGCATTAACATGTCACTGACATTATTGTATCCTTACACAAAGGGCTAACAGGGTGCCTACTGCGAGTTTCATTCGCCATTCAGTCACGTTACCGAAAACGAAAATTTGTATGACATTGGACAACCGAGGTTTTAAAATTTTGCCATACTTAATCAATTTTTTTTTAACATATAAGAATTGCGAATGAAACTCGAACTAGGCAACCAATACACATGCTTTTCATAATTTAGTTTGTCAATATAAAACTACGCATAATATGTCTATGCTACTATATTGTAGTAAAATATTAATGTTATGTGTCTTATCAATTTAACCTTTTGACATAATCAATTTGATATCCATAATCTTATACTGAAAATATAATAACTGTTATGATTTATCTGCTAGCTTATAGACTACATGTATAATCAAATCAGCCATCGCTTAATAATGCATGCAGTATTATTATTATTATATTAATAGAAACATAAAAGGTCAACAATCTCTTGTGTAATAAAAAAAATACAAGGTTTTCTCTTGAAATCTTTACTAATACTATAGATGCAAAATTGAGTTTACTTAAAGCCCAAAAGAACATCAAGTAACCGTAACAGTCAATTATTGATAAAAATATTTGTTCCATTCATGAAATTAATATTGACCATTTATTTACAGAAATTACAACAGATATTACAATGTTATTGCAAAGTGAAACTTAGATCTACACAACATTAGACCTGTCTTGTTAGAAATAATTTAAGATGTTAATTTCAAGAGTATCTAAATGCTTCTAATATTTTAACGAAAAACGAAGAATTACGAAATGAATTGAGAGCATTTATCACGTCACGAATATATCTAAATTCACATTGTTTACTAGCCATGACACTATTTTCGCTAACTAAAGCGATTTATTAGCTACTTACGTTTTGACATATTTTTCTTATAAATACAGACTTATCTGTACCCCAGAATTATCGATTATTATTTGTACAAAATATAGGTAAGTAGCCTTAAAAATGAGTATGAATATACTTATTTGCGGGATGTAGACAAGTAATTTTATGTTAAGACTTCGGAATACCAAACTATCTATACTATACTACTCATTTAACTGAGCAAGCCACATCACATCGATGGGATTTATTAAGAACTATGTGAAAACGACTTATCTCAATGTATAGGATAAATCAATGCTAAGTCTATCCAATCACTTAAAATGGAAATGCCAGTAGTTCCGTAACCTTTAAATAATATAGGCATTAAATATTCAATTATTTTAACATAATATTATGTTATGCAATAGTTTTAAAACTGTGTCGCATATTAACCACCAGGGGTAAGAAAAGTCAGCGTATTCAGTTTCCAACTTCAATAATAGAAATAGCATTGTTTTACGACTAGAGGCGCTACTAGCACAATTAGTTAGATAAATACTTCTGACATATTTATTTTTAGGTCCTGTACTGGAGCGTTATGTTGCATTATCGACTTTATTCATTACTTTTTAGAGATCAAAGTAGTGGCGTACAGTCAACGTCAAAAGTGATCTGCTGAGTGTACCTACCACCAAGATATCTGAAAATTTGACAAAAAATCAATCTAATGCCAATAACAGCCGAAATTAATAACCTATCCACAGCAAGAGATAGGCCTACTAGAGATTTGTTGCTTAGTTATTTCTGTTATTTATCGGTAAATAACAGCGGTTGCTAGGTAACTAAACTAACCGCCGAAATTAATAACCTCTTACCAGAGATAGGTTATTAATTTCGGCGGTAAGACAGTCGGATACTTTTGATTGTCTGCGAACAAATCAAAGTGCACCTTAAAGTCTTGTAATAAGGATGATTTTTGTCAAATATTTACATAATTTTGTAAGTTTGAACGCGCAGATCATTTTGACGATGACCATACTATACAATAAGGCATCAATGCTGTGTTTAAAACGTGACGTCAAAACCGACGTAGAGAGTGTGCTTGTTGCGCCATCTATGTAACGCTTTACGTACTATCAAACTAGCGATTGTATATTAAAATGTGTTGGCTCACTAGTGATAATTTATCGAGGCAGGCCGATCATTTGAAGCGGGCGGCCAGCTCCTTTATAGCCGCCTCTCAGGTGTAGTACTGGATGGTGTGGGTGCGGCGTGGCGGCGTCACCATCGAGGTGGAGTTCGACGCCCCGACTATGAGGTACCCGCCCGATGTGACCACCTTCTTGGCGGTATCTTCGTTAATTACCTATGTTAAAGGTTTAAAGTTAATAAAACGGAAGGTGCGCTAAACAACTTACTAATTTGCCTCTAATCTGTCCAGTCGCTTCTAGGAAACGTTTAGCCTCAGAATATCCAATTTGCAAAATGTCAAGTGGTAGCAAAATGTCCAAGTCGCAAAATATCCAAGTTGCAAAATGTCCAAGTCTCAAAAGGTCAAAGTTACAAAAGCAATTAAATGAAAACTCTTTTACTCTTTTACTGTAACAGTTTTTTATTATTAATCAGCAAATATAATTATGTATACTCATGTAAAATCATATAAAGACGCGTAAATTATGACTTTAAAAAAAAATGGCCAATATATTATTATCGTTACTGTGTCTATCCTGTTATAACTATTTTAATTAATAATCAACTAATGTATGTTCATGTGAAATCATAGTTTACGCGTCTTTATTATGATTTTACATAAGTATACATAACTATATTTGCTGATTATCAATAAAAAAATAAAATAAATAAAAAACTTTCCTACACTCACACCAATTATCTAGCCCAAGAGAAGCTTTGTTATAAAACTCGTTAAATGGTTACTAGACAACGGATAAACATACTTATAATACTTATATACATAGAAACACCCAGACCCGAGACAATTTAGAAAAACAATAATTTCTAAATTGACCCGACCGAGGATCGAACCCAAGACCTCAGAGATGGCGACACCATGAAAACCGGTGTACAAACCACTCGACCAAGGAGGTCGTCAAATAATAAAAACGGTTACAGTAAAAAAGTAAAAGAGTTTTCATTTAATTGCTTTTGAAACTTCGACCTTTTGAGACTTGGACATTTTGCAACTTGGACATTTTACGACTTGGACATTTTGCTACCACTTGACATTTTGAAAATTGGACATTCTGCGACTAAACGCCAGATTCAAGTGCGAGTTGAAATCCCGCTTGTGAAAATGTTTACAACACTTTTTACGCTACGATTGATTGAATAAGTAAAGCTACGATTATAATTATATGTGTGCGATAAGTATTTACAAAGTTATTGTACATAATTAATTTGCTTAAAACACGCTTAGTTTGCTGGCAGTCGGCTTATATCGGATGACGTGACGTCACCGCCAAACAAAACCCCGTGTCTTTTAAATTTTTTGAAAAAATATTGTGAAGTAATTAGCAGTATTACTGAAAAAAAAATAATGTCATATTTTAAGTTGAAACTAATAGAAAAGAATAAAAAAATTAAAAAAAATCCGTTCCCACCCTCATTCTCAGTATGAGCTACCAGGATCGAGCGCAAACGACTATTGGTCTTACAAATAAACAAAAATAAGGTCCGAATAGTTATTCCATGTTTTGTCTCTTTTACTCTAATTTAAAATGACGTTTAAATGACAGGAACAAAACACGGTATAACTATTCGGAACTTATTCTTTGTAAGGCACTATAGCTTTAGAGATGGCAGACCGCAAACTTCCTCTACGGTAGTGTCGTAAACAGCCAACCAACCTGCTTGTTGAGGACGGTAGCCGGCTGCGCGGGCGGCTTGTACGTGCCCACGCACTTCAGCTTCTGGTTGCCGCTCGTGTCTTTCTCTATGTTTACTGTACACAAAATAAACATATCATCACCAGCTCATATACGTCCCCACTGCTGAGGCACGAGCCTTCCATATGTATGGATAGGGAGAACAGGCCATAAACCACCAGGCTGGCCTAGTACGGATTGGTGGTTGTTAACGACTGCTAATGCTGCCGGGACCAACGGCTTTACGTGCCTTCTGAAGCACGGAAGAGCTCAAGGTAATACATGTTTGGTGACCCATCCGAAGACCGGCCTTTGCGAAAAATGCTTAACATCAGCAATCGCAGACCGGGAGCCTTAACCACTGCGCCATCGAGCTAACACCTATTGGTTAAGCTAAATAACAACAGCAAGCCAACCAAGACGTGTTACGAATAATTTAATCACACTAATATTATTAATGCGAAAGTTTGTGTGTATTTGTTGCTTCTTCACGCTGCAACGGATGTATGGAATTGGATGAAATTCGGCATACAGATAGTTTATAACCTGGGTTAACACATAGGATAATTTTTATCCCGATATTCCCACGGGAACGGGAACCACGCGGGTGAAACAGCGGGCGGCCGCTAGTATTTCAATATAACTAAAACGGCTACTATGAGTATGAGAAACCTTCATGTGCGACGTGGTAAGGTCTAAAGCCAGGAGTACTATTTTTGAATCTCGCCAGTGACCATTTTACATAAATTTTCTCAAATATTAAAAATAATGAGGAACATATAAATTCGCGAGTATCTTAGTGGCACCAGCGTTTAAACTACTCGTAGTTTCCGTCGCCAAAGAATAATATAGAATCCGACACAAAACCGGTCGTTGTAGAGATCCTTGGGAGAGGCCTTTGTCCACCAGTGGATGTCTTTTGGCTGCGATGATGATGATCCAATGACCGGTCTTTGCGAGAGTTGCTTAACCTCAGCACTCGCAGTCCGGGTGCGGTTACCACTGCCCCATCTTGCTCCTCGCCAACCCAATAATATATGATTGTGTACTAACTGATGATGGAGCTGGTTCTGTCGTGCGCGGGCGCGCGCGTCGCCAGCTTGCCGCCCACGGTCAGCGCCGGCGTAGCGCCCAGCGCTGGGGAACTCTTCTGCGGAACATAACGGTTTATTTTACTACACACTACAAAAAACAAACAAAAGAAAAAACTTTTAAGAATCTATTCGCGTTCAATTTTTACTTTTGATTTTATGTTGACAGAATTTACCACCTGGCTGCTGGAATCCCAACATTACAAGTTATTAAGTAACACTGCAAGATCCAAAAGATATGGTGAGCTGGTGAATAATCTCACCTTACTGCTATCGCCAACCCGCCTGCCATTCGTGGTGGTGCCATTATGGCAAATACCCCTCAAGATGAAAACGAAATGCACCCAATAAAAATAAATGCCGGTATACAAGTTATTAATTCATTATGGGACGAACAACACCTGTCTCCCTGTGATCACAGACCCTGTTAACAGTTTGAAACGTCGAATTAAGTCGAATAACGACGATTAAATCAAATGTAAGAATTAAACGCGAGTGTACTCTATATACATCCGCACTGGGCCCGCGTGGTTTATGGCCCGTCCTCCCTTTCCATCCTTAGGGAAGGCTCGTGCCCCAGCAGTGGGGACATTATGAGATGGAGATGGTGATGGTGATGGTGATGATGATGATGATGATGATGACGATACTCTTAAAAGTTGTTTCATTTCCAGTTTACAATAACAAATACTACTCGTTTAAATTGGTGGACAGTGACCGCAAGTCAATTTTCGATATAACTTACAGGAATATTGTCTGGTTGCGGTTGCAACCTGCTTTCGGGTGGGCTGCTTAGTATGTCACCGCTGTTTTCACCGTCCTACGAAATAAATGCTATCTTTTAACAATCATTGTTGGGCGTGTTGATCCGGTAAGAAATCTAGTACAACCACTGAAGAGGAACAAAAAAAGTATTTTTGCAGAAATAAATAAAAACGTGGTCACTTTCGAGACAACGATGCATTTCATTCTAGATCCTTAATCTAGTATTATTATTGATCGAACGCTGCATGACTCCATGGGGGAAATTTTTTACGCTATGATAATTATGAGTGCTCCTTTTTTCTCTCATTCGAAGTCACTGGTAACTTATTTTTGACACCGAAAAGTCTTGAACGGCATGTATCTTTATAATGAAGTCGTAAATAAATTATCCCTACTAATATTATAAATGTGAATGTGAGTTTGTTTGTTACGCTTTCACGCAGAAACTACTCAACCGATCATCATGAAACTTTGCACACATACTCTCAAAGGTATTGGAAAGGATATAGAATACTTTTTTATTAAAAAAAGTGAGTTTATTTTTTTGATATGCTTTCAAGCGTAAATATTTAACGATTTGTTTGTTTTGTTGTCATAGAAACTGTCAAAACGGTACGAAGTCTGCCAGGTCAGCTAGTACCATATAAAACATCACCAGTGAGATTCAAGAACCCCTTTGATCGACGCACGTAGCAGCCCCTAGGTTACCTGCGCTCGCTGCTGCGTGCACACGGCGAAGTGCTGCGACCAGTGCGCGCGCTGGCACGGGTAGTCGCAGTACGACGTGTTCCAGCAGCAGTAGAACTGCGCTTCCTGGTTGCAGTTCGCGCACCTGCAACAAACACCAATTTGAATTCAAAACATTCATTTGAAGCACAAAACTTAGCCAATATTTGAAATTTAAATGCAGTTTCCAGAAATTGCAACGCTGCTTTTTAACTGTTTTTGGGTGACATTTCATTGAAGCTGAGCTGAGCTGAGCTGAGCCGAGCCGAGCTGTGTAGAAATAAACCAAAACTGGAACAGAGCTGATAAGAGCCATTAAAATAAAAGAAGTCTATTGGCTGATTTCCACACAGCTCAGCTCAGCTCAGCTCAGCTTCAATGGAGTGTCACCCTTATAACTTGCTTTTGGGTGCATATTCCATGTAGACCATGATGAGTGAATATGGTCATGTGTAACAAAGTTATTGTAAACACTGCCTCTTTACGTGCGAAATAAAAGTAACCTTAGCTTTGGTCACCTGAACGTTGACGCTGACGCATACTGCGATGGAACAAAAGACCATTCCAGTCGTTTGTCATACGATAACGTCTCCGATACCGTATAATGCATACCGCGGCCTTGAGCGTTCTGATGTAGACCAAAGCTTTAAAATACGTCGTAAGAAATGTTTTTTATTTAATATTTTAACTGACTGCACAGATGCCACAAAGTTTGCATCTACCTAATTATACCTTAAGGGGGTGCCGCGCAGAATTTCGAAAATTTACGTGTTTTTAAGTCACTGGTGCTAGGCGCTGAATAGGTCATATACATTAAAAGGACTAGTGTGTGTTAGCTTGATCCTTTCACAAGGTCATGGTTGTCTTGGAATTTGAAACAAATACCCAGAAACTGCATAAACAATACGTAAAAGTAATGATATCTAAAAACTTATTTCTTCAGAAACTTTGTAAATATAGCACAAATGAAACAATGATCCGACATCAAAATGTTTGTATTGATATTCCGCAGGCCACTGTTGTCTTATTTTTCAATAAAAAAATATGAATATGAAAATATTAAGATTTTTCTTATTTTTTACCCAACCGCCTATGATTTTACGAAAGTAAACATTGCTCTAATTAAATCACCAGCCTACTCTGTACAGATATTAGTGTGCGTATAAGCACAGATTTCATAAAGATTTTGTTCTTCTGTAAATTGCCGAATTTTGACTAACACGATTACAGCGACGATGTAAAAAAACCTTTTTGCAGAGTTAGCAGATTGCCTCAGGCGGCATTTTCAGAGTCACTGGACTTAATTGAGGGCAGCGAGAAATTTAAGGGGTTGTTTAAGTCGTGTAAAGCCAAGCAGCGTCAGAGGTTTTCTAGAGGAAACGGCATCACGCAATATTGCGTGTTCCCGTACCCTACTAAATTCTCCGAGGGGTTCGGAGACATGCGACTCACCACTGCTTAGCCTTGGCGGCCTTGACGGCGGCGTCGAGGTCGGCCTGCGCCGACTGCCGCACGTCGCCCACCAGACGCGCCTTCTCCTTCTCCATCGACGACCGCATCTCAGCCAGCGTCAGCTCTGGAAGCCACACATAGGGTTATACAAATAAACAAAGAATACGCTTCGAATAGTTATTCCATGTTTTGTCTCTAATTTAACAAAACACGGAATAAATATTCGGAGTTCATTCTTTGTTTATTTGTAAGGCACATAGTTTATAGGATTTTGATTCATTTGAATACTCAATAGGTCAGTCAAGGAGAAACTATATCCAGGAAGTCGAGACCCTCAGCATTGAGGAATACAATTCAAGGAGGAGAACTTGTCATTTCTGCACGTTTCACACTGCCGGTTATAAGAACATTTACACAACTCTAAAGATCAAAAAATTTCATGTCAATGAGCTAACTGAAGGAAGAGTGGGGGGAGGGGGAGAGAGAGAGAGAGAGAGTAAGAGATTTAGAGTTAGTAGATTTACTGTAGTTTTGAAAAACTTATAACATTTACCGGCTTCAAAATAGATCAGGTGGATATTTAGTTTCGTTTGTAATGTGTCTACCTAAATTAATCAATTTCCTTTAAAGTTATTCAAATTTTTTCTAAGAATGTATTCTGCAAAAGAAGACTTTTGCTAAATAGTTAAATGCCATAATTTTGTTAATTTGCCAGGCTCTACTTCACAAAACGTCTTCCGGTCACTAACCGGTAATAAAGTATTTCTCACAAAGTCTCTTTAAAATCTTACTGTCAAATGTCCCTTTCACAGAGGGCCTTTTCCACCATAGGGAAGTTGACATAATGTAATATATATAAATAACATTATGTAACAGTTCTTTAAAACATTAACCTATTTTTTATTTGACCTAAGGATGAATATATTAGGTCCTTACCTATGAAATTGACGTTTTGTATGAAGATTTTAAAAAAAAATATATTTTTCATACTAACGTTTTTTTATTTTCTTAACATCTATTTATATTAACACTTTAAAAATTTCAGAGTAGTGTGTTTGTTTCACTAGCTAAATATAGGAGACATTAAAAAGAAAAAAATCAAGTCCCTTCAAAGCTACAATGCAACAAAAAGTCAATTACGCAAAACAAAAAGAAGTTAATAAAAAAAAAATGGGTAAAGACACAAAATGAATAGTCATTGTTATTACTGAAGCCTAAGTAACATAGTCCTAATTAAAGGTGTATAATAATATTAACAACCGGTATTGACTTTTAGAAGTAATACACCTATTAATAAGTGAGAAAAAAAACGTCAATTTCATAGGTAAGGACCCAATATTTAACCCAAAAAGCTTTTCAGCTCAATTAATGGAATACAATTGTGACGGTATAGTTAGCAATTCCTTTATAACTTCTATCCAATGTCGTAAAAGCGTTCATGTCAAAGCAGTGGCTCACCGTGGTTATGCTTGAGCTCGTCCATCTCCTGGCGATGCCGCCAGCGCATCTGCTCCACCTGTAGCTTGAGGGCGGTCGCCGTCGCAACAGGCTCGTCCAGCTTCTCCAACGAGTCTTCGAGTAAGGTCCGGAAGAAGTCCGTTAGCTGGAATATTATTCTTGATTTAGTTACTTAACCTTGGGAGTTTTTTTTCGGATGGTTTACTGTATCCTGCCCGCGGCAAAAAAACTTAAAGGTGGAGACAGACCAGAGAACTTTGCCGGAACGTAACGTGTTCGCTCCGAGCAATCGCATGGTCAATACAGTGAGCCGAGCTGCTCGCCGCGAGCTCCGCTCTGTTATCGATCAGTCAGCAATGACGTATCAAGCTCGCCTCGAATGGTATGTTATGATGATACGATTCGCCCCCGACCGCTTAACTCGATTGCTTTGGCTACGTGTATAGTTTATGACGTCATCTTGTCATTTAGCTTTATGACGTCATCTTGGCTATAGCTTTCGATATTGCTTTCACCTATGAAATCATTTCGTACTGCCTACAGTACGAAATGATAAGATGACGTCATAAACTATACACGTAGCCAAACCAATCGAAAGCAATCGAGTTAGGCGGTCGGGGGACAGGTCAGTCGCCACCAGAAGATTCCACAAGCTTTAGTGACCGAATACTCCACGGTATTCGATTGAAATTTAAGTAAAGAAGGTTTAAAATGGCGCAGGACCGTGCAGAGTGCGAGGATGAGGACTATGCCCTGCAGTGGGCAGAAATGGGCTAGGGATGATGGTGATAATGATTATGATGATTATTAAGATGAAGGATTGTTCACTAGATAGCAGTTTCTAATTCGCCAAATTCTGACAAAGGTTTTCTTGAAGAGAGTTTGCAGGGTGCCTAGTGTGAGTTTTGTTTACTATCCGTATTCATTCGATTACGTTTACGAAAACGAAAATTAGTATGGCACTGAAGCAGCGCCTCCTGGCGGCGTACGAGAGGAGTTAATATTTTGCCATACAAATTCTCGTTTTCGTTAACATGATCGAATGGTGAATGAAACTAGGCACTCTGATGACCACACGTCCTTTTTAGTTAGTGTCATGTCACCGGACTTCTATGGGGGCGGCGAGAAACTTAAAAGGGTTCCTCAAGCAACAACAATTTATTCGTAGTCGTATTATTGTGCCTAGTTTTTAGTTTTTTTTTATCTTCTTTTAGTGATTGTTTTTCTATTCTTTTATTTTTAATTCTTATTAGTGTACTTTGTGCAACCGAACTTTAAATGTGTAACATACATTGAGCAAGATGTGCTTACACCGAGAAGGTTGCAATGCAGCGTAAAAATGTAGTAAAGTTTTTTTTACATCACTTATTTGTAACTCTGATAACGTTGCAACCAGTTCTGTAAGCCAAATTAAAAAAAAATTAAAAAAAAGCCATGTGATCGTAACACCGTCAGATAACATTCTCCGAGGAGTTTGGACCGGTTCGGAAGTATCAATCTCAATCACAATAAGGCGAAAACAAATGAAAACAAAAAAAAAAAAGTTAAATTACGTGCATGTGGCCAATTAGGTCCCAACCTCAGGTTATGCTGCAGCGCTGGTATTCTGGTGGGACCCAACTTGGCACAACATACACAGGACAATAACACACTACCACTGTAATAAAATAATAATAACACCAAAAAGAAATAATAATAATCAATATGACATACTAAAATAACATTAGAACTAACATACTTATAAAAATCTAACTTAATTATGACTAAAATAGAGCAAAACTAATAATTAACTTAACTTGACACAATAATTTGACAATATTTTTTGTTTTTTTACTATTTTTTTTCATGACAGGTTAGTGGACGTTTAGGTTTTCGCATACTGAATTTTATAAAATAAAATGCAGCAACAGTCCGTTGCGGAAACTTAAGTAAAAAACAAATAACATTATCTGTCAACGCTTTGCCACACTACACTAGACATTGGCTTGACAACCTGGCAAACCCTTCGACCCAAAGCCAAAGGGTTCAAAAAAAACAGCTTTATTAGGTTACAGGCCTTGATAAGCGGTTGAGCCCGGCACTAAGCGGCCTCGCGCTAGACGAATAAAGTTCAAATTGTTGTAGTTCCTCATCCACTACTACCTGGCAAAGAGTTTCAAAGAAATCCGCTCCTTAGAAGATTTTAAATTAACTGGCAGCCTTACCTTGACAGCGTTCTGGTTGAGCTTGGCGGTGAGCGGGCCCGCGGTGGAGGGCGCCGGTAACATGCCTACGGCAGCCTGCACGTCCAGAGGGTTGACTAACGGCCTCTGCTGCAACCTGGGAAGCTGGGACAGACGATTCCTATGAGCGCCATTTATTTGTCGTAATTTTTAAGGGGGTGCAGCGCGGAATTTGAAAATTTACGTGTTTTTAAGTCACTTGTGCTAGGCGCTGAATAGGTCTTATACATTAAAAGGACTAGTGTAGGTTAGCTTGATCCTTTCACAAGGTCATGGTTGTCTTGGACATTGAAACAAATACCCAGAAACTGCATAAACAATACGTAAAATAATGATATCTAAAAACTTATTTCTTCAGCAACTTTGTAAATATATCACAAATGAAACAATGATCCGACATCAAAATGTTTGTATTGATATTCCGCAGGTCACTGTTGTCTTATTTTTCAATTAAAAAACATGAGTATGAAATATTAAGACTTATAATTTTTTACCCAAACGCTTATGATTTTACGAAAGTAAACATTGCTCTAATTAAATCACCAGCCTACTCTGTACAGATGTTGGTGTGCGTGCGTATTCGTAGTCGTGCGCCGTTGTCACACCACTGCCACGCGCCGCTCGCTCGCTATCATAAAGAAACTTGAAACTCGCAGTTTTGCGTCCGCGCTGCACCCCCTTAACGTAGTTCTATTAATTTAATTTAATTTAGGAACTTTTTTGAGTGGTAGCAATTTTCATACAATATGAATTTACAACAGAAACATCTTTTTTTATTGCTTAGCATAAGTTTCTCTGGTGGTTGTATTTAATCTACAGACTAGCAAGTCCAAAAGAGATGGCAATGACGGGGGAAGAACCATAACCAATTCTGTTTCTTTTTAACACGCATAAGTTATTGATAAAAAAAACAGCTAAAATGAAAATATTTGCAATTTTATTATAACATAAGTTTCATTTTTTTCCTTGCGCGGGACTCTAACCAGCATCTTCTGGCATTCCGGGCCAGGTATCATCAGGACATCATTTATTTCAGACTCGTGTTGTGAACACTATGCTTTTACTTTCTAAACCCCATGAACATTTATACAAATTGGTAATTACCTCTCCGGGTGTGGTGGTGTCTACACTCCGGTTGGTTGTAAAAGGCGCCGGCACAAAACTCGGAGCCGCACTACTCTGCATAGGCGCGATATTCGGCACCGACACTACACTCGGCATCGGCAATACACTCGGCATCGACACAACACTAGGCCCGGATGAAATACTAGATACAGGCGCGATGTTCTGCGCACACAGCGAAGTCTGCGCTATAGGCCCAATGGTAGTCGGTGGTAGTATGGTGGATTGCATAATGGCTGCCGACGTGGGAACCAGCAAGGAGTTGGAGGGCGTCATCGTTTGGTTCGGCAGCATGGGTAGTAAGCTCGCGGGGGCGTTGCCGCGATCTGTTAAGCCGTTCATCAGAGGTGGGATGTCATCCTACAAACAAACGTATAAATTGTTAGTCTTAATATTTATAACTTTATTATTATTATTATTTTATTATTTTAATATCTTGGATGTAACTTTTAAAACTGTCATCATCATCAACATAATTTAGTGCCATCTTGATATTGAAGTTTGAAACTGTCACGGTCCCCAATCCATTAGAATTATTATTATATACGGTTCTAATATCTTGGATGGTAATGGGAACGAGCGATATACTAACATTACATTTTTTTCTACAAGTTTTTATTTAACTTGCAATGTATGTATGTTTGTCCAGATGGAATCTTGCAACTCAATTTTAAAGCAGATATCTTCAACCGATTGAGCTGAAATTTTGTATACATGTTCAGTTCGGATGACAATGCATGGTTAATAGTGTGACGTCATTCTAAATCCAAGATGGCGGCACACCCAAGATGGCGGACTAATTATTTTTAATGCATCCCTACAATATGGGTATCAAATGAAAGGGCTTGCTGAGAATAACTCGAAAAATAAAGTGACGTCACTCTAAATCCAATATGGCAGACTTCTAAAGCTTGAAACTCAATTTTGATGCAGATCTTCAACCGATTGAGCTGAAATTTTGTATACACGTTCAGTTTGGATGACAATGCACGGTTAACTATGAGAACTAAAAGTAAAAAATAAATTAAAAGTAAAAAACCATTTTAAAAAACAAGCTTTTATTTAAATGCGATAAAAAAAAACTTTTATTTTAAAACTTTTACTATCAACTTATAACGTCATCATTACACAATTTATATGATGTAAAAGCTTGTCGCGAGATTTACTTGTGTAGATAAACAAGTAAATTAAATCACTTGATGTGATTGATTTTAACTATTAAAATTTTCAATCTAAGTGAATAAGAGTACTTAAATCTCGCGACAAACTTTTATATCATATAAAATGTGTAATGACGTTATAAGTTGATAGCAAAAGTTTTTTTTTCTTTCTTTTTAGCACATTTAAATAAAAGCTTGTTTTTTAAAAAGGTTTTTGATGTGTAACATCTTTCCGCTCGCTTTCTAACGGAAATACGTAACAGTGTGATCCGTAACAGCCACCAGTGATCGACACTTTAAGCCCAATGTCCGTTGTAGGTAGTAATATTTGTGGAAATGATTTCGTAGAAATGTGATCGTAACAGTGTGATACTGCCGCACAATTTATGAACGCATTAAGTAAAACTTACTGTGTTTGTGATTATGATATTTGAGATGCTGACATTACGATCTATTTTTTCGAAACTGTTCACATGTTCTTTACTGAGTTCATAAATTGCGCGGCAGATAGGATGTGTCAGTGTGACATGTCTTCTAATGAGTATTTACTGCATTCTCTTTATGATTTGGTAGTGCCACAAGTGAACCATACGTTTCCCCTTTAATCATTAAAGGTCAGCAACTAAAATCGTCTTTAGTAACAATTGAATGCAGGCCGACTGCTTCCTAGCTGTCATTCAAAATATTAAAAACATTACGATATTAGAGAGATCTAAGCAAGTCTACTTATAAAAAGACTACTTCGAAAACTATTCATAATCTTACTTACATCCAAACCGCCGACAGACATGATAGGCTGCAGGCTGAAAGTCCACTGCCCATTGACAGAGGTGATAAGTGGCACCGTATGCACCGTGGTGGGGATTTGCCCCACCGACGACACGAGCGGCAACGGAGCGGAGGCGGAGGTGGGAGCGGAGGCGGAGGCGGGGGCGGAGGCGGGGGCGGAGGCGGGGCTAAGGGAGGCGAGGGGCGGGGCCTTGGAGGAGATCGTGGGGGGCTTGGGGGCGGCGAGGGGAGTCGTCACCGTGTTCACTGCGCTGTTGACGTTGGCGTTATTGCCTGTGGACGGTAACGTCGATTAATGATAACATGCTTGGATTTATACAAAACATAAGATAATTCAAGTAACAACAGTTTGACCTAGATGTAACCAAAAAGAGTTGAGAATTATGGGCAAAGTGCGAATTTATTTTCGGTGAGATGAATGACGCGCTTCCTTTCCGAAATTCTGCGAATCAATAAACTAAAAAATGTATACTGCATATTTAAATGTTCCGTAATTTATCGGTCACTTTCCAAACCTTTAAAACTTACTAAATTAAATTTTAAGTTTCCTTTTTTTTTACATTTTTCTTTATAATTTAATTTTACTTACACGTACTAACAGCGGCAGTAGTAGTGGGCCTCGCGACTGAACAACTCGGCCCATTTGACACGGACACAGGCGTCAATCTCGTACCACGAACCGGTCCAGGCGTCACGGGCGGCTGAATCGGGATATACACCATAGAGTTTTTACTATTCAACTCTGAACGGCCATCATCCACCTTCTTAGGTTGAGGGAACGTCTTCCGCGCCCTTGGTCGCACTTCAACCGATTTCGACGCAATACCTTTTTGCGTAATCGTCGACGCCATCACCACTTTATTTATCCGCACATCCCGTAGATTCGCCGTCGGATTCACAGGCTGCAATCTAAAAGCGTTCATCATGTCGATCTTTTCCATTTGACGGTCTGCATCGTCCAAATCTATCGGTTCCGCTTTGATTTCGACAACCACGTCTTTGTTGACGTTTTCTTTCTTTTTTTGCGGCTCGGGTGACGTCATTCGAGCGAACGCCCGCACCGCTACTTTACTGACTTTAGTCTGTTCGTTATTATTACGCAACCTTTGCAATTTGTTCACAGCCTCTTTCATGTTACGAACGTTGTCCGCTAATATGCCGCAATCTGAACCGGCTTCGATGCTGACTTGCACTGATTGGGCTGGGGTCGACGTTTTGGTGCTGGTAGTGTTGGTATTCTGCGCAGTCTTGGATAGACTGCGCACGCTGCTGATAGTCGGCATTCCGCTTAAATGGCTTGTCTTCGACTCGCGAGCCAGAACTGCTAGACTTGTGTCGTCGTCGAATTGAATTCTATCTTTATCCGGCTTCGGACTGTCCGTCGACTTACCCGGGAGTTTCTCAGACAGCGATTTGTTAGTATCTTCTTTAATCTTGGCAGCGTCAGTCTCTTTCCCCTTGTCTTTGGAACTGTTCCTTCTTTCACAATTCTTATCAGTCTTCTCTGTCTTACTTGTGTTAGCCGGATTGCTGCTATTCAATGACTTGTTACTTTTAGAGTTTCTACGCTTATGTGACTTTGACTTGTCGACATCTTTGTCGGTGCTCTTATCCTTTTCTATTAATAATGACCTGTCCAGTTTCATCTGCTTCAACTTAATAGGAGTGACTCTGCCTTTCATTTTCAAGTTGTTAGTCTTGTTGATTATTACCGACTTATTGGCTTTGGTTGATATAACGAGCTTGATCGGAGTCAACCTTGGTATTTGTTGATCTTTATCTTTCTCAGGCGTTCTGCTTGTAGGTTCGTTGTCTTTGCTTTTAAGTACGTTATCATTAGGTGTTGACGCATCCTTTTCGACATTGTCATTGCTGACGACAGCGTATTGTATCAAGACGTTTGGGTGGTCGAAGGCGGTCTCGACGCGTTTCTGCTTCTCCTTACTGCCGCTGTCGAGGATTGTGATAGTGGCTTCCTCCATTTCGGAGCGGCGACGCTTTCTGGATGTTTCTTCTTTAGGTTGCGGCACGGGTGTATCAATGTCCATACTTTTGTCCCTGTAAAAAGATTATGTAATAAACCGGGAGTTTACTTAGCGCTCTTATACCTATTTATATATATATTTGTAAGTTGTTTTCTAAGCCACGTAAATATCTAGTTAAAGAAAAGAATGGTAAGACATATACAAATACATATGAATAACACAAAGATAAAGTGTTATAAATGAGATAAAGATAAGATAAATAAACTTTATTGTACACCAAAAATAAAACATTTGACAAAAAAAACTACATAAAAATACATGTAAAAAGGGCGGTCTTATCACTAAGAGTGATCTCTTCCAGACAACCTTTGGATGGACAAAAAATATTTGAGTTTGAAGTGGGCTCGTCGTCGCGTCGGTGCACCATAAACAATTATAGTTTATCCAACAGCAATAAATAATAATAAATACTTAGTATACTATTGATACAAACATAATAGTTATAATTAAAAGTACATATAAGGATGCATAGTAAAGTATAAGAGCATATTACAGAGACGATGGTTTTTGGGACAAGTAATGATCCTTCAGTAGCCTCTTAAAAGTTTAACGTTTTAGCATTTCTGATTGTTACAGGCAATGCATTCCACAATCGAGCAGCCAGTACAGTAAAAGATTTATCGTAGAATTTTGTGGAATGGGTTAGTATATAATAAGCTAGTGTTCAGAAAATTTACGGCTACAACGCAATCGTCTTTATCTTAATTGTTGTTCTGCAAGAAAGATTTTGAAGTACTAATTAGATACTCACTTCTCAGCAGTCAGCTCTTCTTCTTCTCTAGCGATTTCTGCGCCATCGGCCATTTTTCGCGAAGTCACGGCTGTATCTTCGCTTTCGCTTACGTCTCTGTAAATGATAAAATTAATAAAACATTTTTTGAATAGGAATAACTAAGAGACAAAACAAGTTTGGACTCCTATTTCCATCCGTTAACAGGTGTAGTGGGGTTTGTTTAATATAATAACTAGTTTTTTTTATATAAGTTAAATACATATTATTTAGTATGTTATAAAATTGCTTATTTGTATATGCGTGCGATGCGATGCATAGTAGTACCCTCGCTAAATGTGCCATGATAATGTACGCGATTTTAAACTTTTCATTGTCGATTAGCTAGAAAATTACTTTTCAGTGCAACTGATTAGACGGACCTAGTTTCTTGCCACCTAAATGGTGTTGTCAAAAAAAGCGTGGTTAATTAAAAGAAAGCAATGAAAACCCATCAATTGTAGCCGAGACTTGATTTCAATAATGGACGCCTGCTAGCAGAAGGACTGTATTCTATGGCTATTCACTTACCCGTCATTGTGAGAACTCTTCGAGCTCTTCGAGTTGGATCGACATTTGAGCTTCACCATATTCGGTGAAGCGTTAATTGGCTTCTCTTTCATGGGAGGGCGGATTTCCCCCTCGAATGACGGTATCTGTGGAATTATGAATGAATTATGGATGGATGTTATGTAAATATCATATCAATAAGCCAGTACCTCACAGCATTTGCTTGTCTCCACCATCTGCCTCATCGTTAATTAAAATCCAGCGAGAAGCAGGAAAACTGCTTACTCGTAAGAAATAAAAATACTGGTCTTGAGTGTCACGAATTCATCATTCATCATCAGAAACGTGTTCCATCCTGGGATATCGCTCTCATTGTGCTTGAAAGTTTGTTTTTTTTTAAATTTTATTTTTCATTGCTTACGGATAAGCACTGGCCTTCATCTCACCTGATGTTAAGGCGAAGAGTAAAGCACACTAGCGCCACCAATTGATAATTTGACAATCACTAACGGACCGATCTTTTTTTAAACATTGCGCACCGTCCGACAACAGAAAAGCATCCATAGTATTTATTTAATAATTGTGCACTACTTTTTGTTGCGTGGTTTATTCACAAAACGGGCTATCACATTTATTCACAGACAATGGCCACTTTTGGTGTTAGCGAATGAATACAAAAACAAACCTAAAAGTAGTGCACAATTACTCAATAATAGATGTTTGCCTAGTGTCGGAAAGTCCGCAATATTTGAAAAAAAAATCTAGTTTAGCAGTTACCAAATTAAATCCATTAGCGGCGCTAGTGTGCCTTACCCTTCGCCTTAAGTGACGATAAGGCCGAAGATGAAAGCGCACTTGACCCGGATCCTCAACTACTGAAAACACTGGCTATTTTATAGTCACGTAGTTTGTTTAAAAAATTTTTTCATCGTGTTACACATGGATTCTTTAAATATGGGTGTAAAGAGGTTTATTTCAGGTCGGTAACGCAAAACTAACCATCATTTTGAGATGTTCGTTCAGCTTAGCCGGGTCGAATAGCGTCTTGAACGGCGGGTACACGAACTTGCCGTATTTACGCGATATGTTGCGGATGTGCTGCTCGGCTTCCTGTAACAAAATTGAAATAAAATATTTTATAATAATATGTAAGTACAAAATAATATGTTTGTCCCGTATGTGTCTCTCCTTAGGTACCACTCAGCACGATGGATGGATGGAACTTGAACTTCGCATGTGCTCCTGATAAACAGAGAAACGTTTATATGCCGATGATGATGATATTTTGAGGAGCTCGATGGCGCAGTGGTTAACGCGCCCGGTCTTCGAGTGCTGAGGTCAAGCAACTTTCGCAAAGGCCGGTCATCGGATGGGTGACCAAAAATTTATCATCTCGAGCTCGTGGTGGTAGTAGGATCCAGTAAAATTATAGGGCATAGAACCGTAAGAATCAAGGTTTAAGGTAGCCAGGTATACACTGACAGGCTGCTTGCTACGACGATGACGACATCTATACTAATATTATAAAGAGGAAACCTTTGTATGTATGTATGTATGTTTGCAACGAATAAACTCAAAAACTACTGGACCGATTTAAAAAATTCTTTCACCATTAGAATGCTACATTAGCGCTGAGTAATATAGGCTATATTTAAAAAAATATATATTATTTATTAAAACACTAAAAACGACAATTTAATTTTCCAATACAAAATGATTTGTTTGTTTTGTTGTCATGGAAACCATTGATAGGTATAATTAACTCAATGATGGAAACTGTCAAAGCGGTACGAAGTCCACCGGGTCAGCTAGTATTTAGATAAAGTCGTGAGTATTATTGTAAAAAAGGATGATGTTAGCACTAACCTGCATGCTGTCCAGAATGTCCTGGCGCTTGGTGCGGAAGTTGTTGGGATCCTTCTCGGAGTAGAGGAAGCAGTCTTTGGCGGGCACCCAGGCGCGGTCGTGCGCGCCGAAGAACCGAACGTCTACCAGGCCCGAGTTGTTCACCGACATACCCTTAGCCGGCCAGTAAGGAAAACCTACGAAAATACCATTCAATGTTAACTTTAATATACTTTAAAGAGTTAAATACATTTCGGCATCCCAAATAAAGAGTTCTAAATACGGCGATCGACGGTTCGGCATTCTAGCGTCCTAGGGCGTAACGCTGAAGGTATCTACTTACCTATAAGGGCTCCAGCTCGACCAGTGATTTGAGACTGCACAAAGTAGAAGATTGGTGTCTTGTTGTATCGGAGACCTAGATCCACTACGGGCCGCTAAGTCGGAGTAAGTAAAGACATAGTAGAAAACATTTAACAAATGTTGTGCCAACTGAATGCGAATTAAATCCCACTGTAGAATGTTTCTTACAAGAAAGTTCTTTAGGGTTCCGCACCCAAAGGGTAAAACGGGACCCTATTACTAAGACTCCGCCGCGCCGTCTGTCCGTCTGTCTGTCTGTCCAGGCCCGTCTCATGTACCGTGATGATTAGACAGTTGAAATTTTCACAGATGATGTATTTCTGTTGGCGCTATAACAACAAATACTAATAACAGGTAGACGTAAATATTCACAGAATATTGAGTTAGTTTTATTACTTATTTACTTTAAAAATAAATAAGTAATTAAAGTAAAATAAAATTAATATTTAAGGGGGCTCCCATACAACAAACATGTTTTATCCAATTTTTTTCTCGGTCTTAATAACGATAACAGGTAGAAACTTGAAATATTTTTATAGATAATGGTACGGAACCCTTCGTGCGCGAGTCCGACTCGCACTTGGCCGGTTTTTTATTTATTAGGCACATAAGCTAGTGACAAAGTTAAGAAAACACAATACGAAGTATTACATTATATAATACAGTGATGAAAAGCCTTTCGACGCAAAACGCCAAACACGTGTAATGCCAAATCCTGGTTATGCCAAACATGCATAATGCCAAAATTGCATAAAAACTAAATACGCTAAATACCAAACACGTGTATTGCCAAACACGCATAATGCCAAAGCTAAATACGCTAAATGCCAAATACGCATAATGAACATTTTAAGAGACATATAATGTCAAAATGTGGTTCACGTACGTATAAGCCAAATTGGATACTTAGGCTACAAGCATACGTTTTGCCTGATTATTAGGCAGGATGTATGCTTGTTTGCCACCATCGAAGTTTACCGGTTTTTTGATATTATATTACCCAAGATATCCCATACAGCATACACCACAGTAATGATCTATCTATGGTAATAATAGTACCTACTTTATCTACAAAGGTTGACTGATTCGTTTACTGGCCACTTAGGATTAATATTATTGCTATTTTACATGACAAGTGTGTGTGTGTGTGTGTGTCAATCAATAATTATCATTCAATATTAACTTGTTGAATATGTCTGGAAACCAGGATCTAATTTTTACCGTAAACCAGAATGTTTAAAAAAGAACGTAAGGTTATAATACCTTACGTTTTTTTTAAACATTTTTTTTTTGCGTGGATTTTTTTTTCATTACGCAAAACGACAAAGTGGCGTTTTGCGTTTTTGGCACCAAGCATTTCGGCATTCTGCGTATTTGGTATTGTGCTTATTTGGCATTCTGCGTATTTGGTATTATGCGTATTAGGTATTTTGCGTGGATTTTTTTTCATTACGCAAAACGACAAAGTAGCGTTTTGCGTTTTTGGCATTATGCATCGAAAGGATGATAAGTTCTGATAGAAATTTTGTATGGTAAAATATATTTCACCTTACTTGACTTTACTGAGACCTCAAGGGACTTTTTGAGAGAACTTAAAAGTGATTGCGTTGTTTTAGAAAATAAAACATAAACCATATGACATCTCATTTTCCCGCCAAGTCTTTCAAAAAGATTATTTTTTTATTAATCTTTTCATAAAGTAACTTTAAATTAATAAAGTATCGTCACCTTTGAGCTTTGCCCATAGCACTATATGCGGGGTAGAACAGACATCAGTGAACCAAGTGGGCCTCCTAGCGTGCGCCGCCGCGTAACACTCCGGGCAAGCTTCAATCTCCCCCATCTCCGCGCGACACGACCTTACCAACGTACGTGCAGCCGCAGTCAATTTCGATTGCACTGTAACATCAACATAACATTGTTAGTATTAAATTAAAATGTCAATGCCTGCAGAAGCATTTTGCATTCGATAAGCGTCTAACTAGACAACGACTTTGCACTACCAAAAAATCCTCTGTCAAACCCCAAATGACTATTCTTTACTCAAAATACCATGAGATAAAACAGTATACCGAAAATAATCACCATTTAATAAATAGCGATGCAAACAAAATAGCATGCGCCATTTCCATTAATTTCTAATTAATAAATAAAAGATTATATATTTAAATTTAAATAGAAAAATACTAAAACAGCAAAATTATACTTATAAACTACATAAAGGCTAAGTAAAATAAATAAAAAACACAACAGACCAAAACCCTGCTCACATGTGTTGAATAAAATGCTGTTGTGCAGTATCCATTGCACGTCAGCTACGAAAGCTTCAGTGCTTCCATAGTGCCCAGTGGTAATGTTTTCTTTCATGAGTTTCAGATCCATGGGGTGGACTACATATTTCTCGTAGTCTGGGAATAGGGTACGGTCTACCGGTTGCATAAACGGTTCCACCTGGAATTAAGAAGGTGAAGAGAATATGATTACAATCCACCACTACAATGCCTCACAAAAGGAATACATCGCTAGCGGTATGGATGGACTGGACACGGAACAGAGTGACCGGCAGCGTGGTGAGCGAATTTTTTCTTCATTGCGCGATCGAAACGCTCACCGCACAGCAGTTAATTGGCATCACACGCCATGTATTAGGAAATCGCTCAACACGCCGCCGGCGCGATGGTCGATCTGGGGGGCGATTTTTGAATCGGTGACTAATTCTCACGCTATGACATCAATTACGAGTGCTCTTTTTTCTCTCGAAAATTCTCGAAAGATATTTATTTGTCTTAGTAATCAATTTGTAAAGAATGTACAAAATATTATGTTATGTACCAAAGTCACAGTATAAATAAGTATACAGTATTTTGTCTCGGCAGTGTCCTTGAAATAACTTTCTACGGCCGCTAGCGGCTGCTTTACTTCACTAGTACTTAGAATAGAACTTTGTGATAAACATTATGTTAATTAATCGAGGTTAATTAAGTTGATAATTTTCAATCTTTATCAAAATAAAATTAGTGATCAAATTTAGTAAAGATAAAAAATTGCCTTTTACACCAAATCATTTGGATGAATAGGATAGATCTTACATGATTATTATGAGTGACGTACACGGTCGTAACACAGAAATAAAGAATAACTAAAAATAATGTTATTTTTATAGTCTTACCTTGCTAATTCAGTTGGTAAATGAAAAAAACAGGTTATATGGTGTCGATATTAATAAATTCAAACATCCATACACTGGTAATACAGTCGGTAATCAATCAATAAATAAGTCAATAATTTCGTGCCATTATTTACGTAAATGCGCGAGAGCGTCGATGTCTGCGGAGCGAACGCGACTGTTGTGAACCGATGCAAACCGAGATTTCGTAGCACGTCGTTTCGGCCGCTTTGTATTAAGACATAATACTGTATACTAACTTGTTCTGTGGCAAAGTAGTTCATTTGATATATTTTAACCATATTATATAATTAAAAAGTCTAGCGAAGATTGTTTGTCTTTTTGGCCAATTAAATTAGAACTTAAGATTATATAACGCTATTGAAAGTGTCATTATAGGTATAGCGAAATTGCAATTTTACACTATACTCTTACCTATATTATAAATGTTTGCTAGCACTTTTACATGAGTCACCATAACATCGTCGTTTTGTAAGTATATTTGCATGTTCTTTGCTAAACCCATATTATGATAATTGATACAATATCTTTGTATGTATAAGATATTATACATACTAATATCTGTTTTGAGTGTAGGAAAGTTTATTTTTATTTTATTTTTTATTTTTTAACTTACATTATATTTAGTTAATTTATCAAACTCCTTAATTTTTTACTGGCAGTAGTATATATTGCTATTCTTTCACCATTTTTATTTTATTTTTAGAAGTTTTACGTAAAATAAAAATCTCTCGCGTAGCTGTTGAAGTAATCTTGTTCTGTTAAATCTGAATGATTCATCAACTCTAATTTGATTTTGAAACATACATTTTCTTCTTATAATTTTTTTGTGTCATTGCATTCATTGTAATGTATTTGTTCAATTTGATCGACATAGTGATTACTTGAACTAAATGTTTGTATAATTTTATGATACTAAGTTATATCGATTGTACTAGTTTACCATTCGAAACGAAAGAATAGGTATTAAATGTGCTGCTTAACATCTACATCTGCTAATAGGGAAGCATGACAAAATTCAAGATTCGAGAACACAGCACACATCAACACTTACACACGCATACATACATAACAATTTTATTATTAGAAGACTAGAAGAAGACGGGTGTAAGCGTCATCACTATCGATTTGGGGCGCCAGAGTGAGAGGGCGCGATGCGTCACGCGTCGTATGCGGGACTGCGCACAACGCGCAGATAAGTAGCGGCAACAAGGTCATTCCGCCGAGCGCGGCGTGTCCCGCCCGCCCGCCACGCTACGCCATACATACATTTAAACATAGCGACAGAATGGTGAAAGTAGCCATAACAAACTATAGCTATAGTTATCTTAGCTCTTGGTTCATTTAACTCATCTAACATTATAAGCATTAAGTTACAATTATTGTGTCATGCATTATTCAATTTTTTTTCTGACTTTACTATTGCATTTAAATGCGTTTTAAATACAAAACATGTTGAGAAAGTGTAAGAAAATGAATTCGCGTTCTTGTACAATGACTCATTGTTATTGATAAATACCTACTTCGTAAAATTATTGTATTCTCTTATATTTATTGTAAGCATACAACTACTACCTAAAATCTAATGGTTAGCACAAAATGTTAATTTTGAACACAAGAGAATAGGAATCCATATAAATATATTACTATATGCTTGGAGACCAGTTTTATATTACATTAGCTGGTGTAGGTATACTGTGGTAGGTATAACTCGCGTTAGCATTTCATGAGTACAAATAAAAAGTTTTTATTACCCCATTGAGATCCATCATACGTTCCATGGCATGTTTTAGCAGCTCACACAGCCTGCCTAAGGATATTTTCTTCATAGCTGGTGATCTGAAATTGCAAACAAGTAACTCCAATATTAACTTTAATTGAATCAACATACCATCACCAGCTGCTTTTAATGCAAACATAATGAAAATTGTAATTAGCAGGTATAAGGCACAATTTTGCAAAAAATTTTAACATATAATTTCTATAAAGATTATGAGAAAATGCTGTTGAAGACTTTTAATGATTGAGATAACCTAAAATGGACAGATAAATTAATGTTGAACTTAATTTTTATTTAACATTTATTCAGTTAACACATTTAAAATTATTATTTATTTTTGTTTTTTGTTTTTTATGTATTAAGGCATTACCCATCAATTGTAGCAAAATGACTTCATTTCTGCCATTGATGATTATGAGTGACAGTCATAGGCTATTTACTACTTAAATTTTTTCTATACAGAAAATGTGACCATCATACATTAATTATTTGATTTGATTTGCCAAACAACTACAGAACAACATGGTTACTGATTTTTATCATACTTTTTTTTTATACAGGGTAATAGTATTAAGTTGAACGTATTATATGAACAACAAACCTAGTTTCTGAGCTTTCTGCGTGTAGAACACCCATGCATTCTGGACATACCCAGTTCTTCTCAGTGTTGATCTTGCTCCTCTCAACTCCACTTAGACATTTGTAATGGTATGATCGTGGACACACTGTGCAGGCCATTGGTGGGTGGACTTTCTCATTGGGGGCCAGTTCCACAGCCCAGTGGCACCGCCAGCAATAAGGGTCTGAACGCAGCTTACTAGTACTGTCTTGAACCTAGACAAATTCAATGGATTAAATTGCCATTATACTTAAACACACCATTTTTAAAACAACATTATATATTTATTAAGTTGACTATTATAAAAAGTGTACTAACATATTGACAAGTAGCCATTTTGTGAATCTTGAATGTATGTCAGGAAAATCCTATTCTCACAAAAACAAATGATATCTACCTCCAATAAAATAGTTTACTAATAAAATGCCAAATATAGTATCATCAAGGTGGGTATGGAATATAGACTTACAAAATTCTCAGCAACTCTTTTCTTTTTTGGAGAACTTGGCAGCTGATGAGTTTTGATCTCCTTACTTTTGGTATCTTCCATTTCTTCATCTGTGCCCTCGTCAGACTCCCTTTGAACCTTAGAAGTGACAGAGTTTAAAAACTGCTTTACCTTATTTACAAATTCGGGATTTTGGGACCTCATTGATCTTTTCACAGCGGTTTTGTCCGATTTCTCACTGCAATTACTCTTCTGTGAGTTGACACTGCTGCGTCTGACATCATGAATTTTGTCTGCTTCAACAGAAATATTGAGACTAGTGTTTGAAGCATCTAATGGTGTTCTAGACTTTCTTGTTTTGCTAGTGAGCTGTGTGCATTCACTTATTATTTTGGATTCTTTGGCAGAGTTAATTAGAGATTTTAACTCCCTACTAATGCTCTTGTTATGTTCTTTCTCTAATGATTCACAATCTACATCTACTTGTGATTCATTTGTTACTTCCTTTTCCATATCAGTTTCAGTCTGAGAAACGTTTTTAGCATCATCAACTTTGCATTTTTTTGTAACTTCAAGTTGCCCATTAATAGAGGATTTTGCAGACATTGGTTCATTGCTTGATTTCATATTCACTACATCAAGAGATTGATTTTCTTTATTTATAGTTAGCTTTGTAGCCTCCTGAGGTTGCTCTTTTGGTGGAGAGGCACATGTAGATTTTTGAGGTTCAGGATTCACCATATTTGACTTTGCTGGAGAAATGCTTTTAACTGGTGACTTTTCTGGTGGTTGAACTTGAGCTTCTTTCTTACTAGAAGAATCTACGATGTCATCAGATTGATCTGGCAGGAGAGTCTTTTCCTGTACTTTACTTGATTGAGTTTCATTTGTTGGTGATTGTGTTGTTTTTAATGTATCAGGTGATTTAAGAACTTTGTTTCCTTTAGACGGAGACTTAGAAACCTGTTGCATTGGTTTCTGGGGGCACTTAGGAGGTGAAAGTGTTAAGCTACTGGCTTCCTCACTGGTCGCCACTGGAAGCTGTAGATCACTATGTTGAGAGGAATTATCCTCCTCTTCACTTACTTTCTCTACTATCACAATCATTTCTACATTACCATTGGAACCGGTCACCTCTTGAGCCTCAGAAACATCCTCCGTGGTGGAGGATACATCCGTCTCCATGTGAGCTTCTGAACTCTCCTCCATCACCTGAGAAAAAGATATTTGTATTTTTAGCATGACCTTTGATATGGGACAATTTACAAATAATAACTAGGATATCACAGCGATATCCTAACAATAGACAAGTGAATATTGAGCGAGCGAACCGGTCATTACCCAAGTTCAGACACCCAGCCAGATACCTATTGAATTGATACATAGGTTCAGTTTAGTACATCCATACAAAACACACGTACACGGCCTTACCTCACGTTGTTGTTTCGAAGAGATGTTTGACGTAAACTTATTCGTTCTCTAACCCGTATCAGTTAGTGCAATTCTGGTTTAGTTTACCATTCATGTAATCTTTAGTAAACTAATAAAAATGCAAGTCAAAAAATATCATTTGCAAGCGAAGAAAACCACACATCGCCATGGCAAGTGCAACTAACTTCATTGCCGTATTTTGGTTGGCTGCTTGGCAAGACGTTGATTACCTGACTTTGCATCTCGCTCTACTAAATATCTGTCCCTTAATGCTTGGTAATAGGGTTGAAAATTAATAATCTAATAAAATACCGCTTTCTCTGTTTCACAAAAAGAAAACTTAATAAAATGAAGTTCGTGTTTGTTATTATTACACAAAGTTTTTAGTGCATTGGTTATAGTTTTGATATTTTTTTAGCATTACTAACTGTTATTTTACGGAAATATCATGAGATTTTCGGAAATGCATCTTTCTATACCATTAATGATTGTTTATTATCATCAAACAAAGAAAATGTATTAAAACTTGCCTCTATGAGGTACATATCTTTGCCTTTGAAAAATATTTCATACCTAATTGCCAGTTTTCTGTCACTATTATATTTTGACAGATGATCGCTTGAGTGGAGTGGAGTGGTGGTTGGTTCCCATCATCACAGCAGTAGGGTGATTTTACAGTAAATATTAAACTTTTTCCATTTTATTTGAAAAGAAATGGAGTTTATCGAGCTTATATTAATTAATAAATTGGACGGAGTTATACTTAAGTATCCACATTCGGAAAATGTAGATGGTACTGTATGTATAACTGGTCATCACCTTATTTTAAGTTCAAGGAAAGAAGGCGTTCACGAGTTATGGGTAAATTATAATGATTTTAAACTCAGTCTCTTTAAAAGAAAGACCAAAATTTTATTTTTGAGACTTACTACTTTGTTACTTTCCTAAAGCCCTGAAACAAAGATTGTTTCTTATGTTTTTTTTAATTTACAGCTACTTCACAAAAACATAGACAGCATAGAGAAAAAAGAAAACAAGCCGAGTAGTGGTATAACACAAGGAGGATCTCTATTTCTCAAATGCAAGGATCTGAAGATATTTCAACTGGACATTTCATCCTCTATGGAATTAAATCAGATGGCACAGACTTTGGAGAACTTATCTAGTCTTCAGGATCCTAGTTTATTTTACCCATTCTTTTATAGACATATGCACCCAATAGTAGAGAATGGATACACTTTATACAGGTAGGTAACTACAAATAAATATCTTAATTATTTTTATTTGTAAACATAGACAAACTACTTTGCTTTACCTGATGTTAAGCAGTAGCGGAGTCAAGATGTGAAGATAGCTTGTGAAGCAAGATGAGTAACTTGCCATCCTCATGTGCGAATCTGCAAGTTAAGTAATAAATTGTGTAAAAAGAAAAAGTGTGCACTTTAACTGTTTTTCTATCACTGACTCATGACCAGTGATCGGAATAGGTAGGGCAATTTTTTGTACTTGCCATATGTTGTATTACTATGGACATTCCCGAAATATTGTTGATAAACAATTTGAATGCTGTAGAAAGAGACAAAAACAAGTGCGTTCTTCTAGCGGCGGAGCCCGCGATTGCATTCTTTTGTTTCCAAAAGCCGTGTTGTGCGGCAAAATCGTGCGGCAACATTGCACGTGTGCACAATGGAAATTGGCAACGCGTCGCTAATGTAAGTTTGACAACGTCGTGGTGCCCACTGCCAATACATAAGACAAGCCTTCTTTTATCATGTTTATAAAAAAATGTTTCAGTTAGAATCTAGCGTAATGTCCATATTAACATCAACGTTTACGGTCAATGAACCAAAATAGCTCTACCTATTCCGATCACCGCTCATGACACTCACATAACATATATAAGGTTTAACATATTTAAAAAAATTTATACTTTGGTTGTTTTAACAAGCTTGTTAATACACTATCCCATTAGGGTTTGCCTGTATTGTAAATCGTTAAATATATAAATCTATCTAAAATCATACTTATGTGAAATAATATTGAAACCAGTCATCAGTAATTGTTTGAATAATTATTACTATTATTATTTTTATCTGCAATTAGAGTTTTGCATACATGAGTGTGAGTTGATTAATCCAAGGGATAACCATAAATAATAATAAAAAAATAAACTTATTAACTTACTTAACTTAACTTAACTTACTATTAAGTAATATGTACATTTAAAGAAATACTTTACATTTCAGTGTTGAAGGAGAGTATACAAAAGTTTTAGCAACAGAGGAGTGGCGTGTGTCCCGGGTGAACCAAAACTACTCAGTGTGCACTAGCTACGGCAAAGCTGTTGTTGTGCCCAAGAACATAGATGATGAGACTTTGGCAGCTGCAGCTACGTTTCGGCAAGGTGGCAGGTTCCCTGTGCTCTCATATAGACATAATAATGGGGTAAGAGTGACAATTTGATATACTCATTTGTTGTTTATGTTTTACATTTGTATATTTTAATAACCTTACAACTTGTTTTTTGAAACATTTCTATCAATTGAGTCTTAAAAGAAATACCCAAATATTTATCCCAACTATGCAATATGCATACAATAATAATTATATATAAAAATCTCTACAACAGTTTTTAACCTTTCAGTTAATGTGTTCTGAGTAAAAAGTAAATATTTTTATGTTAATATTTGAAATATATTATAGTATTCTATTCTAGTTAAACTTACTTAGATGAATAACTGCTGCACTCAGATAACTCATTTTCTTTAAATGAATAATAAGGACCTAAGATTTTTCATAAAAAATTAGTGCTTTAGATAGATAGATAAATAAATACTTTATTGCTCACACAAATTAAACAAAAAAAACAGTTACTTACACATAATCTTATGCTCACACAAATGAAAACAAAAAAAAAAGTTACTTACACATAATCTTAAAGTTAGTATGGGCAAAGGCGGTCTTATCGCTAGAGGAGATTGCTGACTTTATTACATTAACGAAAGTCATAGTAACATAAGGTTTACTCAGAAAGACTCGGGCACTTTTTAAAACATAACTTTGTACAGGCAGTGATGATGCGCGCCGGTCAACCACTGTACGGGCCGAAACATCGGCGGTGTAGGCCTGACGAAGCGATCCTCAACATGGTGGTGGCCGTTGGGACCAAGGGCGCTATCTACGACTTACGCAGCTCAAACTCCATATCACAGCAGCAGAATAAAGGTGTGCTGTCTTTGTGGGCGTCTAGTTGGTTTTAAGCTGGCAGATGATAGGTAGAATGGAGTAGAAGAGATTAGCGTACGAACGGTATGCCTGTGGGTGCAGCTTTTTATAAAACCTGCTATGTCCAACAAATATCCTACCTGTTTAGGTAGTATATTTGTAGGTAAATGTTTATTTAATCTATGGATTTAATTAACTGTATGTAACTTACATTGTGTAATTGGTTTAACCCTTTAACGGGCACAGCGTGTTCAAATTTTTCATTGGTTTTCGACCTTATCTCAATTGTATAAAGTTCAAAATGTGGTGGCAATATATATGCCACTGCCCTATAAAGGGTTAAAGGCTTTCAAGTATTTTTTCTAACACTGTATAAAAAACGTCATCATCATCATCATCATCATCATCAGCTCATTTTTTTTTTATGTACCCACTGCTGGGGCACGAGCCTTCCCTATGGATGGATAGCAAGAATGGGCCATAAACCACCACGCGGGCCCCGTGCGGATTGGTGGTTTTTTTTTTCAACGTTTGCTAATGCAACCGGGACCAACGGCTTTACGTGCCTTCCGAAGCAGGAGGAGCTCGAGATGATACATTTTTGGTCACCCATCCGACGACCGGCCTTTGCGAAAGTTGCTTAACCTCAGCAATCGCAGACCGGGCGCGTTAACCACTGCGCTATCGAGCTCCTCCTTCTCCTAAAAAACGTATGAAATCATAAATTTTAAAAAGTTTACTGTTAACAGTTTTAGATTATTGTTTCTTGTTTTTAGAAATAGTAATGATATACTATACTTACTACACTGTCTTGGAGTAATGCTAAATATATTTTTACTTTTTCCAGGTGGCGGTACCGAAAGTAATTCGAATTACTCACAATGGAAGATTTACAACCGATCAATGGACGATGTAGATAATCAACAACAGTTGCTGGAAAGCTTTTCAAAATTAATAGAAGGTATAATGTGGTTATGAGCTCATATTATGTATTGTCATAGACAAGAAAGCGCACTATATCTCACACACTCATACACTAGCACATTTCAGATGAGATAGAGTGCTTTCCCATAGTAGAATAATAACAATAAAAACTATTTTGAGTATCTATTAGAAGTTCTTAATCAACTATTTCATCCATATCATCTTGACAGGGGTGATCTGCCACAGTACTATTTTTGCGAAACTTCCTACCACTATCGACAGTTCTGTGGAACCAGTTTACAGCGGCGATTTTACTGGGCCGTTATGATTTCGGGACCTTGAAGAAATGAGCCTACTATTTCCTCAAAGACTAGCAACACCGCTTGTAAGGTGACAAATGGAAAGTTTGTCACCTTACAAGCGGAAGATCCATAGCTACCACTGTTATTTTTTTTTTAATATCACTCGTCCTCTAAACACAAGACTATTATTTTCAATTCTCAAGAACCTTAAATTTAATAATAATATGTAGCGTTAAACTTCCGGTAACTTACTCGTTTTGTTTTCTAAAGTTTTTAAAGTTACGCGAACACTACACATTTAAATAAAACAACTTTTACGGATCTACTCGCGTTTATTTTATACATTACTTTTTAATGTTTATCCTGACGTTTCGAACCGTTTGCAGGGTCCGTGGTCACAGGGAGACTGAGACGGAGACTGTTGGTCGTCTCATAATTAGTTAGTAGCTTGTATACCCTCATTTAGATTTAATCAGGTGCGTTCCGTTTTACGTTAATCGTTGTTCTCTAGCGGGTATTTGTGGTTTATCAAATCTGACGTAATGGTGGGCCCTCCTAGTGCATTTTCGCATACTGCAGACTTATTTTCGCGCCTATGCTTAACGTCAGCTATATGTTCTATAACTCGGGTTCCTACACTTCTCTTTGTTTGCCCGATGTACTACGTTACCACGGATCTTGCAAAGGGTTCGAAACGTCAGGATAAACATTAAAAAGTAATGTGTAAAATAAACGCGAGTAGATCCGTAAAAGTTGTTTCATTTAAACTTAATCGTTTATCAAGTTTGGGTGCAGCATACAAGCACCGCCTCCCGGCCGCAAACGTGTGCCAAAATTAATGTGTAACAACTGCAAGCAACCATACATCCCAAACTGATAGACCGACCAGAATTTCGCCACTTCACGTGACATCCATAGACGCTGTTCGCTAGTCGAAAGCTGCGCTGCGACTAAAAAAAACTAGTTTTATTTTGTTAGCTGTAAGCTGTACACTATAGTTTTAACTTTATTACCTTGATCTTAAAGTATAAAGACTAAAAATCAAAGAGTTCAACGGATGCAAACGGTTAATTATTTCAGCATGCAATGACCGTGAGATATCAAGTGACAAATGGATATCGAAATTGGAGTCGTGTGGTTGGCCCGAGAGCGTCAGGAACGCACTGCACACTGCTTGCATCGTGGCCCAGCATATACATCAAGTAAGGTCACAGAGCTATCTATTATTATATTATCATCACCATCCATTTATGACCCTTTTATGTCTCCACTGCTGGGGCACGAGCCTTCCCTATAGATGGATAGGGAGAACGGACCATAAACCACCACGCGGGCCCAGTGCGGATTGGAGGTTGTTAACGACTGCTAATGCAGCCGGGACTAACGGCTTTACGTGCCTTCCGAAGCACTTAGAAGCTCCAGATGATACATTTTTGGTCATCCTTCCGATGACCGGCTTTTGCGAAAGTTGCTTAATCTTAGCAATCGCAGACTGGGCGCTTTAACGACTGCGCCATCGAGATCATCTCTAATATTATGAATAGGTAAAAATTGTTTGCATATAGGCCTGTAGGGGGTAATTTCTGGAACCTCTGAATCTTCTTTTTTAACTTTTACGTTTCCGCGATACACGTATCACCGCGTTCACGTTTGAGTTATACTTCGGCGGAGTAAAATGTGGCTGCAGCTTTAAAGTAGTCGTGACGTCACTTCGTAGTCGTATATGTAGTGGTGATATTAGGTAGTGGACTATACGTGTCCACGGGGCAACTGGCTCGAGACACTAGTCTTAAAGTACCGGATGAAGAATGCGCTTCGGCGCGTCCTGATCTGGCGTTATGACCTGACGCAGGTATCTTGTGTTTGCACAAGGATGTGTGACACCTACTTTGTAACCTGACGGTTGGTAGGGGGTGTCAGTATAAACCCAAATGTCCCACGCCACGTCAAAAACAGGTTCCAAAAATAACGATGTCCAATGAAAACAATCGATAATCTCTTTTTCCCCTTTCCTTCCCATAATTTATGCATTTTACTCCATTAATTTTTATTCACTAATTATTATTCGTACAAAATTACAATTCACAGCAATTACTGTGTATTTTAACTGAAAAACACCAATAAAATCAAAGAATACTTTTCATCTCTTACCTCTTCTACCGATTCAATGCCACCTGCAGAGGTCAATATTGTCAAATTGATAAGAAAAACAATGACTTCCGGCCCAGCGGCGCCTTTAGGACCATAATGTCCACTTCTTAAAATGACCACTTCCCAAAAGGACCACATCCCATAATGACCATTCCCAGATCGTCCACTTCCCATAACGACCACCTTCCAATATGTCAATTTCCCAAAACGTCTACTTTTCAGGCTACTTAAGAAAAGCTAAAATTTAATAGTGGTATAATATTTGTTCAACAAGCTGGAAGGGCTAGGATTCCTCCTAGCCTTTTCAGCAAACAGAAAGCAGGAAAATATATTTGGATATGTATAAGATAACACAAGTTAACAGGCCACTTATAATATATTTAATATTTTTCCTTGGAATTTTTTCTTTCCAAGGAAGTGATGCGATGATATATTTCGAATGTAGGAAATTTGAAGTGTTTAAAATTCTTGTTGTTAATTATGCACAATTTTTGTTAGGCTGAGTATAATTCTTCAGTTCGGAAACAAGTGATTATTTTTTAGTTAAGTATATTGATAGCTTTAAAGTAGTCGTCGCGTCACTTCGTAGTTTTATTTTTAAATATGTTTTATTTAAACTTTTGTCAGTTACAAGGGAACGCATCTTTTATGTTACAGAAAGCGGAACCAGTCTTGGTCCACGGCACTAGAGGCGAGGACGCAACGTTGCTTGTGTGTTCGTTGGCCCAAATCATTCTAAATCCTGATTGCAGAACTTTAAGAGGGTAAGTATTGCACACGCAGCGCACGCAATAGACAGATAGATAAATACTTTATTGTTCACACAAATAATAACAAAAAAAATACAGGTACTAGCATGGGCAAAGGCGGTCTTATCGCTTTAACCGATCTCTTCATTTATTATTTTCTTCATTAATGCAATATTTGTTCCGGTGACAATAATTTTCACACTATACAACGTATAATTTATTACTACGCCCCGGTGGCCGAGTGAAAAGCATTCGGCTCGATATATGGAGGTCCTGAGTTCAATTCCCATCCCCATTCCCATTCTCAAGTTTAGTTTCCATGCCTTAAAATACTGAGTTTCTTGCATCACTACCCTGGACGGAGTCGGGTGAGCGATGGCTGGCGCTCCCGGCTTCTGCGTCGGCGTCGGTCGCGCTGGCCCCTGGTCGCCCGCGCTTCACTCTGCGTTCCGAGGACGCCTGGCAGCTAGTAATGAGGCACCTGCAGTAGGGATGTTCCTCAAACATTGTATCAAAATCCTACTAATATCCTAAAAGTTTGTAAGTATGGATGGATGGATGTTTGTTACTCTTTCACGTAAAAACTACTGAATGGTTTTGGATGAAATTCGGCATACAGATAGTTTATAACCTGGATTAACACATAGGATAGTTTTTATCCCAATATATCCACGGGAATGAATGGAAACTGTCAAAGTGGATGTTTGTTACTCTTTCACGTAAAAACTACTGAATGGATTTGGATGAAATTCGGCATACAGATAGTTTATAACCTGGATTAACACATAGGATAGCTTTTATCCCGATATTCCCACGGGAATTAATGGAAACAGTCAAAGCGGTACGAAGTCCGCCGGGTCCACTAGTAATATCATATTTATGTATAGGTCGCACAAAACTTCTAGTCCCCTCTGAAGTTGCTTCGTTGCGCAGCTGTACAGTCAGGCCCTACCGCTCGTCCCCGCTTTCGCCCTACTAACACCTATTTTTTACTACTGCGACGCGAATCGCGCCAACTTCAGAGGAGACTAGAAGTTTGTCGCGACCTATACCTAGGTTATTTACTTACTTACTTATTTCTTTTAAAAACATATAACGAAGATTAACGCATACTACTTATTATGGATATCACAAGCTGCTTATACAGATTTATCAGTTGCACCGGCCGTGGTCACGGGCTGACTTACTTATGTCTATTTTCCCAGCCTCCAAGCCCTCATAGAACGCGAGTGGCTGCAAGCAGGCCACCCGTTCTACTCCCGCCACCGCTGCGGCCCGTACGCTTCGCCGCAACCGCGAGCCGCGCCAACCTTCACACTGTTACTGGACTGCATCAGGCAGTTCCTGGAGCAGTTCCCTTGCAGCTTCGAGTACCGGCAGTCCTTCCTTATCACGCTCTTTGAGCATTCTTACGCTAGTCAATTTGGTAAGTAGTGATCGTTAACTTATGCGTTAGATTTGTGTGGTCAGAAGACCCTTTTTGAAAGAATGTATCTGGAGGTAGGAATTGGAGGAAACATGCTTGGGTAGTTTGAACATTCCGTAAAAATATATGAAACTGGTGTTAGGACCGAAAGTGGTGATGCTACGAAGCGATTCATCGAACAAATATGCGATATAGAAATAGAAATAGAAATAATCTTTATTAACATTGAAACTTACATACTTTTGACAAGTAAGTAACATATATATATAACGCGTTTACAAAAAAAAAGAAGAATACATGCCAAAAGAATAAAGTTGCCAGCGGTTTCCACACTAGGACGAGCCTGACTTGTGGCAAACCCAACGTGAACATGATGCCAAGAATGAGATTAAACTAAATATTGAAATTAAAATAAAGGAAGTTAAAAGAATAATAATAATAATGAGAATAATATGCTTAAGCAGTTCCAAGAAGTGGGACGTTTATAGGCTGATGATGATGATACTTTGTGAGGCGTTGATTGAAGTTGACTGAGTTAAGATTTAACTCTTTCACAGTCAGAGGGATGTATATTCCTACCACATTTTGAACTTTATTTGATTGATATAAGATTGAATACCAATGAACTTATTCATAAGTTCTGTCTGTTAAAGGGTTAAGATTTAAGCGTGTCTAGAAAATATGCGATGCTATAGGTCCTATACCCAATACCCAGTAGCCAATACCTTATAGTATAGGGTATTGGCTGACGAGGAAACGAATCTGAATTTTGAACTTTATTTGATTGATATAAGATTGAATACCAATGAACTTATTCAAACATGTTCTGTCTGTTAAGGGTTAAGATTTAAGCGTGTCTAGAAAATATGCAATGCTATAGGTCCTATACCCAATACCCAGTAGCCAATACCCTACACTATAGGGTATTGGCTGATGAGGAAACGAATCTGAATTTTGAACTTTATTTGATTGATATAAGATTGAAAACCAATGAAATATTCAGTATAGGGCCCCTATACCATCACATATTTTCTAGACACGCTTAAATCTTAACCTTATCCTATCCTATAGTATAGGGTATTGGCTGATGAGGAGACGCTGTAATCTAGAATGTTGTGATAATAATTAAAAGAAAATGCTTTGATGGTTTGGATATGTCGTTACAGAATGTTCATGAGGTGATTATTAGAATAGAGAAGGCCGTTAAGCGACCAATTTGTTCGATGTGCTTAAGAAGATAAGAAGGAAAACATATTCTGAATTTAAGATCCTGTATGATATGAGCGCGGGGCTTTACAGATCATTCGAAATCAGTTGTATCCACCTTATTAGAAAACATTCGAAGAACTCTATGATCCGAATCGAATAGTGCTATTCTCATTTCCAGGCACATTCCTCTGCGACAATGACGAAGAGCGCGAGTCCCGCGGCGTGTACGAGCAGACCACCAGCTTCTGGTCGTGGGTCAACCAGCCGGATGAACTGCCTGCGTACATCAACCCGCTTTATGACCCCACGCCTGGTGTCATATGGCCTTCGGTGGCGCCCATGAGCTACGTCATCTGGGAAGGTATTGTGAACCTTAACACTATTGAAATACAGTGGAGTTCTGCTTGCCGCAAGTTTTGTATTAGCTACTTTGTGGAGACTTAACCTAACGAGCTGCCAGCCTCCATCAACCCGCTTTATGACCTCACTCCTGGTGTCATGTCATCTGACCTTCGGCGGTACCTATAAACTATATCATCTGGGAAGGTATTGTAAACCAATATAGATTAAATTAATCATATGGCCTTCGGTGGCACCCATGCGCTACGTCATCTGGAAAGGTAACGTGAACCTTAGAACAAATTAAACTTTTCACAATATCCTATCATCATCATCATCAGCTCATTTATGTCCCCACTGCTGGGGCACGAGCCTTCCCTATGGATGGATAGGAAGCCATAAACCACCACGCGGGCCCAGTGCGGATTGGTGGTTGTTAAAGACTGCTAATGCAGCCGGGACCAACGGCTTAACGTGCCTTCCGATGCACGGAGGAGCTCGAGTTAATAAATTTTTGGTCACCCATCCGATGACCGACCTTTGCGAAAGTTGCTTAACCTCAGTACTCGCAGACCGGGCGCGTTAACCACTGCGCCATCGAGCTCCTCCCTACCACCACCCTATACCTCATTCAAACTGAAAATATCCACAGTTTAGATACATAAAGCATTATGAATACAAAATAACAATTTTAAATAAGCTAGTTTACCATAGTAGTGTTCCAACAGTTAAAAATAAAGAAGAGAAATATAAATAGTCTGTTCAGTAGTTAACGATTTCAGGTGAAACGCAATTCCATCTTCGGTCTTATTATGTCTTACCATAAATAGAGACGAAAGCCAAACGCTTTTCAAAGTAATCGTATACGTTACAATTCCAGAGCTCTACCTCCGCTGGCTGGTGGAACAACACACGGAACAACGTGAAGAGCAGTACCGCGCGATACGCACGCGCGAACAACAGATGCGCTCTCAAGCTCAACAGCTACGGAGGGAGCTATTCGAAGTGGCACAACAGTACTACGAGGGCAAGGACGTGATATGCGATAAGTAGCTAAGCATTCACTAAAGAGCTCGATGGCGCAGCGGTTAACGCGCTCGGTCTGCGATTGCTAAGGTTTATTCAACTTTCGTAAAAGCCGGTCATCGTATGGGTGATCAAAATGTATCTTCTCGAGCTTCCAAAGCAAAGGCACGTAATGCCATTGGTCCCGGATGCATTCATTAGCAGTCGTTGACAACGGTTGTCTATTGTTTGCCCGAAAAATATAAGCAATAATACTCATATGCCCGAATTTTATTTGCCCGAATTGTTTGTTTACCATAAAAGTTATGTGACATACTCTTGTTTGCCCGAACATTATATTCCATAATGATACGAGTGCCATACGTATTGTTATCCATTTTATTAATTGCAATAATATTATTTAACAGAATATTTCAACGCCATACTAAATTAATTTCTAATACGTCCAAGCAAAGCTATTGGCTTTCTGGCTTTCTGGCGTTGTTTTACGTGTTCTAACCTAACCTAATCAAACCTAAACCTATTGATCGTTTAGTTTAAACCGATTTTATGATTTTTTCCAGAAGCAATTTCGATGGCAATTGATGTTATCATCATCATCATCATCATCATCTCAGCCAAAAGACGTCCACTGCTGGACGAAGGCCTCCCCCAAGGATCTCCACAACGACCGGTTTTGTGCATTGATGTTATGGCATATGATAATTACGGCTTACAATGATGATAACAAATGATGTTATCAAAATTGACTTTATGGGAAATAAAGTTTCTAGCACGTGACTAATAGGTATAGTAAACAATGAGTATGACATATGAAATTATGAGAAACAATATTATGTCTGTTGACCAGTATAGCAGATGAAATTATGGCAAATGAAATTCTGGCAAATGGGTGTACACCGTTGACAACCGCTAATCCGCTGTAGGCCCACGTGGTGGTTTATGGCCCGTTCTCCCTATTCATAGGGAAGGCTCGTGCACCAGCATTAGGGATATAAAATGAACTGGTGATGATTTACTATTGTACTCTAAGGACTAGTCAGTCTATGAAACTTTGAGGCCGTAGCGTCAGCCTCAGCTCAGTAAAGTATGGTTACGAAAGTGCCATGTCAGCATCGTAGGCTCAGCTCTCTATACTATAATTGGGCGACGATAACCAATAAAATTCCAAATTTAAAAGTTTTAAAATGGTAACAATACTGCCATGTCAGAATCTGAGCCTCAAATTATTGGATTTGAAATTCAAAAGTATTGTCTAGTTTAGGCTACAAAGTTAGCTCTTATGAATGTCACGCTATCGGTTCGTAAGTGACACTCGTTAAATTTGTAACATAACTCTTTATCGCGTGCTTCCGGGAACATTGTATTTGAATGGGGTAAATAGTAGACTATAGGCACTCTCGGGAAAGCCAACTACCACCAACTTATTTAAATATGCCGCCATAACACCAATGTTAGCATTGCTGTTCTGACAGTTAGAAATAAGGTAGATAATGCCTCAGTAGTCGAGGATTCCACCAACCGTGAACAAATCCACCTTGGGCCTTATCGGGACTTACCATTAAGTGAAACTAAGGCCTGAAATGAATAAATAGCTTTCCTGTTTTAAAATATAAAAAACTAAAATAAAGATTGCCTTTCTAATAATACACCATAAGCCCCTTCAAAAAGTTTATTTCATTAATATCGCCTATGAAGACATTTGTGATATAAAAAGCCTAGCTAATAATGTAAATACTGCTTTTAAGTTTTACTAAACTAATATACTAAATTATTGTATCATGGTTGGTATAGGTCGCGCCAAACTTCTAGTCCCCTCTGAAGTTGGCGCAATTCGCGTCGCAGTAGTAAAAAATAGGCGTCAGTAGGGCGAAGGCGGGGACGAGCGGTAGGGCCTGACTACAGCTGCGCAACGAAGCAACTTCAGAGGGGACTAGAAGTTTGGCGCGATCTATATAGTGCGATACAAACTTTATGACAGTTGTGAAGTTAGGCGCAAATGCCGTCGCAGTAACAAAATGTAGGTGTTAACCAATCCGCGAAGAGTACGCAGTACTATGCATGATCTGTTGCGTTCACAGCTAACTTTGCAGCCGTCATTAAGTTTACATTTACCTTTTTGAAATTGGTTTATAAATATTGCTTGATATATGAATATGTCAATTATCCGAGAGACATTTTAATTGTGAAAGCAAGATGGTAACGCTTTTCGGTGTAACCGTTTTAACACACATAAGCGCAATGGCAATGTCGTTATATCACTATCACATATATACAACGTGTAACAGAAAGGTGTGGTCAAAATGAAAAGATCCAAAGCGTATCCGATCTAGCTCTTCTATGCAAAGTTACTGATACATAATTATTGACTTTAATATGTTATGCAATTTTTAATAAAATATTTATATTGTGACGTAACATCAAAATAAACATGTCAGAGCCCTAGTGGTTTAGTAACCTATGTGTACTTAAATTTATGATCAATGCTGCTTGGTTATGGGCGACTGACGCGCATGACTACAATAATATAAATATTTAATTTACAATTTCATGACAAATTAAAGTTAATAATTATGTCTCAGTAACAACACATACAAGATTTAGATACACTTTGGAACTTTTCATTTTGACCACACCTTTCTGTTACACGTTGTATATGTAGCAGTATAATTGCTATGACAATGTTGTCACATCGATATCTCCTAACAGTCAGCATCAAATCTATCGATGCAACATACTTATATTGGAAGTGAACAAAAATGTCTTAGTATTTAAGGGGGTGCAGCGCGGACGCAAAACTGCGAGTTTAAAGTTTCTTTATGATAGCGAGCGAGCGGCGCGTGGCAGTGGTGTGACAACGGCGCACGACTACGAATACGCACGCACACTAATATCTGTACAGAGTAGGCTGGTGATTTAATTGGAGCAATGTTTACTTTCGTAAAATCATAGGAATTTGGTTAAAAAATAATAAAAGTCTTAATGTTTTCATATTCATATTTTTTAATTGAAAAATAAGACAACAGTGGCCTGCGGAATATCATTACAAACATTTTGATTCCGGATTATTGTTTCATGTGCTATATTTACAAAGTTTCTGAAGAAAAAAGTTTTTAGATATCTTTACTTTTACGTATTTTTATGCAGTTTCTGGGTATTTGTTTCAAATTCCAAGACAACCATGGCCTTGTGAAAGGATCAAGCTAATTTACACTAGTCCTTTTAATGTATATGACCTATTCAGCGCCTAGCACCAGACTTAAAAACACGTAAATTTTCGAAATTCCGCGCGGCACCCCCTGAAACCAAATCTACAATGCTTATGTAATAAGATAATGGTTGGCTTACACTGTCAACATTATTGATTCAAGTAAAAACATACTTATCTTACGCATTAAAACTTATTTAACTTAAATGTAAAAATGTTTTTGACCATTTAGTATGTATTTGCCAATTTGAGATTTCAAGATATACGTCACTCTAAACTTTAATACAAAAAAACTGCTATGTTCTGTAAATAATAACGACGTACCTGACCATATCAAATAATATGCTATGTGCAACCACTATTATATTTTTAATACATTATTATTTCAATGTTCTTATTATACTTTAAACACATAGCAGGGGTCGACCGCCTAACTCTTTCGCTTTCGATCGCTTTGAAGGCGAGGTGAGGAGGAGGCGTCATCTTGACATTTCAAAAGCAATATGAGAGCAATATCGAAAGCTATAGGCCATAGCTTTCGATATTATTCGATATTATATTTCGATATTATATTAGAAAGCGAGGCGAGGGCCTCGCCTTCAAAGCGATCGAAAGCGAGAGAGTTAGGCGGTTGGGGGGCTGGTCTAGTTTTGTAACGACAATGTATGACAAATTACTTATGATAAAACTATTAAATGTTCAGCGACTTTAGTAGCTGGTTGTACACCAATGATTATAGAGTTAAGGCAACTATGCTATAAGATAAATAATGAAGACTGCCATTCCTTTTGTTAGACATAGTTTATTTGTAATGCAAATTTTCTTGAATTGCCAATTATTTTTAAACATATTTAAAACTACATTTATAATGCTCTCTGGTTAGGTTAATCAGAGTGCTAAGTCAGCTGCGTGCTAGTTTTATCATTATTTTTACAAGTTGAAGTCAGCTACAAGTTTGTATGGGATCGAATCAGTGAAGACCTAGTGGCAAAGGACCCCGTACGAAATGTATAGGAAAAACCGTTCAGTCGATTTGGCATAGTTTTTAGCTAAAATATAGTCTGTAACACAGTGATCGATTTAAATAGTTATTACTTTCAGAGATATATCTATTGAAATTAGGTAAAATATGTAACATGTAATTAAATTAATTAAAATACTTACGTGAAAATTTTAAAAGTTAACCAAAACCATAATTTTCACGTTTGATATTTGATATTATTTAAAAAAGTTTTTAAATTTTTTCCCCATTTATTGCCACATATTTTGTGCGGGGTCCTTTATGAAACAAACCTGTCGCTATGTGGCGTGTATTCCAATAAAAATTGTAGAGAAAAAACGCGGATAGACACGCAGGCACATTTACGTTGTTTTGATTAGGACAAACCTTTCTCAAACTCGACAGTTCTTCCTATACTGGTATCAATCGCTTTTTTATGTTCTATAGATAATATTCAATATAAAAAATAGCATTGAAAATGCAAAACAACAATTTAGGTAATAATTAATTATAATACGAGTATTTGTATAATAAACATTTAATGACAATTGATTTTATTTAATTACTATTTTTCGTATGCTACTACTAATAATTATAACTTCTTATAATAATTTACGTAACATGGTAAGTACTTAAGTAACCATTTTAACAATAATGCGGGCAGGATAGATGCAATTACGCTACCTTTGCGTAATCTATGTGCAATCTAGATTATTATTAAGGCCAATTATGTAAGTAAATAACTTGATAACTTATAAAATTAAAATCCACGTAAACATACTCGCGGGCACAGCTAAACAAAATGCGATGAGGTTTAGACTGGACTAGCGCAAAATCTAGATCAAAAACTCAGGTGTGAGCTACCATGAATGTATGTATGATTTGCCTGTGATGCTGTTTAACTACGCAAGCAAAATTCGAAAAAAATAAAGGCCTACCTTTACACCGAAAAAATATTTAAAACCATTTTTACCGTTTACCATAATTATCTTGTGACAACTACATATGTGCATTATTAGAATTATTTAATTATGTGGAGCACTATATATAATTCGTAAGCCCCGGTACGGATCTTGAGGTATCTGAGCGGACATCGCTTGAAAAGGATACAAGATCTTATTGAAAAAAAAAGTAAAATTTAATTTTTATTTGTCAACAAGGAAGCGCTTCGTGTTTCTCTCGCCTGATGATATAAAGGTGGAACCGAAATTCAACCGGCAATCTTTTCTCATGCTATCAGACAGATCATAGCGATATTATTGAAAACAAAAAAACACAACAATGTTAATTACTTTGTATATGGCCGGTTCCTTTGCGGCTGGAGTACTTACGCTTCTACCTTCGACATTATCGTGGCTTACCAATAGATGCCTCTGCCGCCTCTGTGGTCTAGTGGTTAAGACCACCGGTTTAGAACCAGAGGTCCCGGGTTCGATTCCCAGCGGGGATACATCTTTGTATACTCGGTTTGGTTGGTGGTAGGACTTTGTCCGCCTGGTTAGCTACCACCATCTTATCTAAATATGTCGCCATAACATCAATGTTTGTAGCATTGTTGTGTTCCGGCAGCTAGAGATAAGATAGCCAGTGCCTCACTAGCGAGGATCCCGGGTGAAGTGCGCTTCCACCAAATGGCCTTATCATCACTTAACATCAGGTGAAATCATAGCATTGTGCTGTGCAAAAAAAGGGAACTCGGAGTGCTTCGACGATGTAAAATAAAAACAAAAGTCCTTTCCCTATACATAGAATTAATATTTCGTTTTATTCGCATTTAATAGATCTGAATGAAATGAAATTACAAGAGTAATGTGATAATTATATAGATTTTAATACCTTTTGTTTTTATTATTGAAGAGTATTTTATGTCGCTAGCTTATTATCTATAAGTTCCTTACTTGGACCATCTTAATATCTTTTATGATTTAATATTCTGTTAGGGTGTATTTTTTTTTTCAATTATTTTACATTTTAGATTAATGACTTAATGAATTTTAGAAAATTTTATAAGTAAATCATTTTGTCTAAGTAAGTTCTAAGTAAGCTCAGGACTAAGTCAAAATAATTAGTCCCCTTATAAAGTATTTTTATGTTTAATATATCCATTTAATTAAGGCGAAGGGTAAGGCACACTAGCGCCGCTAATGGATTTAATTTGATAACTGCTAAACTGGATTTTTTTTCAAACATTGCGGACCTTCCGACACTAGGCAAACATCTATTATTGAATAATTGTGCACTACTTTTAGGTTTGTTTTTGTATTCATTCGCTAACACCAACAGTGGCCATTGTTTGTGAATAAATGTGATAGCCCGTTTTGTGAATAAACCACGCAACAAAAAGTAGTGCACAATTATTAAATAAATACTATGGATGCTTTCCTGTTGTCAGACGGTACGCAATGTTAAAAAAAAGATTCAGTCCGTTAGTAATTGTCAAATTATCAATTGGTGGCGCTAGTGTGCCTTACCCTTCGCCTTAAATAATTTATATATTGTTATGAAGATGGTACCGTTGAATTTTATGTAACACGTCCAATTTCTTTTAGTTTAATAATTTAATGTATAATTTTAAGGCATATTATGATTAGTAAATAAAATGTACCTATATCAAACAACTACCTTTTGTTTTGTAAGTATGTTAACGTACAGTTATTTAATGTCAATTTGAAATATATGAATTTATTTGTTGGTCAATTAAATGTTGCACAGCAAACCTTTGTCTTTTTTATTACTTACACGTTGCCTTTCCGTTCCTATTTTAGTTTTAACATTTAATTAAATATGCAAATTAATAATAATAAATTGAAATTATAACTGCCGCTTCTTATCTGGTAGTAAGAACTCGGACCTAGAGATCCCGGGTTTGATTTATAATTGTAAGCAACCTTTTGCACGCACGCTAGCTGCCTAGTATGACATATTAGGTACGCACTCTGTCCTATCGATGGCTGTCGCTCGGGATATCGAGTTTAGTTCTTCACAAAATTTATATTACTCAAAATCACTAGAATTTGGTTAATTATTAGTACAGCTGTTATACAGATTTTCGTTTTCGTTAACGAGACCGAATAGCGAATGAAACTTACTAGGCACCCTGTTTACTTTCAATGTTTAGTGCTTCCGTACACAACTCCATCTCTCAAATAATTCACAAATTAAAACAATATTGACATAGCATTCATTGCACCTGGCTAAATGTAGTCTAGCGTGGATGGATGATAGACAAAATGGATCCATTTACGCAACATAACTTTGGAAAGGTTTTCCCATTAAACGGAGGCTCTGAGTGGCATCGGTGCGGCAAGCTGCGGGTGCGGTGAGCGTCCCTAATGATGGCAAAAAGAAAGGAATCTTCCACAGGGATCCATGTTAGGTCCCATTTTATTTTTGCAATTTGTAGAACACTTCTGTTGACTTGTTTTGTGGAATAATGATACGGTAATCTTCAAAAAGTACACGAAAAGTTTTCATAACTCAAATTGTAGAGTCCAATATTTTTTCAACTGAATCAAAATATTGTAGTATTCTGTTACTTTTTTTGTATCAAATAATGAATTCCGAAGACTAATAGCTATTATGTTGGTCTGTACTGACATTAACTTAGAAGTAGACACAGACAAATTCCAAGAAGTTTGTGGCTTTGCTACAAACGTAGATAATTCCTTTTCTTCGCTACAAAAAAATTAGTTTACATTTATTATGTTGGTAATATTTGTAATAACGGTTGGCAATCATGCAGAATTTCTGTACGGCAAAAATACTCTTTTTATCACTCTTGAGTTTTGCTTCTTTTACGTTTTTCCTACGGATACAGACAGCAGATAGGCTCGTCCTGCGTCTGCGCATAGCCTACTGCGGTTGCGGTAATAACGGCCGGAGTCGTTCACCCCGCGGGTATTACACTCGCTACAACCACTTACAACTTACACAAAGTAGGCACCGGCGGCGGCGCAGCCTTCTTTCATTGCGTGTTCTCTGTTAATAGGAGATAGTCCTGCAATGCTTTCTAGATGCGCCAATTGAATAACTAGGTAAATATATCACTCTTGACTTTATAAAAAATCTTTGAAATCACGTTTCGTTTTGCTTTCCTGTTTACAGATTGGCTCCATCTACGCAATACTTTATGTTTTGAGAAAGTAAAAAAGACAAAACATTTATTATAACCACTGATAAAATAGAAGGTACTAACACATTTGTTACAATATATTATTCAGTTTTACGTCCCATTGTTAGATAAGATGATTGTGAAATTAAAGTATCTACATACTTTTTTATTTAAAGTATTGTTTGTACCTACGTCGAAATCATAGCCACGGCTTTGAAAACCTTATGGTATAGAAACTGTCCCGGGAAGCTGCAAATAACTCGGCAAGAGCTCCAAAACTGAATAAAGAGGCAGGCTTTGCCTAAACCCGAATCTGCTAAGCCCAAAGACTTCGGGGCGGCTGCTCTCCAGCGTTGTGGGTTTGTGTGCCGCCTGAGGTAATCGTTTGTTTCAATTGATTTATCATTTCATCATCATCATCTCAGCCGGAAGACAGTGGGCACTGGACAAAGGCCTCCCGCCAAGGATCTCCACGACCTGGTAGGCTACTCTTGACGCAAACTCAATCTCAATACAATTCCAATGCGATTAATATGTAACGATATTGGGATAAGTTTCGCAATTTCGGAACGCCCCATCTCGATAATAATTTGATCATTCAATTTCCACGCAATTTAATTCCAATGTAGCGCTATTATCGCTTTTAAGAGTGCTATTTGATTTTTTTAGATTTGGGATTGGAAATTGATTATTGCAATTGTGTTTCAAGAGTAACCCACCTGTTTTGTACCGCATACAGCGGCTACCCGCGATCTTCACCAGATCGTCGGTCTTCTTGTTAAAGGCCTGCCTATTCCAACGTAGGTATCATTTGCGACATGAAATCATGCTGTGATTAGAAAAATAAGAATTACAAATATTATTCCACCACATTTTGTTGAGCCATTCTATTACGCCTTTTGTTTGCTTAATTTATTCACAGTTTTTGAAGCCTCAGGTCATTAAAAAGTAAATGAACAATTCTATTGATATTAAAAGCCTTATATAAGATCAGACAAGCATTTATAGCTTTTAAATGACTCGTGGGCGAGACATTTTATTAGTATTTGTATATAGGTAGGTAGATATTGTTGTAAGTTGTATAAGTTACTCTAAACGCAGCAGTGCTTATATTTAAGTGGTCTTTGCCGACAAAATATTGATTTATTAATAAACAACATCGGTGATTTTTTTTTAATACCTGAAATTTGGATTGAATACCTCATATCTCTAAACTCATGAAACTTTTCTATGGACAAGTTAGGCTTGTTCGACGCATCTGAGGTCCACCTACCTCCGGTGTCAATGTGACGTGCTAATTTTGGGACACCCTGTATTGAACCTACTTGATAGGTAAGTATTTCATGTCGATATTCTTTATCCCTAGGTTGCCTGGAAGATATCCCTTGGAGTAAGTAATCATTTCGCTGATAAGGACGCCCTTTGCACGTTTTTCAAAATTGTTTTTCTTCTAACGTGACTGCATTTTGTGAAGGTACAGTCAGCTTCAAAATAATCTAAGCGTTCAAACCTACCAAAAATATTTGAACGTTTGACAAAAATCACTCTTAGCCTAACACGTGAAAGATGTACTTTAATTCAATGTAATTTGTTCTCAAACAACGATCTTGCGATAAGGTTGATTTCTGTCAAATGTTCAGATATTTTTGGTGTGTTTGAACGCTCAGATTATTTTGAAGCTGACTGTACCTACCTACAGTAAAGTACTCTATTATTAACTCGAATTAATTACTGTATATAAGTAGTTACCTACAATGTTTTCGTAATACGCACATGCGTAAAAAAATGTTTAAGGTAGCAAAGAAGGCAAGTTGCTGCTTTTTACCTATCAGCCACCATTTTCTACCTATGAACTTCTTTATTCCTTCCAATATATCATTCGACGGACACACTACCTCGCATTAATAACTGCTTCGTTTATTAGCAAGTCGTACAAAGGCTTTTACACTCTGTTTAACAAAATATTTCCATGCCGGTGTAGCATTCGCCATGTAAGTAATTACCTACGCTACCGTACACAATGGTAGCTGTTTACTATTTCAATTTAACAATGTATGTTGTTCTGGAAACCACGATGTAATGTTGATATTATATTAAAATATCTACTTAAGTCTTACTTGCAAGTAACCTTTGCGACGAATGCTTAGAAATAAGTTTTGCGCTTTGGTGCTGCTGACGAACGCGCTGAGAAGAGATGTGCGTATTTATGAATTCGGTCACATTTCTCAACTTTCCAGATGTTGTTCTGAATAAGGAGGTGGTAAGCGAACACAAAATAATGTTTTATAGTAATTAAGTAAGCTGTGGTCAACATTTAGGTACGCTACGATTAAACACAAGTTACGCTACACGGCTTGCTTCTCTCCTTAAAAGAAACAAATAAGGTCAAAGATTTATTTAAAAAAAATTGGCCTAGTCGTCATACTAATGAGGGTACAGTCACGAGCAGCGATATTTATACACTTTGACTCTTATTCCATATTATTAAGTGTTACAATTGTTTACATATTTTTGCTCGTGGCTATATACATACGTAAACTTAAATCTTATCTTATCTCATATTATTATATTGATCGTTGCTAGCAAGGCGGACTTACAACTAGCACTATCACAATAATTAAGTACCTATTATTCCCCTCTCTGAATCGGATCCCGGACCTTTTGGTCTAAGATCAGTGGTTTCACCAGTAGAACACACCTTTTTTGACACCTTTCATATTTTTTTCAATACAGTCCGTTTTGATCTTTGTGTACAAAAGAAATCTCTCAGACAGCAGCACTATCGTTTACGCTGCGCGAGCGCAGAGAAAGTCGAGTTACATTGCGCCCGCGTCAGATGTGCCAGCAGATACCGCGAACTTTGACCTCTGCTCTATAAGTCTTGCATAGACAATCGAACACACCATTAGGGGAGTACTGGAGCCGGTTCGGTTGTTGGCTCTCCGCGTAGAGGTTGAATAGGTACCTAGCACAGATCTGCTATTAACATGTTTGGTCTGTGTACCTTGTGTGCTCGCGTAGTTACGCTTGAAGCGCTGAGAGCGATTTTTATTCATCATTCGGTGTATGGCCACAGAAGAGATAGGTATAATAATATATTGGCATTGAAGCAGCGCTCTCCGGTGACAGACGAGGAAAGATTAAGTTTCGTTACCCTGCCTGAGAGAGAGTTTTATTCAAGAAAACGAGAGTTTGTATGGCATAGGATCAGCGCCTCCTGACTGCCTAGTGCGAGATTTATTTTCCATTTGACAACGGTAACGAAAACGAGAATCCTTAGTGTTAGTGCTAGTTTCATTTGTCCTCATCTCATCGTCTTCATCAAGAGTTATAAGTAAACCTAAAAATAAACTGCCTTGGCGACTTTGAAATGTAAAAACAGCTAAATAAGGTACTTATTGACTTTAGTACCTAATCTCAAGTAAAGACAATACGGCACGCAGGAAATGTCTCAAGTGTCCGGCTCCGATTTGTTCCTATTGAATGGTCGTATTTGAGATTTAGTTCAAAAACACAATTTCGATGAAGTAAACCGATACGAAAGGCACAAGAAAACCAACTCGCGTAGCCTCCGACACAAAAGCCGGAAGGCATGCTCCGGCGCGCCCCATCGTGACGATCCAATAACGGTAGGGCTACGCGAGTGGCTGGAAAATGACAAAGGCGACGCTTAAAAATTTCAAAAAGGCTAGTAAAGTGAGCTATAGTGTACGCACCTCCTTTTCGTTTCGTCGCATTTGGTCCACTTCGAATTGGGTCCACTTGGTCAATTTCGCATTTGGTCCACTTCTCAAAACGTCCATTTCGCAAAAGGTCCACTTCGCCAAACGTCCATTTCGCATTTGGTCCACTTTTGACAACGAGAGCATTAAGTAAAATTTGTTTTCATGGCTACGTTAACGCCATCTCAGCAACAGCATACTTCGTTATGTTGAGTCTAAAGAGCATACAGCGCACCTGATGGAAAGCGTCCACTCCAGCCAATAGATTCTAGCGACACCAATGTTGTCTCCGTGTTATGCGCGCTTTATGTGCTTAAAGCTTCAGTTCTTACACTTTTACGCCCTGTAATTTCTTTGGATCTATGTATGCAGCTCTTTTTTATGTTACTGAGCCTAACGAGCATACGGCTCGCCCGATGGAAAGCGGCCACTGGAGCCAATGCTTGCGACAACATAGGTGTCACGTACGCGTTGCCTAACCTAAAGCCTCACAAAAATTTCACTGGATCTTTGTACATCATCATCATCATCAGCTCATTTAATGTCCCCAATGCTGAGACACGAGCCTTCCCTATGAATGGATAGGGAGAACGGGCCATAAACCACCACGCGGGCCCAGTGCGGATTGGTGATTGTTAACGACTGCTAATGCTGCACGGAGGAGCTCGAGATGATAAATTTTTGGTCACCCATCCGATGACCGGCCTTTGCGAAAGTTGCTTAACCTCAGCACTCACAGACCGGGCGCGTTAACCACTGCGCCATCGAGCTCCTCTTCTCTTCTCTCACAGCACACGAGCACACACCCCGTCCCTGATGGAAAGCTTCACCTCAGCCCATGGACGCTTGCGATACTGAGGGCGCAGGAAACTTTATTTCTTGTGCTTCTACACTATCTACATCCTGTAACTTTATGGAAGCACTCATAACATAGCTACTCAGCAAAAAGGAATTGGTAAAACTACTATAGTGCCGGGTTGTGGGCACCGTCCTACCACCTTCCAATAAATAATGATCTAAACCACTTGAGGCAGAACACAACAAGACACATAGTTTTTATCCCGATATTCACACGGGAATGAATGGAAACTGCCAAAGCGGTACGAAGTTCGCCGGATATTTGACAGTGTGGTAGTCTAATCTGCAGGTATTTGTACATAATAGTTAAAGTGTAGAAATCTAATCCAAGATTATTTATTTATTCATTTATTTATTTGCTATTACTGCCCCCGGTTGAACCACTCGTTGGCAATCTTTATTTCAACCTTATTGACACTTTCATTCACTGGAAGTTGTATCAAAACGGATAAGTACCAGTCTGTTGGTCGATTGTACTTACACAAAAACCTTAATAGTACTTCGGGCTACTCGGACTCGCAAAAAGTTGTTTACCAAGTTGCGTAGGTCCGACTATCCGTACGACACTCAATGCGCAAAGCCTGTCATGTGATGTCATCCAAACAGTCGTTGTAAAATTTGTCGTTGAGAATTGTAAATGATGAAATTAAATGTTGTGAGTGCCTAGTACGAATCTTGTTTACTATAGTTTTCGTAAACGTCGCCAGGAGGCGGTACTTCAATGCCATACTAATTTTCGTTTGCACACTAGACACATCATCATCATCATCATCAGCTCATTTTTATGTCCCAACTGCTGGGGCACGAGCCTTCCCTATGGATGGAAAGGGAGAACGGGCATTTTTGTTATTGGTGGTTGTTAACGACTGCTAATGCAGCCGGGACCAACGGCTTTACGTGCCTTCCGAAGCACGGAGGAGCTCGAGATGATAAATTTTTGGTCACCCATCCGATGACCGGCCTTTGCGAAAGTTGCTTAACCTCAGCATTTGCAGACCGGGCGCATTAACCACTGCGCCATCGAGCTTCTCACTAGACACCCTGAAGTTCAATTCTCAAGTCGGAGAAAATGTATTTCAGGCTATTCAGGCATGGCTCTGGCTTGTGATCATCAACCCGCGTTCAGCAACCGTAGTGATTAAGCCAATATACCTACCCTTATCCATCAATTTATTGCAATGATGGATTCCTTCGCCAAGCAATGGGACAGTATGTAGAGGCTACTTATAACTTACTTATTTATCTTAGTAAACTTAACAATGTTTTGTCGGTATTTTTGCCTAGAATCGGATTGGATAGCGACCACCCTAAATAGGTATAACTGCCGCTAAGTAGCATTGTTAGTAGCTATAGCTTAGTGGACTTAGTGGACTAAAAAACCCAAGTCCAATAAGTACCACCTGGGAATCGAACTGTCTCTGGGTTCTTAGGTACGTCCCCGACGACACAGTCAACCCGAGCCAAGGTCTTACCTAAACTTTAGAGGCGCTCTTAGTTTTTGAAGTTTAAGAACAAATTTTGATTCACCCATTCGAGAATCGATCGTGCTTAAAGCAACTTAACTTTTGCTATCGTTGGTTGCAAATAAGTAACGTTTGAACCCGGCGCCACCGCCCACTTCCGAGTGTATGTGCTCATACAGTCATGAGCTAACGGTCAATAGAACATGTTTAATACAGAGGCTAAGAAGGCATTGCTGCAGTTACCGGTATCTAAAAAGGCCACACCACAACAATAAAGTCAAAATCCAAAAATAACAATAATTGTACTTATTATTTTCCTAAGAAAGAATATAAGATTGAGTATAATATAGGTTAATTGCAAGTAAATTGAACAAACTAAACTACGCAGTTATTTTTTACTTTTTAGTGTAATTTTTTCAGTCTAATTTTTTGGAGTCGGTTTTTTTTTGTTTAATTTTTTTAAAGTATTTAAACTATAATTCAATAGACGCTAGACGATATTCGTGTCAAAACTATGGTTTTGACATACATACGTCTACCAACATTGATTTAAAAAACGTAGTGTTAAATTCTCTTTGGATTTAAACTTGCGTGGTGAATAAGACATGTTAAAAGCATTATTGAGGTCTACAGTGAGAGTAAGTTTATTCAGTTCTTCAGTAAGGTGTGAGTGAGACAAAGGCAAATCGTTACCCATTGTGGTATAAGTTGATTTCTATTATTTTTTTCAAATTGTTATTTTTTTGCAACAAAAATTTGCGTAAAATTATATAAAACCATATTTAATTCTCTTTATTTGTTGTTAGCCAACAAATTTTGGCGGGTTGAACAGAACCACGATAGTATAAAGGTATGTGACCCGGTATGTTTTGGGGTGCGGGTTCGAATCCCTAACGGAAATTTTTGCAACACTTTTTTCAAATATAAAAAAACAAGACAAAGTGTTGAAAAAAATCTACTAACTAATCTAGGATTCGTCTTTGTCTTTTTCAAATTGTAATTTGTTAGCAACAATATTTGCGTAAAATTATATGTAAATAATCATATCCATATTTTACACAATAGAAAACCGTTTCTATCTCACATTAATAGGTTCAATTACCAGTTTCACATTGCTTCTTAATTAACGTTTATATCTAAGTTCTTATATTATTAATTGTGAAACCAAATATTAACCACGACATAAAAATAATATTACTAGAAATAATTAATGTGGCCTTTTTAGTCGAACTGTTTATGTGCATTTACGAGGCGAAATCTCCGCATTACCCTTTGCTGCTAATAAATAAAATTATTGCTCATGTATTGGACATGCAACCACCAAGTTAATGGATCCGGTCTTACTACCTATCTACTCAAGTCGCGTTTGATTCTACGTGAAGTATCAAGTATTACATTGATAATCTTAAGCTTACGCGAACCCTACACAATGAAATGAAACAATTTTTACGAATCTACTCACTTCTATCTTTTACCTTTACTATTTGAAAAATATCCTGACATTTAAAACGCCTTTACAGGGTTCATGGTCACAGTGGGTATACCCTCCTTTCCCCTTGAAGGGATCAGGGAGAGAGTCCCACATAACCATTGCGCCTCCTCGGGCGCATTGGTGGATTTCGAGCTGCCCCCCAACCGCGTAACACTCTCGCTTTCGATCGCTTTGTAGGCGAAGCCCTCACCTCGCTTTCTAATATAATATAGAAATATAATATCGAATAATATCGAAAGTTATAGCCTATAGCTTTCGATATTGCTTTCATATTGCTTTCGAAATGACAAGATGACGCCTCCTCCTCGCCTCGCCTTCAAAGCGATCGAAGGCGAGAGTGTTAGGCGGTCGACCCCCTGATCACCGAAAAACATTTTATCGAAACCCACTTCTACACCGCCATATCATCGAGGAGCCATATAACAGACGGGTTATTTTACCGATGGGCCATTTCGTCGAAAAGCCAAATGCACGCAATCCCATATCACTGACAGTACAAATCCTTGAACGGCATATATTCGAAAGGCAAAAGTCATTAGTGTAATTATTTGTATTGACGAGTTGTTGTAACATAGGTACGTGGTTTGATTAATAATGTTATCGGCCACCTGGTGGTCGATCGACGCTCAGGGGTTAATATATAGTGGATATCGGTTGTACTTATTTTATTTTATTTTCATTTTTTGCCTTGGTATATGGGATATGGGATTGCGTGCATTTGACTTTTTGACGAAATGGCCTATCGGTAAAATAACCCGTCGGTCATTTATGGCTCCTCGATGATATGGCGGTGTAGAAGTGGGTTTCGATAAAATGACTGTGGCGTATGTGCAGACTATGTGCAAAACCGCAACAAGCCTAAAATTGGAAAAAAAAAGAAAATAAAGCTTCATTTTACGTTTTGCTTCTTCTTCACTGTATTGTATTCCAAATCATTTTTGAACGTAACGTGTTCCTGTTAACAACGGCGCCGGCGTCGTGCCTCCATTTTATTCTACAAATTACCAACAACTTGTTGTGACCGTGAAAGAATGATGGCTAAAAATAGTCGGCTAGCAACAAACCTGATTTATCGGGTCGACCCACAGCGCCGGCCACAAATCAACGAGTCACTATGCGATCTAACTTGTTGTGCTTAGATTATTACCACTTGTTTAAAGGCTTCGATCCGCGCAACCAACGTTTAAGCATTCTCGAGTCGAATTTTTAAAAAATACATATAGATTTTTTAACATTCTAATACTTCACTTATTTATTTATGGAATACCAGTGTTTGTTAAATACGTTAATAATTGGTTACAAGCAATTTTATGTTCAAGTGGTGTACCTAATTATATTTTAACATCACATGCAATAATACAGAGATACTCAATAAAAAAAAGTTATTTGTAATGAATTTGTCACCTTGTAATCAAACCTGGAACAAATTCTTGGGCTGTAATAATCAAGGAGTTTACACCACCATTTTACTGGGTACTTTGACCCTAGTACCGATTTGCCGAAAGTATTGCAATCTGTGTGGTATAGGCACGTAAAATGTGACTTTTTGCAGCAGTCGATAGTTTATTGTATCATCTAAAATAGATCCCAACAGGATGCCACAATAGCAACTTTTACTTTATCACCTATAGTAAGGCCCCAGATAGTTAGTTGAACTTTAACTGGCATTCAATACCTATTTAACAACCATCGATAGAACTGATATTGTACGTTCGTATTTGATATCTCATTATTTGAATCAATTGTGATACTTTCTAAATTGTGCTCGGTTTTTATAGGATTAACAGAATCCATTGACTAAACACTAAACATTGCTTCATTAAAATGTGTTGATGTTCACTCATATAATAAGTTTAGAGAAATAATATTATCATCTTTATATATAAATGTATAGGCTAATTAGTTAAGTTAAATGTATATAGTGTTAGATTATATGCCTTCCACCAATGATCAGATATTTTTGCAGGCCTTTGATAGTCACATCTTAGTGCTGGTGACTGTACAAAATCAGATAATTATATATACCTGTAACGCATCCTACTAATAATAATAATAAACATGAAATTTCACAGTGAAATTAAATTACTTATTTAGTTCAGAAACATTTTGTTGCTGCTTGTATGTGGTGCAAATGACTTTTATTACGATAAAAATCGGCTGTTATAACCTAATTGAAAATCGGGTGCCTCCACCACGGGGGCGTTACACACCGGGGGCCTAACCCACGAACCCGATCATTTATTGAAGAAATTTGACAGTTGATGTGCAGGCGTCCGTCTGTACATAATATTACCAGAAACGACAATGAAAGTTAAGTTAAACTTAGTAAGTAGAGAGATAACAACTTGTACAACTATTTTATCTGAGTTACAACAACGGTATTGCCACTTGAAATGTTCAAAGTAATCATGGCCAGAAGTACCTAATTACACTAACAAAATTCGCTAAGAGCAAAGGAAAATCGTATAACACTTTTATATCCTCACTTTCTATGAAACATTTTAAAGTAAGTATTCCTTCTCTATAAGATGTGGTAGTAGAGTTAGCACTGTCTGTTATCCGTTAAGTAGGGGCCATGAAAGAGACTTAATTTATTACCAAACTGGAATTTCTTATTTTGTGTTATTTATTTATTTTTATTTTTTTGTAAAGGGAAAAAAAAGAAACAATAAAAAAAAGTTATACCAAGTACGGTCTTCCTAACCTAGGAGGCAGAGACATACTCGTACTTTAACTTTAAGCTCTATTTTTTTTGTAACTTTATATTACTGTAACATTTTTTTTTATTATTACTATATTATTATTTGCTGATGAATGTGTCAGTCTACGTAATTCTGTTTGGTTTTTAATATAATTACGGACATTTTATTTTAAAAGTGACTGGTGGATGGGGGCAATGCAGGGACCATTCTGCTATTTTAAAACAATCGTAAGTCGGTGATAGTTTTGTGAGCTGATTTTGTCAGTTTTTCCTTTCATAATGTGAAAATCAGGCTACTGACACACTATTGAGACGAATTAGCACACTTGAGGTCGAGTGCGACCACCAGCGCTGCGTCTCAGGTTACGCATTGCGCTTCTTGGAAACTGTGGCGATGAAAAAATATCTTTATTAATAAAAATGGTTATCGACATTTCTTCGTTGTTTTTATTCAGTAATGCATCTGTGGGTTTTGGCACTTTGCTTTTTTAAACAATAATAACGATGTTGCGCAATACGCCTATACTTTCTAATGCTATTAGTAAGTACAGTGCTTGTACTAATATTGAATGAAATGCCCTTGCATTTGTGGACGTAATAATTTTCAACCAAATGGAACAACAAAGTTTTATAACTTATGTTTGGTTTATTTATAAAATATGATAATAAACAGGTCTCGTTTCGTGTAGAACTTCAAGTGTCACCGCAAAATGTCTGTCCCCTTCTCGAATATCAATTTAAACATTAAGTAAAGAAACAATAACTCTATGAAAAAAACGTTATCTCAAACATCTCAGCAATGTTAATCGGATAATTGTTTTGAAACCTTATTTGAGAAAATCGAAGTTTGCTGTAGGTACTGGTTTACTTTTACTACTTTTCCACTCGGCCACCGAGTCGTTACAAGTCCGCACGATACTAGTTCTTATTCTAAAGAGTATCCGTTGCCTTATACAGAAAACACTCCATTAGGTAGGTACTCCAAACTTTACCGGCACAACCTTATTTAAATTCAAATCGACTCGAGAATAGAGAAAAGACGATTTTTCTCGTCAAGACTAACAAAAAACCGCAGCGGCTGTAACTCATTTTACGGTTGATGTCACCCGACCACCGCGCACCGGAGGCAATCGCTACGGAATACTTATAGAGCCTCTCAACTCTAACATCTCTATGTTCAGTTTCATGAGTAATGGCTCACGATACAATGACCTTTGTTATGTACTTACCTACTATTGAATGGTTATATTCGGCTGCGACATATAAATAAGACTGCGATGTTTCTTGGCGTAACAAAGTACCTAATATATTTTTGAGTACTTGCGACTTCGCCCGTCACCAACTATTCAGACCAACAGGGCATATCCTTGGTGTCGCAATCGTCCATCGGCTTACCATCAGGCGGGTTATTTGATTATTTGTTCGTTTGTCGGCTGAGTCATAAACAGAAACTTTCCAACTGTTTGGTTATAATCAGAGGTCGGAATTAGGTAGAATTATTTATGTACTTACACTGCTTTCATACAGTGAAAGAATAAAGTGGATATGCCTCAAATCCCGAGACTAACTTTTAACCAAAATTTGAACCTCACGAGTCAAGGTTAGAAGCAAAAGTATTCTCGTATTTATAAAAAAGGCGAAGTATAAGAACAGAATAACTAATACCACTGTATAAGTATGAGAATTTGCTTAAGACGATTAATGATTTGTATTGTGAATTAATGTAAATACTAATAAAAATTGTATGTTATCTCAGAGGTTTTTATTGTTATTTATTTCTAATACTGTTGGTCACACCTGATTGTCCAAAAGAAATCCCGGAAAGATCCATATTAATATCAACATTCCGATGCAAGTACGTAAATAACTCTACCTAATTCCGACCTCTGGTTATAACAAAAGGTCTGTCAAGTCAAAGTTTTTTTAACATTGAAAAACGCATTACAGCGTACCGCCATTCAGGTATGGTGGTACGCGGCTGGAAGTAAGGCTTTTCTCCCGATTTCGACATCACTTGTAAAAATTAGTGTCCCAAAATAAGTAGGACCCAGAAGGTAAGCTTAATACATACCATACATACCATACGCTCGTGCAACTCACACATAGACCCTTGCACGGACACGGATCTCGGAACAGCTCAACGCAGTCCGAGCGCTTATTTTGTGCTAGTGTTCACGTCACACAGACTGAGTGGTCCGCCACCCGAACCAACCCTCAGGGTCGCAGACTTGAAGGTGAGCTGAGCTAAGCTGATAGACTGATCGCTATGAATTAGTTTGCCTGTTATTTTCACTTGTACAAATTCATAGCCTTAGTTATTATAGTTGCTTGCTAGTTCAGATTATCGTTAATGAAATTTTAATAAGCGTCTACCTATGTCGCTAGCCGTAGCTATATAGACAGAGGCATATCGTAAGTGGCAATGATGTGTTACAACGAATAGAGATAAAATAGACAGGTCCTCAGTAGTTGATTCCCAGGTAAAGTGGGCTCCCACCTCCAGCATATTGTACTAATTAATATTACAAAGGCAGAACGTCCTAATTCCCCATCGTGGAACAAATGTATGAAAAACATAAATCATATAAACGATCCGATTAATCTTGTAATTGGAATATCGGCCTAATCTTTAGGCCACCATTCCTAAAGTGAACGTTCAGGTAAACCCCTATAACAGCCATAAATAATTTTATATCCATCAAAAGGCTCGCGTGACAAGCGGTCGGACTGGCCAAGGAAACCCGAGCTCATCCCAACGTCCATTTGATTCGTATTAACGTCCAAGTAATGTTACAAATAAAAGGGGTCATTGGCCTATCTCGACGCTTGGTCCTCGCACAAAAGAAATGGTTAATATTAGAGCCGGAGTGTCATTAGTAGCGGCACAAAGCTACGGAGTCATTCCACGCTCTTACTATTTGTCAGCGGCAAAAAATGCCTTGTCCACAATAATTACGAGAGGAGCTTTTGTGGCGCACGTAATTCGTCATGTTCTGGTCGGGCGCGGTTCTGTGCGCATCCATAATTTGTTGTTTCCCGCCAACGCGCAACGGGCAGTGCGGAGCGCGGGAAAATGTCACCATAAAATATGGAGACAGCATCAGAACGTAAACTTTATACAAACACGCTCAAGCAACGACAACTGCGCCCGGATTGTTCCATAAGCTGTGTCCGTGAGCTTGTGTGCGTTACTCGAGCGCGGTACATGTATTAAGACGACACCTCGCTTTGTGAACATACAAAAAGTACGTACGTACGTAGTAAGATACTTACTGGCGCTGTCATAAGGTCGAAAATACGTAGCGCCTGCGACAATTGAGACCGCAAATAAAAAAATAAATAAAAAATATTGGTTTTAGTTATTAAAATATGCAGATAATAAATTACGAATATTGATGTTATCAATTTATTTAACTGGTTTCCAAGCATATCAATTAAGTAATTCTGTTGTAATTTGAACAATAGTGTTTTATTGTGGTGTTTTCGCAAATAATTATTATGATCGAGTCAAAATTATACATTCGTGTATTTGAGCAAGCAAATTCAAGATAAAGACATGAATTTACTAATATATATGTCTTAAACTATTCACCGAAAGTTGGTGCATTTTTTTATTGTGTCGCCTTTAGCTTACCTTCTGCAGTCTCCTTATTTTGTGGTGTCACAGTCTGCTGGAAATCGGAATGGAGTGTCCGCTGTACGCTACGACTGTCAACACTTATTGGAAATTTGGATTGTTGTGCAACTTGAGGCAAATGTTCACAAATGACTTGTGTAAGTAGTAGATATATTGTATGGAGTGTGGAAGATTACATACTGTTGGAGACAGTAAATTTAGTTAATTTGGCACTCTCACTTAGAGTGCTGAGTGCGAGTTTCTTTCTTGAGTTAATGTTAAATATAAAATATTATGTTAAAAAAAATTACTAACTTGTCATAGCTTTATTTCTACTTTGGCCAACCTTTACTTAGTCGAATACACAACCCAACCACAAACGACTTATAGTTTATACTGACACCCCCTACCGACCGTCAGGTTACAAAGTAGGTGTCAGACATCCTTATGCAAACACAAGGGACCATCTACGTCAGGTCATAACGCCAGATCAGGACGCGCCGGAGCGCATTCTTCATCCGGTACTTTTAAGACTAGTGTCTCGAGCTAGTCGCCCCGTGGACACGTATAGTCCACTACCTATTATCCAGATAGGTTACCGGAGCTGTAAGCTCGCTCACTTCTCGTTGCACTAAGAGCACAACTCGCAGATTCCATTGCTCGGGTCGTCGACTCTAAAGTCGACTACCGGAGAAATTGACCGGAGGTATTGCACTTAGTCGAATAGTGAAAACAACTTCCAATGCTCACTATGCTGTTGAGCCGATACCGTTGCTGCTATCCCTCTATCAGCCTAATTATCTATCTACCCCCTGCTTAGTATAGACCTCTTATTTCACGACATTTTGTTTCTGTCGTCTGCCAGCCTGGGTGCCTATTGCGAGTTCCATTCGCCTTTCGATCACGTTAACGAAAACGAGAATTTATGTGGCAAAACTGTAACCTCACCTCGTATTCCACTAGAAGCGGTGGTGCTGCTTCAATGTCATACTAATTTTCGTAAACGTAATCGAGTAGATACGAATAGTAAACAAAACCCACACTAGGCACTCTGATCTTTTTCATACCGACAAGTCTATTCATCTACCCAGCAAGCTTCATACTCGTACCTACCGCACTCGAGCAACCCACACATAGACCCAACCCTCTCACAGACACGGAAGCTCACAACAGTCCGAGCGCAGCTATCCTAGGTGATTTTGTAAATTATAAAAAAAAAATACATTTAACACAAATGTTGAAAAAAAATCCACGAGCAGGATTTGAATCTGCATCCTTCTGACATACCGGGTCAGGTGCTCTCCCAATTGAGCTATCGTGGTTCAAACCAGCCCGCCGAAATTATTCAACACTATTTTACTTTGAAAGCCTAAAGCGCCCATTCAATTTCAACAACTACCGTCGTTAACATCCGATCATAATATTTTTACAAATACTAAAGATCAGTTAAGAAGTAGGCAAGCTATTTATTGTAATTTGTTTCGCAACAAAATTTGCGTCAAAATTATATAAACAAAGCAAAAACATTTTAATTATAAATAAGTTAATTTTTACCGCATATATCATGGGGAGTGTTCTGAGGAATTATTCGGCTTGATCCCTGCCGCTGATTTCCTTCACCGCACTACACGCAATCGACTGTCATTCCATCCACATCACGTTGATGAATGGCGGTCTACTACTGTGCGTTTTTCACGAAATTTCTTGCCTCGAACTACAGTGTTGTGGACCAGCTCTCGGCGGCGGTATTTTCGGACCGTTGCGACTTAGTGATCTTCAAGAAACGAGCTTATTCCTTCCTTAAAGCCCGGCAACGCGTCTGCGATTCCTCTGGTTTTGCGGGTTTCCAAGGGCGTCGGTGATTGCTCTCTGCTTGCGGCGGAGAAAGCGGGAATTAGGAGGGGGGAAGTGTGAGAGATGGGCCTCCGGTACTCTCACTTACCGGACGAAACACAACAGCAACGAGTGCCATTGTTTCACGCCGATATTCTGTGAGAGGGTGGTATTACGCCGGGCCCAATTTGTGCTGCAACGCAGCGTGGCTCTACCACTCAGACAGTGTCACTCATTTAGCACCACTCAGGGGTCACATGTTCCCAAAACGGTGTTCCTGCCGACCAGTCACAACACAAGCGATCGCTAGCTACTCGTAAACAACCAAAGCAAAAGGGTACCTAACGACACGTTCAAAAGTAATTAGAAAATGAGAAATTGAGCACGCTGAGAGAGCTACTAGAACAAATCGGTCGTAGCAAGCGAACCGCGGTGGTGCCGCGGTCGCCGACCGGCGGCATCGGCAGTCAGCCCGCGATCAATTGGTTGGCCATCGTCAAACGATGTTTCAGCCACTGGACGAAGATCGGTGACCTAATTAGAATCTGTAAGTGTTCTTGGTAAGCTAGGTATAGTAACGTGAAATATTTAATGAACTAAACGACCAGGTTTCATAGCGCAAACTATCACGTTTTTTTATAGAAAAGTTGGCATGTAGGTACCTACTTTAGTTTGGAGGAATGGATTTCTACTCGGAATATGGCAGGATAGCGATCAGCTTCTAAGCCGCCAAGGATCATGTTTCTTTTTTAGAAATTATTAATTTTATTTATTTGTTTGTTTACATTGGTTTGTGTTACTAGTACATCATACAAATGACATTATGCATCTAGTTGTAATATTACAAAAGCGGGTAACGTACATATTTTATATTCTACTAAGTAGTAACAGCAACGAGTGACTACTACCCTCCACAGTAGTATTTACTGCGCGGTAGCGTAGGATCACCGTCCTGTATTGACCAGTTAGAATAGACACGCGCTGACGGTTTTTTGTATATCAAGGCGGTTCAGTTATGACTGGTTGTAAATTGAAAAGGTGTACTCATAACTTAAAAATATATTATGAGTAGTGACTCCATAATACTTAGAAGATTCGGCAAATGACTCAACTCTGCCTTATTAAAGCAGGAGCAGAGTCCAGATGGAAGGATTGCTAGTGGAGCAGAGCAGTTCTCACCATGCCGACCCGCACGTTGATTCTTCACGCCTTGTTTGCCATTTTGCGAAAAGGACATATTGAGAAAAGGATATTTTGACAAAGAGACATTTAGTGAAAAAGACATTTTGAGAGAGAACATTCTGAGAAAGGAAATTTTGAGAAAAGGACATTTCGAGAAAAGGACATTTATACAAAGGGACAATTTATTTTGAGAAAAGGACATTTCGAGAAAAGGACTTTTCAAGAAAAGGACATTATGCGCTGAGACAGTTTAAATACGTGTTAAAAATTAAATGTTTCCCACACTCACACCAATTATCTAGCCCCAAGAAAAGCTTCCTTAAGAAACTCGTTATATGGTTAACTAGACAACGGATAAACATACTTAATATACTTAAATACATACTTATTATACATAGGAAACACCCAGACCCGAAACAATATAGAAAAACAGGTATTTCTAAATTGATCCGACCGGGGATCGAACCCGGGACCTCAGAGATAGCGACACCATGAAAACCGGTGTGCAAGCCACTCGACCAAGGAGGTCGTCTATATCTATATATCTATATAATACATACATAATATAATACATACATAATATATATCTATATAATACGTGTGCTAGGAGGAAATTCAAAATTCAAATTCAGTGATACGACAAAGAAATGATTCACTTAATTTCTTGGTATACGATGGAATAGTTGCCACAGGAAATCGGTGACACCGAAAACCAGCACGCTGGGTCTTGTGAGAGAAGTGGGAAGGAGGGATAAGGGTAAAAGGAGCAGAGAGCCATGTTACCGACGTTCAATATTTTGTATAATGTACTCAAAGTTTGGTGGTTGAATTGTGCCCATAATCTGAATGGAAAGCGATGCACCTGTATGAGTCGCCAAGCAGCACGTGTTGCCATGCAGCGTGATATATTTGTATCATCATCATCATCATCATCTCAGCCAAAAGACGTCCACTGCTGGACAAAGTCCTCCCCCACGGATCTCCATGAGGGGTATATGCCGTAATCGCCACGCTTGGCAGGCGGGTTGGCGATCGCAGTTGATTAAGAGTAACCTCAGAGAGATGCTGCTGCCCATCCTCCGGAATGATCCCTTAGTCGGCTTTTACGACACCCTCGGGAAGATATGGGGTGGTGCAATTCTTTAACCCCGGCACCACACAGGGGTTACATACATATTTGTATGTAAGCACTTTTTGCATGGTGATAGGAACTACGATAGATAGAATTGATTACCAACTGAATAGCGACCACCTAGCAGCAAGCAGCAAGAGCAGGCAAGCTTAATTTTATAATTTTAAGAAATCTTAATGCGACCGTTTGTTAATCTCGGCCAGACCAAACCTGGTAGGCTACTCTTGACGCAAACTCAATCTCAATACAATTCCAATGCGATCAATATGTATCGATATTGGGATAAGTTTCGCAATTTCGGAACGCCCCATCTCGATAATAATTTGTTCACTCCATTTCCACGCAATTTAATTCCAATGTAGCGCTATTATCGCTTTTAAGAGTGCCATTTGATTTTTTTAGATTTGTGATTGGAAATTGATTAATGCAATTGTGTTTCAAGAGTAACCCACCTGACCTGCCCCTCTATAGGATGGAAATTAAATAGTATGATTATTGCATGAGATTGACATAAACGTTATATAGATAACGTATCGTTAATTTAAGTCAATCCCATACTCATAATCATTCCATTGAATTCCTATTCTATTAGCATTAAACTTATCTAGGGGCAGCTGGGCGGCGATATTTGAACCGGTGACATATTCTCACGCTGTGATATCAAATACTTTGCTCTTTCTTCTCTTATTCAAAGTCACTGGTACCTTATTTATGTCGCTGAAAACTCTCGAATTATGTTTATCATAAGAGTCAAATTGTAAAGAATGTACCAAATATTATATTAATGTCAGCTGACCCGGAGGACTTCGTACCGCATTTCTTTTTTTCTTTTTCTTTTTCAAATATAGCCTATGTTACTCAGCGCTAATGTAGCATTCTAATGGTGAAAGAATTTTTTAAATCGGTCCAGTAGTTTTTGAGTTTATTCGTTGCAAACATACATACAAAAATACAAAGCTTTCTTGTAATATTGTATAGAAGTATTTCATGTCACTTTTAATTTCGAGATCAGGATGATATTCAAAAATCCCCCCTGTGGTCGTAGGTTTTTTTTATTAACCATTTTTTCGAAACGCTTCGGTATCCGAATGTCCAGAGTCCAATTCCCAGGTCTAAGCCAATACCTATTAATTTTATTCGCAATAAAATCGCTAAAACTGTTATGTCTTTACAATCTCACCTTATGTTCGCGGCACGTCCACAGCCGCATATAAATGTCCATTGTTATTTACAATCCAAACAAATCGATGCACGTTGTAATTTAGACATAAAGCCGAGCTAGGTGTGTCGGCACTCAGCGAGCAGTTCAACGATCGCCGGCGCTATAGAGAGCTGCGTTTATCTACAATCTAGCCTGACAGCGGTGAAAAGCTTCGTAAAGTTACCTTTTTTATACATACATACGTACGTACGTACGTACATATATACATACATACATACATATGTACATACATACATACATACATACATACATACATACATACATACATACATACATACATACATACATACATACATACATACATACATACATACATACATACATACATACATACATACATACTTACATACATACATACATACATACATACATACATGCTCTCACGTCCTTCTTTCAAAACACCACCAATTTTGAGTTTAGTGACTTCGATTTGCAATCAAAGTAGGGCTCCAAGGTGGCATAGATAACATCAGTGATAGCCTGCTAGCTGATCGTCTGATGTGCGAGCATTCTTGGAACCCTTGAATTCAAAGATTATTACAGATTACATTTGTTTTTCTTAAGCAGTGACACTTATGAGATGTGGTTCTATTCAAGAAACGCGGAGGCGTAGGCAGGTCATTTCTCACCTGTCATACCGTCCACTAACGTCAATAATGTTATACAACTAACCACATTGTTATATACTTGAAACTCACCATATTGTTATAGTTCAATGTACTTAAGTGGCTACATGAGATGGAACTTAAAATAAAAATGAATATACTTGGGTATAGAGCAATTAAAAAATAATAAACAGCTTTTCCATATCTTTCAACGCTTCATCAATAGTATGGTATAGGAGTAAGAGCCTAAAGTTCAGTGGTTAGTGTAAAATAATGTCTTTATACATTAATCGTTGATACATATCTGGCTCGAAGGACCATATATTGTAATCTTTGACAAAACGAAAGCAGCTTGTAGAATAAAAAACAATGAATATGTAAACGTTAGCGATCGCGAGAAACTAATTACTTTAAGTTTTTTAATAAGTTCAACTTTATATCGCCAACAACACAGTTAACTTCATTACCTCTCGAATCAGGGTGTCCTAAATGAAAATCTGAAGCGATAGGGGTATGCAGTAAATTGTAATGAACTCATATTGGGGGGTGATAACACTGTAATGGCGGCCCGCAGATGACGTCACGCGTCACGTGACCTCATGCGGGCGCACGCGCACCGCATTCAGTGATTAAACAACCGTTTTAATGCTCTTTTAATAAGTTGGGGATACATATTTTATTGCCGATGACAGCGGATCAGATACGATAAGGAACGTGTAGTATTAGATTTTGATCGTCTTCAAGTGTGATTTCCAATGCAAATACAAAGTTAAACATTGAAGTAAGGCTTACGTTATTATGTATGTATCACCGGATGGCACTTTAAATAAAAATATATTCATAAAGGATCGACGCCTTAGATCCAAAACGTTCGTCGCCGGCTAAGTAATCAACTAAAGGGGGGAAAAAAGCGAGGAAAAACACATAAATAAAAGTTGGGTTTAACTTTCTACGTGGATTACAACTAGATATTTAATATGCCTACGTAAGGTATGAGTTCGCATTAATAGTCACGTCAGACTAACTGGGGTGAACTCCCAAATTATGGTCCAGGCCCAACGAGGATGAGGATGGAGGATTATGAGGATTGAACCATAATTTTTCGGCGCCAATTTTCCGGACTGACCGGATAGATGCTCGTATCTATCCGGTCGGCTAACTATCCCTCAAGTTTACTCTAGCTTCGTCAATTATTTGTGTTTTTGAGCGCAATGACGAGCTTTAAATGCCGTCCAAGAGTTTAAATTTTAAATGTGTGTACACTAATAATTGTTTTAACAGTCACAACAGAGCTGTAGATTCGTTACAATACTAACTTCATCTACGTATGTCATGCCAAATAAAAAGATCACTTTTCCATTTAGCGCGTCTCTTCACTAAATACAGCGAGCAAACACAATATTAACACCTTGAAACTTCTAACAGAAAGCAAACAGAATCATTTGCAAATCGTATATGTAGCTAGGTCATGGGAAAACTACGTGATTATAGAATACTTCTGTATCTATAATCACGTAGTATTCTTTATTTTATAACACAAATGTAATTAAATAAATTAACATTTAGGTATTCAAGTAAACTTATTAAATTATGAGTTTCCTAAATTTAATTAAGAGTAATGAAAGCAAAAAAAAATAATAAGATAACTATAAATAAAAAATGATCTCCAGCTCATGGGAACGGTCCCAAAAATGCTGGCAACATTACCTCTTTGGATTACCAAGCTAATTATGGTTATACTCGGATATAATTATTTATACGTAATTTTTGTTGCGAACAAATTACAATTTGAAAAAAGACAAAGTGTTGAAAAAATTCCACGCGCGGGGTTCGAACCCGCACCCCATGACATGCCGGGTCAGGTGAACCACCTACTATGCTCTCGTGGCTTCTGTGATATTTTTCTTTTTAATGTCTGCCATATTTAGCTATTGAAACAAACACACTACTCTACAGTTTTTATAGTGTTAAAAAACATAAATAGATGCTAAAAAAATTAAAAAAATGTTAGTATGAAAAATATAATCTTATAAAAAATCTTCATACAAAACGTCAATTTCATAGGTAAGAATCTAATATATAACGTAGATCAAGGTTTCTTAAACTTTTTTGCAGTCACGGACCACTTTCACAATTTAAACAACTCCGCGGACCCCTGTCAAATATTATTTTAGGAAAATAAAACTCTTTTATTGGTAGTTCGCTTACTACTAAGTTAATGTGAAGAATGCTGCTTGTGACGTGCGTGACGACGATGATGCGTCATCGTCACTGCGAGTGCGTAGCTTAACCGAAAAATGCTGAGTTTACTGCACAATTTAATGTGTTAAGAATTTACAGAGCTACTGCGGACCCCTGATACACATGCTACGGACCCCTGAGGGGTCGTATATATACAGCTAGTATACCATATACATAAAATTCAAAATCTATTGAAGACATTTGACAGTTTGTCTGCGTGCAGGCGTGTATACATCATCTACGTCATCATCATCATCTACATAAGTAATATTTACAGATATATTTTATTAGTCCATTGACGGTATAAATATTTCCAACGTTGCAGGTTGTATTGGTTTGTCTACGTTTCTTCGGACATTGGAAAAACCCTCTAATTCGAATATGGTAGCGTGGTAGCTAAGTTTTAGTGGTTATAGATAGCTGTTAAGTATGATGGAATGTGAATCATGGAATACCTTTTTTATATTAACTTATGTTAAGTAGTAGTATAGGCATTTAGAAAGACTGTTAAAACTTTTAAAAAATTACATAATAAACCAATTGACAGAATGATTTTGATATAATGCTTGTCTCATTTTCATTTCATCATAATTATATGACGAGGAAGGAAATTGCTAATTATGCACAAGCGTAGGTAGCACTATTATTTTATATTACGTATGATTAATGTAGAGTGTGTAGAGACACACTATAAAGACGCCTAGATCGCTAATACATCGATTTTAGCGGCTTCTTAAGGATTTGCAGCTGTGGTCAATGTTAAACTAATAAAGGATTTAAAGGTGGCGCTAAGCCGGACTAAGTAATTTAATACATTATGTTAAGTTACAATTTTAGTGGTCCCATCATTTTTCTAGTAATTTGGTATGGTATGCTTTCCACATCAAACGTGCCAGTGAAGAGATGTCAACGACAACGATACAAATTTCTATGTATTATATCATCCTCATCATTAGTCTAATAGTAGTCCGCTGCCGACATAGGCTTCTCCAAGTGCACGCTACTGAGCATGATCCGCGGCTGCTCTCATCCAGCCTCGAGTTGTTCCGCCCTCGATCTGATCAGAACGCTTCAGAGAATCTCGAACTTTTAGTATCTTGCCGCCCACAAAGTCCAGTTACCTACGCTGTTAAAAGAAACCGGAAGAAAACAGCAAACGATTTCCAAAAAAAGTCATCTAGGTTTTGCTAGCCACTTTGCGAAGATCCTCGCTCCTAAATCCTCCAAACTAGATAGTTTGAGGGCATCCTACAATCGTCTTGCCGAACCCCAGTCATGCCAAACCCCTCGGAGAAACTAGTAGGGAACGGGGACATCTTGCTTGATGCCATTCCTTCTACAAACAAACTGACGGTGGTGTTTCGATTCTTTGAGTTTTGAGAAACTCGCCCGCCCCCAATAAATGTCTGGTGACGCTGTAAAGGTCGTTTAAGGCCAACAACTCTCTAAAAAGTCGTAAGCAGGTGTCTACCATTGTTTATTTATTGCAAATCAAATTGTATGAAAGAAAGCGTCCTTTGAAGGCCGCCAAAGATGTCAATTAGTGTTGCAGGAGCGGTGTTCCCAGGCAGGCGGGAGTGGGACTCGTAAAAAGTGATTTATGTGTTGTTTTGTACGCTGTGCGGTGGTTCGGGAATAAAGGAGAGCGGCCGGTACGTGGAGACCCTCGGCTCAGTATTGAGATGTCGCGGGAATTATGGAATGAAGCTTCAAGTCTGGTTTGAATAATCAAGTTGGTAAGTTGTTGCGTTTCAAAAACCAATTTTACTCTTTCCAACTTTTGCGACGGATTACGGATGCTTGTAAACTGTAACCTTTTTTACACGTCGGGTAAGTATTTAAATAGCAAAAATGTTACTTTCATTTTTAGCCTATAGAAGTATAAATAGATGGAGGAGAGGGCTAAACAACCTATTATCATCCCTTCTCTTCATCGGGAATAGCTTATGACAAAAAACGGCATGAACCGAGCTCCCCTTCCCCCTCAGGCACTGCAAAAGTGCGAATTTTAGTTACCGTTTGAACACGATAACGAATATGTCAATTTATATGGCGTTGAAGCATTTAAAGCATTTAAATTAAATTAAATTATAATTAATAATATTATTTTATATTTTACATTTTATTTTATTTTAAGGTGGCTAACGAGAGTACCTACAACATTGCCATATAAATTCTCGTTTTCGTTAACTTCATCAAATGTTGAGGAAAACTCACACTACACACTAGGGGCACTCTTCTGTTATGTTTATACCTATTTTCCCACTTTTCATTATAAAAGTATTATCAACAACATAGTCTATAACAGCGTGAGTGAAGACGGTCGCAGATCCATCTACACTGGTCAGTTGTAGACAAAATAGACGAAGACGAACGCCTCTCGGTGCACGTGTCGGTACGGAGGGCTACCCGACCGGTTTCTGGTGTAGGGCACTAGCCGCGCGTAGTACCGTGCTGTGTCGACGTTTCAATTTATCGATATTATTATGAAACGTGTTTAGATGGTTATATAATAATATTAGGCTCTCCCCTCAGCTCTCGCCTCCCTGTCCAGGTCGAAAGGCCTTGAGTAGATAAAATGGGAGCATACCTATTACAATAACACTATGCTTCCTTTAAACATCTTTGCTTGGTGAGCCGTGGTCGCCGTCTTGTATTCAGCCCGAATTTTACCATAACAACGGCCCTGCAGAGAACCCACGCTCCGAGGAAGATGTTTGGATTAACCTTTTTTTTCTTTTTTTTTATTCATAGCTCGGCAAATGACTTCACTCCACCTGATGTTAAGTAGAAACGAGTCTAGACGCAGGACAACTCGTGCAGCGTGAAAACAACGCAGCATCAGTCACCTTCACCCTGCCGGCCCACAAGGTGCCTCTTCACGCCTCGTTGGAAGGACCCCATGTCATAGGAAGGAGGGAAAACGTGTGCTGGTAGACTATTTCATATTTTGGAAGTGCGACAAAGAAACGAGTCACCAAATTTATTTTTGCGCGATGGAATGTTCGAGACAGTACAGCGGTGACTCCGGAGAGCAGCACGCGTACTCCTATGGAGGAAGGGAGAAGGTAGGATAAAGTCAAAGAGTTCTTCCTAGCACTCCGTGGTTGAAGACGCTGAATGATGCTATATCTCTACGCAATTGCAGAGGCTCGAGAGCATCAGTGACCTCTGCATTGCCGATAATGCGTATAGCGCGCCCGCCGCAATTTGTCCAAGGCATCGAGAAGGTCCTTTGCGGAACCGTCCCAGAGGTGCGAGCAATACTACACGCAAGACCGCACCTGTGTCTTGTACAAAAGGCACAACTGATCTGGCGTGAAGAATCGCCTCACCCTGTTCAGGACACCGAGTTTACGTGACGCTGTTTTTATCACGGCTTCGATATAGATAGTCCCTCTGGTTCAGATCGCAGCGAATCTATTAATATTATATATATTATAACTTGCCGATTTTTTGTACCGGAATATTTACCCATGAAGAAAAACAAACATAATATATTTCTTTATAATAGACATTAGTAAACCGGGTAACTTCGCAGCGACTGTACCGAACATTGGTAGGTATGGCTATTGTCGACTCGTTAAAATTCCATCAGTACAATAGCATTATAAAATCAGTCAACTTTTGTCTTTGGTTACGTGTAAACGTCCTTCGCAATGAACAATATCGCGAGGTCGATGGACATGCATGACCAATGTAAAGGCCAATTCACGTGTCGTAGCTATGTATATCAGTACCTTTTCTGTATTACGTACAGTATGTGATAATTGAGCAGCTTGATGGCGATGGCGCAGCGGTTTGCACGTTTTGGTTCTCGATATTGCAAGTTAAGCACATTTCACAAATTGTGGTCAACTGCTAAAGTATGTTGCTCCATGATTCCAAAGGTACGTTAAGCCGTTGGTGCCGGTTGTTGACGTAACATAGTAGTCGCTAAATTCCACTTATCCGGTTAAACATTAAACAAAATCATACAAGCGATTTAAATGTTTTTTTACCTACTATTGATGCTGATTGTAATCTAAAAATAGAGAAATCTTTGAAGTTTTGCCTTACTTAAAATAACATGATATTTTAACACTACGCAACACTGTAGCGAGGCAAGCTTTAAAATAGGTTGAATGAAAGTTTTAATAGTAAAACCGCACAACAAACACCAAAAATCGATCTATAGGTAGTATAGGTACTTCGAAAAAAGTATTGACGATTATTTTCCCAATAGTACCTTCGCCTTGAAATTTGCGTAAAATTGATATGTACCGATAATCGATATACAGCTCCACACGCATCACTACGCGTCGGTTGTCCTCAAACAAAGGAGCATCTAGACAGGAATCCGTCCAGTCACGCCGCCCCGGCCGCGGCACAGCCGAAAACTAATCGAAATCACCCGGAACCAATCATTTTCTTGTCCATAAAAAATGCGAACGCTATCGAATTCCACCATTCTGGCGTGCTTTTAGTCAAGGAAAATTAAATGCCGCGTAGACACGGACGGACGCGAAGATCGCGGCCCAATCAACAATAGTGCGTAGATAATATACCAAACCATGAACTTTATTTCACAGAATTCAACGTTTTTATTAAACCTCTTGTCAAAAAACTAGGAAAAAATTTACAGTATTATGCCACGTGTTCTAAGACGTTCTTAAATTGCTTAGTAACCATAGAAGTGAATAAGTATGGCAGTTAGTATGCAAGCGTGGTATTGCCTACTAACTGCCAATATGATAAAATGAAAAATATGAGCTTACGCTATAGAGATACGTTATGCCTGCCAATACCTGCAAACTAAATTAAAAAATATTAGTTAAAAAAAGATCCTGCTCGCTTTCAAAATTCGAAAATCCGTTGGAGGTGCGCACGCGACGTGCCGGCCGGCCGACCCGGATCTTTCGCGCGCTTTTTTCATGCGTCCATACCAGTTCGGCGGCAAAATACGTAATTAAGTTGCTGTTATAAGTTTCTGATGAAATGTTTCGATCTTCATTGCGAGCATGCGGATATGCCGAGATCATTACCTATTGAATTAACTTTACCTTTTTTTTTACACCCTTTACATATTACATCTTGGATGTAGCAACGCGCAAAATTGTACTTTGTACCCATAGTGCCTTACAAATAAACAAAGAATAAGGTCCGAATAGTTATTCTGTGTTTTGTCTCTTTTGCTCTAATTTTAAATGACGTTTACGTGACAGGAAAAAAACACGGAATAACTATTCGGACCTTATTTTTTGTTTATTTGTGAGGCACTTAGTCACTAAACTAACGTACTGAACCTCCGTGGTCACTGGGACAAAGAGCATTAAAATAATTAAAGATATTCAGTTAACATAGATAATATTTTTATACAACATAATTAATTAGGTAGGTAATTGCAATCCATTAGTTTTTATATTACTACTGGTTTTATCTTTTTTTTTTATTTGTGTTTTTGCAACACTGAGACAGGATAAAATTATAAAATAACGACCAATTTAAATACGCGCGTGAATTTTATTTCATTTCATTTAAATTAACGTAAAAGCTTTGTCACGGAGTAAATACTTCTTTTTAAATTTCTTCTGTAAGCTTTTCGTAGTCTTTGACCTGCATTTTGTACGTATACGTATGTTTTCTTCAATATGGAAGAGACCTTCTTGGCTGGAAAGTGAAGAGTCATGTCTGCGGTTTTGTTTTTTTTTCTAAAATTTGTGTTATGTCGAATATTAATGTGAAATAATGGTGGATTATTAACCGTTAAGTGTTCGTGAGTGTGCATGAGTGTTGGCAAATGAAACAAAACAGTGCAACATCACTTTTCAAATTCTCTCAAGAATTCCGCCCGAGGACTTAAAGACCCACATCTTTACTGAGATATTCGAGGGGTTGGGGGGTATATCATTTCTCACTTATCATTTCTATTATCATTCATCATCATCATACCTACATGAAAGAAATTAATATTGTTTATTTAAGTATTGTAAGACTTTTCCATTGGCTAAATGCTTGTGCAAAGCCATAAAAAAAAACTTATATTATTTTTATTATTGTAATAATATTGTTATAATTATTGTTATTGTTATATTAATTCATGAATTATATGTTTTACTTTGCTTTCCTCTTTCCTTTTATGCAGTCCTGTTTTATTTTCCTAACGTTACGTAACAAGTTTAAATTTCAAAACATTCACACCTGTCTATAACAAAAAAAGGTAACAAATAGCAACGGTTCACATAACAGTACTATCACTCTCCACTTGACGTGTTCAAACATTTGTGCAATTATTTATTTAAATATGGGAAGCGAACACAAGAGGGCAGTAAACGTAGTAATGCGATAATAGCGAATGAATAAATCGTGCGAACGATTGTACTCCCTAGTGCGAGGTGTGTGAACCAGTCGCGAACTCGCGAGGTATCGACCGCGCCCGCGCCGCATCTGCACCGCACCCGCACCGCCCTAAGTCTGTTAATATGAAAGTTGTTTTTACAATGGCCTCAAAGATATAACTGTTTTTGTTTCCAAAAGCTCACGCGAACACGACACTTTTTGGGAACAATTAGGTAATAAAAATAATTGCAAGTAGATTATTAAAAAGTTTCTTTCATTTCAATTGTTTAAATAAAAAACAAATATGGATCATATTGGGTTAAATTATTCAAAAGGCTCATTGTCTCTAGTGTGCTCAAAATAATTTTACATTACCTATCTAGTATGAACTAGTGGTAATTCACAAATACAATGTAATTTAACACATATTACTCGTATACTGACAATTTATTTTTATCAAATATGTATAAAGTAAATTAAACAATTTTTTTTATATTTTCTTATTTTGAAGTGCCAATTGCTGCACTAAAGCTGAATTAAATTAAATTATAAATTATAATGAAAAAAATTAAATACCTACCCGACCCAGCCAGGAATCGAACCTGGGTCTTCCGCAATCCGGGCGGCAGCCCGGATATATATTATTATTTAAACTAAACTACTGTAAACTAAACTCTTAAAAACTATGTAATACAATTTATAAATAAAAAAAATGCCCCAGATCATCCACATCAGGCAGAGTACCCAGTAAGCTAGCAGCATTGCCTATAATATTTATATAATTTTTATATAATTCCTTCTCCTTATGAACTTAAACTATCCTGCCAATCTCACACACCTTGCGCGGAATGTGCTGAAAAAGGGGTACAAACAAAGTGCTTTCTTCACTAATTAATATAAAGATTATCTATAATTATGTTCATGCATAGTTAAAATTAATTGTTAAAGTTCGTGTGAACGCTACCCGCGGTATGCTCTTATCGACCGCGCCCGCACTCTCGCTTCAGTGCTTGTCATTTAAAACTACCACTATACTCTTTACCGATGTTGCAGTCCTCAATGCTGGTGTGGCACGCGCCACTTTGTTTAAGCTTCATTTTTATTAAAGGGTAACTAAGTATCTAATTTATTTGAATTGCCTTTTGTACGTTTGGATAGATAAATAAAGCATACGAAACAATAGCTATTTTTAAATCGTCATCGTCACTGTTAGGAGCTTTTAAGAGTTTAGACTTCCCACATATACGAATGAAGATGCTTTTGCATGCTTTGCACGCTTGAAAACAAATGAGTAATAAATACTGTCTCACTGCTAGAGTCTGTCAAGCGAGTTATGACCACGACCCCTTAGCTGATTTCTTAGACTAGCAACACTGTTATCTGTCAAACGGGAGTGTCAAAAGTTCTGTTCTAACCAAAAAAAAATACAAAAACGTTTTCAGCGTACTATCAGTGTTGACACCTGTAAGTTTTTTGAATTTGTCGCCTTTTTCATGGGACACGACTCGCTTGATAGACTCTAGGTAGGCATTTCACTTTTCATCGTTACATTTGACGTTTATTGTCATACCATTAAATATTTATTTATTGTGTTTTTCACTTTGCTTTTGCTTTGCCACTTGAGCACCGAAAAACACAATAAATAAATATTTTTATCTTTCTTACCCATAAAGCCCGGACTCCACTAAAGCGAAGATGGGCAGAGAGGAGAGATGTGACATAAAAAAACCTCTGTTTGTCTATGTCTATTACGTCATACCTCCTCTACTCTCCGCCCATCTCTTCTTTGGTGGATTTGGGATATCACCAGCTCATTTTATATCCACACTGCTGGGGCACGAGCCTTCCCTATGGATGGACAGGGAGAACGGGCCATAAACCACCACGCGAGCCCAGTGCGGATTGGTGGTTGTTAACGACTATTAATGCAGTCAGGACCAACGGCTTTACGTGCCTTCCGAAGCACGGATGAGCTCGAGATGATAAAATTTTGGTCACCCATCCGATGACCGGCCTTTTTCGAAAGTTGCAAATTAACCGGGTGCGTTAACCATTGCGCTATCGAGCTCCTCGACACTTATTCTAATAGTTGGTATTAACAAAAAGTAAACTAGTTTGCAGTGAGTCACGACGTCACAGTGAGATCTCTCGGCCATTTATCACCGCTCCGTGTTATTATCCGAAATTTAAATGGTCTCGTGTCGGCGGCCGTGTAATAAAACAAACCTAATGAGCCCAAAAGCCGTTTATTGTGAGTAAAACTAGCAGCGCGCTTGTAGACAAGTTAACGACCGCCGCGGAAATATATAGAGATGCAAAGGAAAATTGTTTCATTTGCGTGAAGTGCTGATAAGTTATCTGTTGGTCTGTAGTTAGTTTTAATTTGGCCTAGTAGTTAGTCTAAAAGGCTTCAAAGAGGCTGTATTACTTTTGAAACTCGTTACTGATTTCGTGAAAATACATACATACATACATACATACCATCACGCCTTTTTCCCAACGGGGTAGGCAGAGACCACATCCTTCCACTTGCTACGGTCCTGACACACCTCTTGCGCCTCCTCCACTCTCATTACTCCTTTCATACATGCTCGTGAAAATATAATTAATTATATTGATACTGTAATTAAAATTTCGTATTTTTATTGGCACGCGACAAAATTTTTAAACATAATAGTATAATGATTTGAATTTTAAACTGGGTTGCAACAACACCCTCCTTCATACTAATTAACATTTATTTTTATTTTTAACTTGTTTACAAGAGAATTGCATAGAAAACGTGACTAGATACTTCAAAAAGACATGTACAGTAGTTAACGAGCTACACATGTACTGATTAAATACAATTCAATACTTTACTTACTGCTTGTGATCAGCAGTAAATTATTTGTTTCTCTTGAATAAATAAATAAAATAAATTAAGACTTCTGTAAATTTTTACTTTTTTTGCAATAAAAACTTTTTATTATTTTTATTATTTAAATAAATACCCAATACTTTACTTTAACACAGTAGAAAGCTATCTATTACCAAACACAATTTGAACTCAATCAATTGGAAGAGAATCTGTCACTTCTTACAGTACAATATATTATCTAAAATTTAGAAATGTTTTAAATATAATAGTATCTACTGAACCGGAATATTGTTTAACCCCGCGTCAGTCAGTTCATTCAAAGCTTAATCAAAGCTTTAACAAGCAGTTCTGAACGAGTAGTCAAACGAGAAATAAAAATGTCGACGAAAATTTTGTTACCTTGTTACTACCATGCACTGGGTCTATTTTATCTGATTTATGTTTATTTTACATGTTTCGTACTTATAATAAATGATAAAATAACGTTTGATTAATAGTGATTCGTTTATTTAAATAATGACTAAATAATCAACTTTCGTAAGTTAAATATGTACGAAAGAAACTGAAAAGTTTGGAACTATGTAAAAATAATAAATATTAAAATCTTATTAATGCTCTACTGACAGTTGACATGTGCCAAAATATACAGCGAATTTTGTTGTTGACAGAACGAAAGACATTAATAAAAAACAGATAATAAATGCAATAAAGTAATTAATAAGAACTACACCATACTACACAAAGTATTTATTACGTTCTTGGATGACCAAGCGTTGCCTGTTATTTTTTTAAATTATTTTTTCTAAAAATGAAACCTAGCCAGATCAATTTATCGCCCCCGAAACTCCCTGCATACTAAATTTCATGAAAATCGTTGGAGCCGTTTCCGAAATTCAGATTATATTTAAATATATAAAACGAATGCTCATTTAAAGGTAAGAATATTTCTCGAATAAACATTTATACTCAGAAATATAATAAACTTACATACAATGCTTAGTGTAAATACTTCAAGACCATGAGATGTCTGTCTGTGAAGTTCCTCGTTAATAATTATATACAAACTCTTTACTATTTTCATTTCCTCATATCATCATCACTTAGTGCTATCTTCATACTAAAGTTTGGAGATCAGTATACAATTTTTTCTGCGATCCCTTAGCTTAGAGCATGTTTCCTTTCCTTTTATTTCTTAAAATGTATATTTTAAATTCGGAACAAACTTTTATCATAACTCCTTTAAATTAAAATTAGTACTGGCACACAATAAAGGCACACAATAATGGTTCGTTTTACGCCATAAAATGGTAATGAATACAAATCGGCAACCTAATGTGAGTAACAAGGTAAGCTGCACTTGAAGACACGCACTGCATGGTGCATGTGTTAATTAATTATGAAACAAACGTTTAAGTATGCCTAATAAAAAAAAAACAATCTTCTTTATTTGGTGGCCGTACAACACATTGTAGTGTCAAACATGGGCGTGTTTGCATAATTTAACCATAATTTCTAATGACACCTAACAGCATAGATATGGTACAGAATAAATAAAGTCGTTTCTGTTTTTTCTGCAGGTTCCACTTTGCTGTAGCAGAATACAAAAAGCTATATTCATTTAAAGTTGAACAAAAGTAATTTTATTGCTATTTTAAGCAAAATAATAGCGTATCCAGTAACTTAGATATCTTATATTTTTACTTTAAGCAGCTATTATATACTGTTCTACTGTTAAGCAAAGACCTCCATCAAGATGGTGGAAACAAACCAGGTAGACTTAAAACAAGCCCTTCCTTTTTTTACCAAACAAAATGAAAATAAATATTCACCTCCCGCTTGGAATCGAACCCGGGACTAGTAGCTCTGACACTAAAGAGGCGGTACACTTGAAAGAAAAGCAAAGAAACACACTTTCGAATTCAAAATAGTATTAAAGATGCAAAGCTCGCTTTTGCCGCTGAGTTTTGTTCTACTCGTATAAGCAAAGCCTTATAGTAAGAAAGAGTTAGAAAGAGAAGGATAGGGAGGGTGAGTGAACGAGGCTCTATTACGTGCTGGACGTAACACCGAGAGTACCGCCCGTCGTCGTAGTAAATCGGCCGTAACCTGTGTCCAAGTGCGGCTTGTGAACGCCGAACGTGAAATAATTTAAAAACAACATTTTTGTAGGTACCTAATAATTCATATGGTAACCATTACCGACGCCAAGTATATGTTCCTAATTTGGTAACGTAACCGACCCCAAGTTACATGGGATCAGAGCAGGAAGAAGAAGAGGAAAATGGGCAACTGTAAAAAGGGCGATTAATTTGATAATAATGGTTTTATAGCTACATTGTGAACTGAAATCTTGCCTCGTGAAAATGTATGACTGTTTTTTCAATTATTTTTAATTCCATATGAGCATGGAAAATTATTTATACTGCCATCACATCGTAATAAATTTATTAAATAACTAATACTTACAATTAAAGATTCCTTCTCGTCGCCACAACATGAATTTGAAAAACAATCACGTGACTTTTTTTCTTGCTAATAAAAGACATGTAAAAGACATCAACGCAATATTTTATTTAATAAATTAAAACAATTTAATTTATTTTTAATACAAACTATCCCCAATTGTTATAAGAAATTCAAGTGAACAGTCAAAGCCTCCGAATTCGTTTTAGCTAGGCCTGCCAGTGAGTCACAAAGGTCGTTGAACCTTCGCTACGCCATCTTGTAGCCTGCGCCCGCGCACCCCTCCATACACTTACCCTGTTGCTCTTGCATCCCTACCTGTCCAGTTATTTAACAGATCATTTAAATAGAAATTATAAAAACAATAGATAAAGGTTTACTAGCATTTTAATAAACAGAGCAGGGCCGCTAGTTTTAAGATTTCTTATTAGAAATTATATAAAAGCAGGTTTTTGCTCAATAAATGGCTTAAGACCCAGGAGTAGTTCAAATCAAAGTATCGTCCAACGGAGTTTTTAAATTGAGTGTGTCGTTTTTCACATCTCCTGTTTTGTAAAGTTGTATTTTGCATAAAACCCAAGTTTTACGTATAAATCAAGTGCAGAGTCAGTTCAAAGAATCCTAGAACTATTTTTCAACCAACAGCGAAGTTATTATGACATGGTCCCAAATTGTACAGCAACTTTCGCCGATTACCGTACTCGAAATGTGATAGGAAAATATGAAATGTGCCAACAATTTCGCAGTTACATAATGTTGCGGTCGTAAGGTTTTATTGCGTCGCAAACGGCCACGATTGCAGCGAGACGTTGTTGTTAAACTGAACGATTCTCTTACGCCGGTCGGTAGTAGGGTAAAGTCACCAAAGAACACACACTACTAAATAGTGCTGATCCGAACCCAAAACGCTTGCGTGATACCATTCTTTCTAGAAACCCTCTGACGGTGTTTCGATCACACGGCTTAGGAACCCTTTAAGTTTCTCCCCGCCCCAGTAAAGTCCGGTGAGGCTGCAAAGGCCGTCTCAGTAAACTCTCTCAATAAAAAGGCGGCTCAAGTTGACCAAATATGTCGAAGCACGTCTGGATGGATGGATAGCGGATTCTGTGCGTCTATAGTGTGTTTTGTTTATTAGGTGTCCGTATTCATTCGATTGTGTGTGTCCGAAGTGTCCTTTTATGATAGGGCATTTTCCAATATTTTTGACGCTGTAAGGGAGAAAAGAGCTTGACACTTGCTGAGTTTCTTGCCGGTTCTTCTCAGTACAAGGTCTCCCGCCCAGAGTAGACTTACGAACCGATGGCATAATGACATTCATAAGAGCTATTTGTAGCCTAAACTGAATAAATGATTTTGAATTTTGAATTTTTGAATTTTGATTAAGTTTACGAAAACGAAAATTCGTTTAGGCTAAATGTTAGCTCTTCTCGTATGTCGCCAGAAGGCGCTGCTTCGATGCCATACTAATTTTATTTTTTGTTAACGTGATTGAATGTTAAATATCACACTAGGCACTCTGATAAAAACTAACTTGTCACCGTGATAAGATTTTGCCGTAACCACAGCTGTGCTTTATCTATTTCGTTTCTGTGAGCGACAATTGTGTGGTGGGTTAGCCTTGGACGACCAACCGTCCGGCGATTGTCAGGTAGCTAATGATATAGTACTAGCCTGCAAATGGTTTAAACACCAATTAGCAACGTAACGATGATTTTTCCAATTGGTATACGAGTCTAGTACAGTTACAGTACAGCTTCTAAATTATCTGAGCGTTCAAACACACCAAAATTATCTGAACATTTTACAAAAATCAACCTTATCTCAAAACGTAGAATTTAATTTTTATTTGTTGTTTGAAAACAAATGACATTGAATGAAAGTACATCTTTTCGAGAGCGAGAGCGAGAGAAGCTCGATGGCGCAGTGGTTAACGCGCCCGGTCTGCGAGTGCTGAGGTTAAACAACTTTCGCAAAGGCCGGTCATCGGATGGGTGACCAAAAATTTATCATCTCGAGCTCCTCCGTGCTTCGGAAGGCACGTTAAGCCGTTGGCTCCCCCCGGCTGTATTAGCAGTCGTTAACAACCACCAATCCGCACTGGGCCCGCTCCCGCCCGTTCTCCTTATCCATCCATAGGGAAGGCTCGTGCCCCAGCAGTGGGGACATAAAATGAGCTGATGATGATGATGATGACATCTTTTACGTATTGGACTAAGAGTGATTTTTGTCGAACGTTCAGATATTTTTGGTAGGTTTGAACGCTCAGATTATTTTGAAGCTGACTGTACATGGCAGCAGTAAGGTTTGTATCATTTTTATACATTTAAATTAAATCCTAATATGTGGTAAGGCCTAACATTTTTAGGAAACATTACAACAGTCAAACCGAACAAAAGAATGACATTAAAATAAATACATATTTTGGATGTTGATTTATTTTACTATGATTTAATTGTTGTTTTTTTAGAGAATCTGGACTTTTTTGGGGGGCCCGGGCTGTGAGAAACTTAAAGGGTAAGCTGTGTGATCGAAATACCGTTAGAGGGTTACTAAAGGGAAGTTTGATCGCTTTTGTGGTTTAGTGGTTTAGACCCAGAGGTCCCGGGTTTGATACCCAACGGGGGGTACGTGTTTGTGTACTCGGTTTGGTTGGTGGTAGGGCTTGTTTGCCTGCCTGGCTAGCAACCACCATCTATCGCCATAACATCAATGTTTGTGGGATTGTTGTGTTCCGGCAGCTAGAGATAAGATAGCCAGTGCTTCAGTAGTTGAGGATTCCAGGTGAAATGCGCTGCCACCTTCGGCCTTATCGTCACTTAACATCAGGTGCGATGAAGGTCAAGTGCTTATCCGTAAGATGTTTTAAAAAACTAGCAGCACGCGAGCGTGTCTGCGTTCCCTACTAGATTCGTGGAAGTCGGATCAGCAAAGCAAAACAGCGTCGATCTCAACATTGAACTCGCTCATAACTTGCAAACGAATGTAGACTTTATTACTATTTAAAGCAGGTTGAAATTCGTTTGCAAGTCATGAGCGATTTCAACGTCGAGTTCGACGCTGTTTTGCTTAGAGAATAGCGCTCTGCAGATCGGGATTCAGATTTAATTGGTTATTTTGGTTAGTAACCAAAATAAAATCACTAACACCCGTTTGCACTACACTTATAAATCGCCTAAGTCTTTGCCTAACTTACTACCCGGTCAAGTTAAGTCGGCACCTGAGTGTAAGCGACGTTTTCGAGCCAGGTACCGCGTTAACTTGACGGGATAATAGTTAAGCCAAGACTTAGGCGATTCATAAGTTTAGTGCAAACGGGTGTAAGACCTTTGGTGTTGCGGAGTGCGGACAGTCTTTAACCTACCAGATGCCATAAAAAAATATCGGATTTCATATCTTTCGAATGTGTTGCAGTCCTGGACGACCTTCGTAGTCGAGAGCCACTCGATGCCACGTGCTGTTGTCATCTCCGAAGTCCCGGGCTCGATTCCCGGTCGGGTCAGTGTAAAAAAACGAACTTCTATATTTTCTTGGGTTTGGGTGGTTGTGATGCCGTCGTTGTTCCTGATTTCCTTAGCACAAGTGTTAAACTACTTTCTTTGGAGTCGGAGCAACGTATGTGATGTTGTCTAATATTTATTTATTATTTATTTATTCCAGATTCTTTAACACACTCAACCCTATGGAAATTGAATCTACCCTATCTCGATCATAGACGATAGATATCACAGAAATGACAAAAGAAAACGTATCTAACGCTCATTGATACGTTTTACTACAATAGCTACACTTTTCTACCTTTTTTGCAACAACTGCCGACTTCTATAAACTACACTTAATACCCACAAACCTTAGAGCACCATAAAATGATATAGAAAAATAACATTATTCAAAAGTCTACAATAATTGTAGGTCTTTTGAACACTTAGATGGAATCTGTTTGCTCAATTGATCTTAATTATTGTGATTCGCTGTAATTTAGAGCTAAATTTTATAACCGCGTTGTAACGCTTATTTTATACAAAGATAATGTTTAATGCTAGAGTTAACATTTAACGAAATAACAAAGGAAATATAAGAACTATTTAAAGTACAATTATAATTTCTACATGCTTTTAAAAACTTTTGGAGGATCGTCACTTATTGTTGTAACAAACTGACTGGCTCATATATTTTTTTAAATATATTTATATAATAATGTATGGTACCTATTAGATATTTTTAAGTAAACATAACATATAACATTATAGATCCTTGGGGGAGGCCTTTCGTCTTTTAGCTGAGATGATGATGACGATGATAAGATATAGTTTATGCTTTCCTAATTATTTCATATCGATCTTCTTCATTCCAAGCTTGTTTTTAGTCTTTAGTGACTGATAAACCACCAAATGTCCGACTTCTAAAATTGTTGTTTCATTTTTCGTAACAAATGTACCTCTGAAGTACAATAAAAGGCAGTCAAAATAGATTCCTTTGCCGGTCCCCTGTTAATCACAGACCACATTTGGGGCTCACGAAAAAGGATTGGGCATGTAATTAGCTGTTACTCCGTAGATTTGAAGATAAAGCCGCGTTCCCGCGTGGGCAGGTACGTCCTTAATGACCGCTCGCTTTATGAATGTGCGCATCTATCATAACGTAGGTACTGGCACGTTTCTACGAATTGAGTAATTATGGAGGTTGTCTATGTTTCATTACTAACTACTGGCCGGCTACCTAGAGAATATTGCAGTTTGTTTTTAATGTTACTAGTTGGCCAGTTACCTAGTGTATTTAATTTTTTATGTAACTCAACTGGCAAACGAGCATATAGCCCGCTTGATGAAAAGAGGCTACGGCAGCCCATGGACGCTTGAAACACCAAGGGTGTCAATCGTTGTCTTATGATTATGCGCCCTGTAATTTCACTGAATTTGGAATCGTGCTGTCATAGCGATGGAGTGGCTAGGTTAAGCTGGTAATCCAAGTAGGGCTCTCCGGATCTGAGACTGGTGGTTTAAACAATGATGGTGTCCAATACAAATTTTATTTTCTATTCGATCACGTTAATGGAACGAGGAGCTTGATGGCGCAGTGGTTAACGCGCCCGGTCTGCGAGTGCTGAGGTTAAGCAACTTTCGCAAAGGCCGGTCATCGGATGGGTTGCCAACAATTTATCATCTCGAGCTCCTCCGTGCTTCGGAAGGCACGTAAAGTCGTTGGTCCCGGCTGCATTAGCAGTCGTTAATAAGTGCTTAACCTCAGCACCCGCAGACCGGGCGCGTTATCCACTGCGCCATCGAACTCCTCACTAAGCGTTATAGGCACACAGAACGTTATTGGATAGGTCTATTTAAGTATTTAATCAAACAAAAAGATTTCTCCTTAACCAACTATGACGGAAATTTAAAAAAATACCAACTTCTATCGTTCGCCATTCTCTCCATCACCTTAATTGGTGATGCTGGAGATACTGATCTCGCGTAACAAATCTTTGATTGACTGTACAGTACAATCTAAATCGCCCACTTTAGGTTTGAGAGCGCAGCCGGCGGGCCGGTCGTTTTAATTATTTACAAGTCAACGATGTAAATTAACCAGATCGCTAACGGCCGATAACAGTTCTGTGCAGGTGCGAAATGCCGGAAAGTAACTTATTTTCCAAGAGCTGGATTCGAATCCACACCCTTACGGCATTTTGAGCCAGGTGTGGCGCGGTCAACCGGAGGACAGATAACCAAATTTAGAGGGGAACTCGGTGCTTGCCGTTCCTGATCCCTAGCTATCTCCGTGGCAGAGAAAGGATGGTACTAGTTTTATTAGTGGGTATACCCCCCCTTGTTGAGCCTCCCTCTTCTCGTCGATCTTTTAGCAGCTGGACGATTAAGCGGAGGACAGTCCCACATCAGCAGGGTGCGGTGATTAATGCTGCGTTGTGCCGGCAGAGTGAGGGTGACTGTTACTGCGTTGTTTTCACGCTGTATCGGTTGTCCTTGCGTCTGGACTCCGTTTCCACTTAACATCAGGTAGAGTAAAGTCATCTACCAAGCTAGGTATTTAAAAAAACCCGGGGTCGCTCCTATAACCCCGTAAAGTGTGGTCTAAATCTAATCTAATTTTGTTGTTTTTATTTTAACATTTATTATTTGAAAGATTACTATATATGAAACGGAACGGCTACAGTCTATTTACAACACAAGACGCAGAAGCACGATCGAGGAAGGTTTTTAAAACAACACACATGTGTGCTGATTATGAAAGCCCGTCGAACATCGATGTTCGACGGGCGACGATCGATGACAACAATATTATAAGTATACATACAATTATCATGTACCTACCGATATAATATAAGTAGTAATTTATTTATTCAAAATATTTTTCATATTTGTCCTATGTACTCGCGTTTGTTTTACTTTTTTTTTTTATCTGACGCTACGAGCCCTATACCACATACAGCAAAAGTATCTACTTGTCAGTCTCCTAAAATGTAAAATATACTCGAGTAAATTCGTATAAAGTAACTAGGTATTCACTTTCACTAGTGTTCACGTAATTTTTAGAAAACAGTATTCTCTTCTTTATAATATATTTTTTAAATATATTCGAAACAGGCAAGCATTTGACAATGATGATATACAGAATTTGCAGGTTGCTTTTAATCAAGTTAAGTTAGACTATTTTGGTCCAGTTTGTACTGAAACTATTTCTTATAAGCATAGGTATGACAACAGTACGTCCAACACGTCGACTAATCGAAAACAGCAATCGATCTACCAGAGGAGTTGCGTAATAACTCCCTTCCCCTCATTCGCAGTGAGCATGCGACACTGTCAATAATGGTTCGGTTCCCAGCAATTCCCTGGAACTGTTAATGATGTGACGTGATGTGTGAGAACTGCGTGCGTTTCCGCGTTACACCCACCCAGTTCTGTGTTCCTGGTGCAAACCCTTAACTAGCTAGAAATAAAGTTCAAAGTAACTTTTTTCACGTCCGTCTAAATGTTAAACGCTTTTGTCAAGTTCTTCTAATAGTTTGGTCGCGTTTTTTCCAACATGTTTCCGTTCTTGCGTTAATGTGAACTGAAGACAATGAATTGTTACGCTTATTTTTTATTATAAATGTATTTTTAATCTAATGTAATTTATGTTAATTATGAAATCTTTATCTTACTTATCGTCATTCGTGTAGATACATCTGGAAAATGACATAAAACACTTTATAAATTTTATTAATATTCCGTAAAATTTACATAGGTACATACAAAAAGAAACCGGTCGTTGTGGAGATCCATAGGGGATGTCCAGCAGTGGACGTCTTTTGGCTGAGATGATGATGATGATGATGATGATGATACAAAAAGATATAAAGCGATTGCTGTAGGAGCCTAATTCCACTTTTCTCAAAAGTCACTTACGGCGACACGAACTCACGACTTTCCTCAATATATTTCTTTGGTTTTATTATCTATCATCTACCAATAGAGTGCATAGTGCGAGCTTTATACGCTATTCGATCACGTTAACGAGAACAAGACTGTGGCAAAATTTTAACTTTCCTCGTATTTCACCAGGGGGATCCTTCAATGCCATAAAAAAAAATTGTTTTGTTAACGTGATCGATTAGCGAAGGACAGTCGCACTAGGCACCCTGGGAAGCATGATGCTTTCTCGTTGTTGTGTTAAGAAAATTTAGCCAGTTTTGAAAGGTTGCAACTCTTAGAAACTGACTTACGACCCTTACAAATAAAGAAAGACTATGCTTTGAACATAAATTCCGTGTTTTATTCCCATCATTAAAACTTCATTTCAGATTAGAGTTAGAGACAAAACATGGAATAACTATTCAAAACTTATACTCTGTTTATTTGTAAGGCCTTTATTACAGTTGACGATGATGTTGCTGTGCTCACGTTAATTTAAATTTTGCAAAATAAATGTAAAAATATAAATATTTTTATTACAAATAAATTCTTCACAAAGTTAACAATTACGCAATCGCCTCGCAAATACGAAGATGTACATTGTATCTTACTCAACCTCAATACAAAACGCCGACGCATCACAATATTGCCCCCGATACTGACAATAAAAGGGTCAAATGGCCAATACTGTTGGCTCATCAACAACGCAGTTCACAGGTGCTCTGAATCACATTATTCCAACAACATGAGTCAGGGGTCAGCAATCTTTTCGGCATTTCACGTGCGAACTACAAAAGTTGGACTTTACGATTCTCGAAACAGGTTTACAATCGGCGATTGCTCGATATTTGGTTCACACTGAATTTTAATTTCTCACACAACGACCGCCTCGATTATTGATTTAAATTAATTTGATATTAATTGTTGTAAATCGCCTTCTTGTTGTTCCACCGACATTAAAGAAGGTGCAGGGATGATCAGGACACTCCGGTGGTTGCCTAGTACGGTCCCGGATAACCCCGGTGGCAAGAGAATGGGTGTACCTCTCTCTATCGCGCTCTCCTGCCCTGCCGAGCTTTTCGGGACTTGGTGAGGCGAAGGGAGGTCGCAAAGGGAGTTCCACATATAGCCATCTGCGTCTCCCTGAATGCAGTTGTGCTTGCAAAGCGTTTTCTCCAGTAAAAAAAGGGCTGACCTAGGCCAGGTATGCTAGCAACAAGGCTGATGGGAGTTGGATTAGAGAGGCATACGTCCTACAGTGGACGACGATGCGCTGAAGAAATAAGACAAAAGAAGGAGCTCATTGGCGTAGTGGCTTGCGTGTTCTTTTGCAATACCGTGACCAAATTGAAATACTTCGAGCTGTGATTGGGAAGTACGTTAGGCCGTTTGGTACCGGTTGTTGCCGTTGGCAGCCGTTAGAACCGCATTTGGCATTTTTTATGGATTATGGCCCGATATCCACATGTCATTGTTCATGCGGGAAAGCCTATGAGTCTATCAGTGGGACGTTTTCAGTTTTATGATGAAGATGATGATAACGATGATAAAAGTTTGCCAATCTTTTATATCGTCACAATACTGAGTGTTTGTATAATAAATTGAAAATTTATCAGTACCTACACCTAGGTAGAACCTAGGTTGCGTAGCTAGGAACCTGACGAAATACATGGATAGAAGCACCTGAAACCAACATGTTAATAATATACACTAAACATGCACACTAGAATAGGCCCAAGACACCATACTCGTAGAACAAGAGTACGAAGACCCGGTTAACACACGCTTTTTGACAGGTACAGACATATACCTGGACGCTTTTCTCCACGACCCAGTCAACCCGAGCCCAGGTCCTTTAGAAGCGCCCACGGGTTGTTTCGCTCCCCATTCTCATTCTCATCTGAATCCTTATTAGAATCCAGTGGAGAACGTCCGGTGACGCTGTAGGTCACATGCAGATAACTTTAAAAATATATATTATATTAAATATCCCTTCATGCGGTAGATTTGTTGATTTTACATATTTGACAGAATTATACCTATATAGCTAAAAACCTGACGAAAAACTTGATACAAACATGATATATTAAAGGTCCATCCATGGTGGGAAATTCCTAAGGTCATTTGAAATTAGTGAATCACGTAAAATTCTATTTCGCATAATTAAGATTATGCGAAATAGAATTTAATTAACGATATAAATCAAATTAGGTTTAATATTACATAAAAGACACATAACTTAGGAATCAAAAACCAATTAAAATTAAGTAACTATAAATAAAGGTTGTCCTTCCAACTGTGGGATATATTTATTTTATTTTCTTTTATTTGGAACAACGCAGTTAGAGGACCTAAAACTCATCAAAGTAAGTACTCAAATTTACAAAGTATTCACTGATTAGATGATCTAATTTTGTGAACTACCAAATTCTTATTGATTCTATATTTGTGTCTTAGCTATTGTTAATTTTGTTTATTTTCATATAACATCGCCTTAGTTTGTTTATACTGTAATGGTGTAAATAATCGTTTCTAAATAAATAAATAAATAATCAATCTAATTTCATACTATCTCTATAATATTTAGCCATTTTAAATGAATGTATTTAAGCTTCTTATGTGGCTGTGTCCGATTGTCCTTGTTATTCAAGGATAAATCTGGAATAAAAATTGTACTTAATCCTTCCTCGCCCCTCGAACAATCTCGAAACCTCAATCACACTATCTAGGTACCTGTCTACCTATCTCTCCCTATCTAGACCTGACGATACCTTTTAATGTAACTAGACATCTGTATAGTTCTATTAAAAGGTATCTTCAGGTCTCTTCAATAAAGGAGTAAAGAGGTTTTTATAGGTTCTTAACGCGCGCGTAACACCCTTGGTATTGCACGGTAACCGCTCTGAGAGCCTATTGTGAGTTATTTTCGCTATTCACGATATAATCACGATAACGAAAACGAGAATTTGTATGGCAACATTTTAGCTCTTCTCGTACGCGCCAGGAGGCGCTGCTTCAATGCCATACTAATTTTCGTTTTCGTAAACGTAACCGAATGAATACGAATAGTAAACAAAAGTCACACTAGGCACTCTGAGCACATGAGTAGGTTTAAGTATGTGAATACTTATACCTACTCATGTGCTCTGAGCTTATGCTCTAAGGCTCTGAGTCTGCCACCTTATCACACTATATCATAAATGCGAAAGTTTGTGTGTGTTGCTTCTTCACGTTGCAACGGATGAATGGTTTTGGATGAAATTCGGCATACAGATACTTTATATAACCTGGATTAACACATAGGATAGTTTTTATCCCGATATTCCCACAGGAATGAAACTCATAATTTATTACTTAGGTCTGGGATTTGATGTTGGGAATAGAACCTATTTGGTAGTTTTTTATACTTTTTATTGAAATTTTGACAGATTTTTGAAACTGTCAAAGCGGTACGAAGTCCGCCGGATCCACTAGTGTAAATTAAAGACACAGACACAAGATACTCTCACACACACCCTAGCAACTCTAATATAGTAGTTACACTTAACAGTTTATTTTTTTATATATTTTTATTGATTTTAATATGTTATTTTATTTTGTTTTATGCCATTTAGGTGGCAATCAGGAATTCAGCCCGCGTGATGGTAAACGGTTACCGATTATTTCCAAGGGTTCAAATTCACGTTCACTTCTAAGGTCAATCTGTTAGACCACAGCGTTCCGTTTTTAGGGCACAACGGGGAAGTGTTTGGTCTATATTTAAGTCATCTAATATTAAGTGACAACGGCCGAAGGTAGAATCCCCTCCGCTGAGGAACTGGCTGGCCGGATTATTTCTAACTATCGACATACAACAATGCTACATAGTCGTGGCAACATACTTAGAAAATATAGATAAGTAGACATAGAAAATGAATATCATAAAAAATACAGAAGTTGGCAAAGGTGGTCTTATCACTTAAAGCGACCTCTTCCACACAACCTTTGAGGCATAGCACCACTGCGGGGTAAATGAGAGGTAGTACACAGGAACGTGAAAAGATATATATTGAGATCCATTTAAATTATATAATGTTATAATGTACTTAATAAACTAACACAATATAAAAAATATACTGTAAATTATTGAAAAATGGTGTAGCTGCCTAGGTAGACATAAACTTTAACTTTCTTAATTTAACTAAATGAATATATTTTACTAACATTTTTTTAAGTTAAATTGTTACTTACATATAAAAACATCTTAAGTTATCTGATCATATAACAATAAATAAAAGCTCTAACTACCAACAGCCAAACCAAAGACAATGTGTTTTAGCAAAGCCTCCTGTTAGATAGGTATTCTTATGCTTAAGGCGAAGGGTAAGGCACTCTAGCGCCACCAATTGATAATTTGACAATTTCTAACGGACCGGATCTTTTTTTAAACATTGCGTACCGTCCGATAACAGGAAAGCATCCATAGTATTTATTTCATAATTGTGCACTACTTTTTGTTGCGTGGTTTATTCACAAAACGGGCTATCGCATTTGTTCACAAACAATGGCTACTTTTGGTGTTAGCGAATGAATACAAAAACAAACCTAAAAGTAGTGCACAATTATTAAATAATATATGTTTGCCTAGTGTCGGAAGGTCCACAATGTTTGAAAAAAAATCCAGTTTAGCAGTTATCAAATTAAATCCATTAGCGGCGCTAGTGTGCCTTACTTAAAGGTATTAGATAAAAGAAGCTCTAACTATCAACAGCCAAACCAAAGACAATGTGTTTTAGCCTCCTGCTATATAGGTATTCTTATGCGTTATCTTATAAGGAGACTTTGTCAACTACATCTGTTTATGTTCTGTAATTATAATGAAAGAAAAACCTATTTACGTTTCCTTCTTTATTTCCTTTTGATGTGTTACATTACATTACCTCTGGGCCTGTGATTAAAGGTGTAACCACTAGAACAGAAGCGATTAAAACATATATGTATTAAATGCTACATTTTATGCAAACTATTGTAATTAAAATTAAATTAAGTGCATCAAACACACCTATAAAGTAGCCATCGTAACGCGTAAAGATTTATAAACTACAAGGTTGGACGGAGCATAACACTCTTCACAAATTGTTACAACAATAAACTTAAGATCTATCGAGGCAAGCGTCGTGTCTTATTGAAGAATCGCTCGACTTTGTACCTGTATGAATGGTTTTTTTTCGCTCTAGCATATTTCAAATAACTGCTGCTAGTAGCTGCTATTGCTGTCGAAATATTGTGTTAAAACTAAATTGTGTACAGTATTTAATATTAAAATACTGCAACAAAACATACTAAGGATGTTTTTTGTATATTTCACTGTTTTAAAGCGTTTGACCTCGACCTTCATCTCATATGATGGTAAATAACGATAACTTAACTACGCCGTCGACACAACTATGAAGTTGCTGGCTATCTTATCTTATCTATTGGCGCACAAATTCAAATTTAAATAATTTATTGCACACATGTGGTATAAAAGTTATTACAATATATAACAATGTTACAACAAGTTACTTTTGTTTCTTAAGTTGTTACTTAACTTATGTTAGCTACTTGTTGTTATGACGAGAGCGGTAATAAATGTTAGCTAGTTTAAATTTTCTTATGTTACAATTTACTACATACAGTCGACTTAATGAAATGTCTTGCTAAGGACATACTAGGAAAATCTAATGCAAGAATGTTCAACTACTAACATTCTCTATAAAATATCATTATGTCAACAGTATATAAACGGGTATAAAACAGGCCTGTTGCAAAAGGAAATCTTAACTAATATTGTAAATGCGAAGGCTTGTTTGTTTATTTGTATCACATCGGAGCGTAGCAATGAATCAACATTGGTTTTTGCACGGGGATGTTGGAGGGCCCGAGAGTGACATATTTTTTTTTTCAAAGTTTACAAGAACACAACACATGCACACATTTGTTTTTTATTTACAGTAAAGTATTCTATTCTATTTTACATTTTATTATATTCTGTTGTTGACTGGGAGACCATAAGTTTCTTTTTCTTTGTTTCAAATGCAATGTGTCATCCAAATGACAAGTGACTTATATGTTTATATGTCAAACCTTACCTTTTTATAACACTCAGGTAAAGAAGAAGGAAGCTAGCATTAAACAAAAAAGGCATCATTATATTCTTAAAAGTCTTCATTAGCGAGTCTCCTAGGAATCATGGGTTAGCGGTTAGGGTATTTCGAGTGAGGCCCGCATCCAACGCCTCTCCCTAAATAGTACAACAGTTCGATGGCCTCGTGGCCTTGCCCTTCACGGCACGCCTCGTTCCTCATACGCTGACGGACGCCACAACTCCAATTTATTACCATCGTACAGCGCACGCACACAGCTAGCCAGCCGCGCTGTGTGTACAACCTTAACTTTATTAAGTCTCTTTTATAGTAGTGAGCTTTGAGCTTTTGAACTAGTTCTGTTCACGTGCTTTGTCAATGGTCTAACATAAGTCTTCCTATTACTATTTGTCAGTTTTAAATAACTACATAATTTACGCGTTGTTGTTGTCTTTTTTAAAAATATAAGCCTTTTTCGGCCTGTCATCATAAATGTCTTTATCGCGTGTCCCGAAACATAAGAGTTCGCTTGAAAGCGATATTATAACTTTCACATTATGTTGTCGTAATGTTCAACGTACTTTTTAATGGTAAGTAGGTACGTACAATAAAGTTCTCTCTATCTATTTATTATAATAATGTAATACATTTTCTCCCGTATAATAAAAGGAATATAAGTTGACAGCCGTTGACAGACGCCTCCTGCACATCAACGTATCCAAAACTGTTAAAATTCTTTAATAAATATTCAACCATATGACAAATAATAATAATAATAAATTATAGACCCATAACATGCTTACCAACATTCTACAAGCTCCTTACATCAATTTTGAGAGAAAAAATCAATTCGCACATTGTTGCAAATAACATCTTGGCTCCTTCTCAAAATGGTTGTAGGGTTGGGTCCCGTGGTACTAAAGAGCTCCTCCTCTTGGACATGACCATGTGCAAGCAAGTTCAGCGGAACAAGGCAGCCCTCTCTACTGCCTGGATTGACTATAAGAAGGCCTATGATTCAGTGCCACACTCATGGTTGGAAAGGATCTTAGAGTTGTATAAAGTCAATACAACTTTGAGATCCTTTCTTGGTGGGTGTATGAGGCAGTGGACCACAGTCCTTCGTCAATCGGGTGGTGAAGATAGCCCCTCGATTCCGATGGACTTGATAAGGATTGAGCGAGGCATTTTCCAAGGTGACAGTTTGAGTCCATTGTGGTTTTGCCTGGCCCTGAACCCTCTCAGCAACCTACTAAAGGATTCAGGGCTGGGCTACCGTCTTCGAGGTGACGGAGAAATCATTTCTCATCTGTTATACATGGATGACCTGAAATTATTTGCACCGAAACGCCCTGACCTGGTGAAACTACTAAAAATCACAGAAGATTTCAGTAGTTCTATCAGGATGGAGTTTGGTGTAGACAAATGTGCGGTTATGCATGTATATCGGGGGAAAGTTGTAAATTCAACAAATTTACAACTTTCTGAGACAATGGCTCTCAGGTCTCTCTCGGAGGCGGAAACTTACAAATATCTTGGTATGTCACAGTCTCTGAGTATTACAGATGGGGACATTAAGCAGGCGGTGAAGGAGCGCTTCTTCTGTCGTCTGACAAAAGTACTTAAAAGCCTTTTGTCGGGGGGCAATAAGATGCGCGCCTTCAACGCTTGGGTGATGCCCCTACTCACGTATTCCTTTGGCATACTAAGATGGACTCAGACTGAATTAGACGCTCTGGATAGGAGAGTCCGTCAACAGCTCACAGCTCATCGCATGCTTCACCCACGCTCATCTGTTATGAGACTGTACATCCCGCGTAAATGTGGAGGTCGTGGCTTTTTAAACGCCAAGACTCTACATAACCGCGAGGTGTGTAGTCTGAGAGATTACTTCCTTAACAATGAGTGTGGGATGTACCGCGACGTTGTAGCAGTAGATAGGAGCCTCACGCCGCTCTCCTTGGCAAGCGAGAACTGGCGCAGACCAACGGTGCTGAGCACTGAAGACCGCAGGAACATATGGAAGAGTAAGGAGCTCCACGGGCGGTACTACCGGGCCTTAACAGGGCCCGATGTGGATCTGCTCGCGTCGGTAAACTGGCTACGATTCGGTGATCTTTTTGGGGAAACCGAGGGGTTTGTCTGTGCAATTGCAGACGAAGTCATGATGACGAATAATTATCGGAAGTATATCCTGAGGGACGGTACTGCCGACATCTGTCGGGCATGCCGCCGTCCCGGTGAGTCACTCAGGCATATTATTTCCGGTTGTTCTCATCTGGCTAACGGTGAGTACTTGCACAGACATAACCTTGTAGCCAGGATTATCCATCAGCAACTTGCTCTTCGATATGGTCTTGTAGAATCTGAGGTGCCGTACTATAAGTACACGCCGGTGCCAGTTCTCGAAAATGGTTATGCAACGCTCTACTGGGATCGATCTGTCATCACGGACAGGACTGTTTTTGCAAATAAGCCTGATATTGTGTTGACAGATCGATTGACGCGCCAGGCAATGCTTATCGATATCACCATTCCGCATGACGAGAACCTTGTGAAAGCCGAGAAGGGAAAGCTTACTAAGTACCTTGACCTGGCTCACGAGGTGACCGCTATGTGGGATGTGGATTCGACGATCATTGTCCCCATAGTCGTATCTGCAAACGGCCTTATAGCGAAGAGTCTCGACCAACATCTCAAGAGACTTTCGCTGGATGGCTGGATTAAGGGTCAGATACAGAAGGCAACACTCCTGGACACGGCACGTATTGTCAGGAGGTTTCTCACTCTGCAGCCCTGACCACCGGTAGCTTGGGCCCTGCCCCGTTGTTGGTGGTACTCTAGGATTAGGTTTTTATAATGTTTTATTGCTTTTATATTAAAATATTGTAAAAATCTAGTTTTAAGAAAGAAAATAAATAAAGAGAATAATAATAATAATAAAGAAAATAAATAAAGGAGAAAATAATAATAAATTCGTTTATTTTCAGGCAACAATTTATAGTTACAAAATAACAGGAACCAACTACCTACCTACTGCCTGAAATCCGTCATTCTAAATCACTTTCAACCTTTAAATCCAAACTGCACAAGCATCTACTACTTCAGTCATCTGCTAGTAACATATTGTTATAGTTTTTTTTAAATGTCTAATAGTATAAGTATATATTTTTTATTTAAGTACCTATGTATGTATGTATGTATGTATGTATGTATGTATGTATGTGTGTGAAGGGTATTATTTGTACTTATTTATTTAATGTTAGCGCACTTCCTCTATCTCTTTCTTGGATTCTCTAACCAAAGGTTGTCTGGAAGAGATCGCTTGTAGCGATAAGACCGCCTTTGCCCATATACTAGCTTTAAGTTTTTGTTTAAAAAATTTCCATTCATTTGTGTGTGAGCAATAAAGAATTTATCTATCTATCTAACATATACATACCAATGTACAATATTGTGGCGCTCCCATCCAGCGGCTACCCGCGACCTTCACCCACGTCGGTCCACCTTGTTGGAGGCTACATACAGGTTGTTATAGGTTTTTTAAGGTTCTTATACTCTACTGTACGTGAGGTGTAAATTGCCTACTATTACCATAGCAACAGATTATGGCCGCCTCCTCACAATATTTGCACAAAACACGCAAAAAGCAACTGGCAATTTCTTCCGGTGACCGTCGTCGGCGTCGGCGCATGTTTATAAAACAAGCTATCACAAACACCGGGCCGGCGACTTCTTGCCGTGAGATTACAAGCGATGGTTCTAGATGCACAGGGCCGGCTAGACTGCATGAAAAAACACATGAGGATGTTTACAATAACCGAATAGATTTTTAATAAACAATTGTACTAGTGACAAGTATGGTTTCAAAAGTTCCTCACTTTAAAATGTAACAATCTTTACGGATCTACTCGCGTTTATTGTATACATTAGTTTTAATTAATGTTTATCCTGACGATGACGTTTCGAACTCTTTGCAGGGTCCGTGGTCGCGAGTTGATCCGTAAAAGTTGTTTCATTTTAATGTGTAGTGTTCCTTACTTTAGTTGACGATGATTCGAACCCATACAACTACAATAGTTAGCATAGCCACTATGAGTGCCTAGCTCGAGCTTAACTCCCGATTCGCCACATTCACAAGAACTCTAATTGCCAATTCCACCCACCTGATCCTCTAAATAACACTACACATTTACAGAATACACTAAAAATGCACACTAGTTTAGGTCCAAGACACCTTACTCGTAGAACAAGGATACGAAGAACCGGTTCACACGCGCTCTATACCAGGTACAGACATGTACCTGGGCGCTTCTCTCCTCCTCCACGGCCCGGTCTACCCGAGCCGAGGTCCGAGCCTTTAGAGGCGCCCTCGGGTGGTTCCGCTCCCCGATCCGATCCGAACCCTTCGGAGAATCTAGTAGGGCACGGGGACACGCACTAGTGCGCGATACCGTTCCCTCTAGAAAACCTCGGTGAGGTGGTGAGGTGATTCGTTTCACACGGCTTGAGGAACCCTTTAAGTTTCTCGCCGCCACCAAACAAGCCCGGTGAAGCTGAAAATGCAGTCTGAGGCAATCAGCAATCTCTCTCCAAAAAAAAAAGCCATTTCTAACTCTTTTGCTACCAAGTGGCGCGAGAATTTGTATGGCAAAGTTTTAACTCTACTCGTAAGTATATTGCCAGGAGGCGCTGCTTCAATTCCATACTAATTCACGTTTTCGTTAAAATAGGCCCTAGGCTCTCTGATCGACTACTGACGTAACGAGGTGACGCAGCAGCGGAACAATGACCATTGAATTGACATCCTTACTTAGGTCAAGAGGCCTAGGCACTGTCAACGGCGTGAAGGGGCCTCGCAAGCAGTTTTCCGTTTAGCTAGACTATAACGTCATAATTTATTTCAAATTCTTATCATTTAAAGTTTAGCATTTTAGTGCCGCGCATCTCGGGTGATGGTGTGAGCCTGGTGGCGCCACGCCGGCAGCCGCGGCTGCTGGCGTGGCCGATCACGCGAACTGAGCGCGCCGCGCAAGCTCCCACAGTGCGTGCACTACGCCTGATCGGGAACATTCTCGCTCGGAACGAGAAATCCGACCTATTTTTTGACGACATTGTAAAGTTAGCAGCTGTTACACGACAGTTTTTAAGTTGTGTCGATTGATTATTTTTGTTATTGTTATATTTTATATGGTTATATGTTTTCATTATTTTCTATGTTTTGCATGTTGACATTATTTAATTTAATTTAATTTAATTTTGTATAATTTGTAGAATCCACTTATTTTATCGTTTAAACTTGTTGGTGTATTGGACAAAACTCTGTAAGCCAGCATGTAATTAAATAAAATAAATAAATAAATAAATAATAATAAAAAAAAAATTTAAAAAATGGATTGAAAAAAATAAATTGGTTCGCAACAATATTTGCGTGAAATTATATGTAAACTAGCTGACCCGGCGGCGGACTTCATACCGCATTTCTTTTCTTTTTTCTTTTTTTTTAAATATAGTCTACGCTGAGTAACAGCGTTAATGTAGCATTCTAATGGTGAAATAATTTTTTAAATCGGTCTAGAAGTTTTTGAGTTTATTCGTTGCGAACATACACACATACATACAAAAATACAAAGGTTTCTTCTTTATAATATTAGTATAACATACTTAACATATCTTCTCTTATTGCTTGGTGGAATCGCACTTCACCAACAATTCTCCTAATGAGGAACTTAATATCTCTTATCTTAGAAAACAGACAAAGATAGGATTGTAGTGTTGTAGCTGGCCAAGAAGCGTGTTCCTTTCTTCCTACAACATGGGGTCCTTTAAACGAAGTGTGTAGAAGCAACTTGCGGATCGACAAGGCGAGGGAGGATGGCTAGTGAGGCACAACGCTACTCCACTTACTACCTTCGCATCTAGACTCAGCTTTGGTTTAATATCAGGTGGAACGAAGTCACATGCCCAAGCATATAAAAAAATCTAGATGGATGTTGAGACTGCGTATCGGCAAACGTAGTGTAAGACGTTCAGTCCAGACTAGGTGCTGCGATGATATTGACAAGGTATGGCAAGGTAGGTGGCAAGAGAAGGAGAGTAGCTCAGTAGCGTGCACTCGGAAAACCTGCCCAGTAGTGGACTAATATAGGCTGACGAACCATCGTCAGCCTATATTAGTCTATTATATATAGTATATTATATGACCCTTATCATCATCTTCATTATTACCAAATAATGAAGATGATGATGAGGGTCATTATTATCATCAGCTCATTTTTATGTCGCCACTGCTGGGGCACGAGCCTCCCTATGGATGGATAGGGAAAACAGGCCCTAAACCACCACGCCGGCCCAGTGCGGATTAATGGTTGTTAACGATTGCAAATGCAGCCGGGACCAACGGCTTTACATGTCTTCCGAAGCACGGAGGAGCACGAGATGATAAATTTTTGGTCACCCTTCCGATGACCGGCTCTTGCGCAAGTTGCTTAAACTCAGCACTCGCAGACCGGGCGCGTAAACCACTGCGCCATAAGCTCCTCTGATGCGGAGGCAAATAAAAATCTAGGAGCAATACCCAAAGCCGGCCCTGACTTCTCCAATGACAGGCCGCTAGAGAAATGATTGAAAATTCTCTTCCTAGAAGCGTGAAATGAGAGGAGGCGCGGCTGGGGCTGCCATACGAGTTGGTTTCCGCGGACCGCCTTTTCCTGCGTATACAGTTCTAGTAAGCAATTACCTAGTCTCTGATCGTACCAGGAATATGTTATGCATTTTTATGTTAAAACGTCTAAAAATTTATTGAAAATACAAACTTTTTTGTGAATTACTGTTACTATTAGTGTTCTTGTACAAGTCGATGCAAAAAAGGTTGCTAAAGGAAATCTTTAAAAACATATAGTAGTAGTATAGAGGACATCTATGGAAATACAGAAAACGTTGACGAGCTTTTACTACGTCTGCGTGATGGTGACAGTCCCTAGAATACCTCCGGGAATTGTTCGGACAATAATGTTTAAGTTTAAGCTCAGAAGAAAGACACTCCTTAAATTTCACACCGCCCATATAGTTATATTATTTTACAAACTACAGACGGCCAACAGCAATTATTCTTTCTAAACAAAAGGTTTTTACCTTTAATTAAAACGACTATAGTTGGTATTTGTGTTTGTCTTATTGATTGTTTGTACTACTTAGGCCACAAACAGTTGAACATAATCCATCACAATAACAAAGACAAAGTCCATATATTCCACCTAGTTATTGCTGATATTTGTGTTAATTTGTGTTAAATAAATAAGTAAATTAATTTAATTTAATTTAATCTTGATAGTTTTCCATAAAAAACATCAAAAACGAATACATTGTCCTGGTTAATCCGTGTCTCATGGAGGCAGTGGCGCGGGCGCCGGCGGCGGCGGTGCAGCATTCCTGCCGACCGCAGATCCTGTGTTTAGCGCTGCCCCTACTCCGGTTGCCTCCCTATCTAACATTTACACTCGATACTTTACATGTATCTGTGATGTGGTGTGGCTGAGCGAAATATCTCCGCGATTTTAATCTGAAAATTTCATTATTTCTATGCTATGCCAGCAAGACCAAAAAATACTGTTAGTTCGTATGCGTGAAACGGAACGCACCTGATTAAAATAATTAAAATAATCGAAAAAAACATGTTACCCTAATCTTGGAACTGAATACTTTTTTAAACTAGGACTTATAAATTCCTCAAGGCCGGCAACGCATCTGCGATTCCTCTGATTTTGCGGGTGTCCATGGACGGCGGTGATTACTTTCCATCAGATGACCCGCCTGCTCGTTTGCCTTCTTTTAACATAAAAAATCAAACCTTGTTTGTGAAATAAACCAAATGTTCGTTACCACATACGACCAAATAACGTAATTAACGCTTTGTCTCTTCTGTAAGTGCCTTTTCGTATACCACTTCTTTGAGGGAACAAGGCAGTGCCAGGGCAAATTCACCATCGTCGTTCCTTACACAGCGCTTCTGCCGCGTAGACCCGTCATTGGCCATTTCCCGCATCTATCCATGCCATTTGTTCAAGTTTATTTTTAAACTTTTCTATTAACATAAAATTAAATTAAATTGTTTGTAAACTCAGTTACGAATCTACTCGCGTTTAATCTTCGCATAAAATTTATTTTCATCATAACGTTTCCAATCCTTAACAAGATTAGCCACAGGGAGAGTGGACTGCGTTAAATTGTAAATTGGATGCCATCATTTTTTTTTATCAGGTGCGTTTATTGTTACGCAAAATTACTATACCTACTTACTTAGTGATTCTTTTAATCTTCTAAAATATGGTGTTGGGGCTGGGATTTGATAACAAATAATTAATTACAATATTCATTGACATTATATATATTGATATTAGTTTCATGTAGCTACATTCTCATTCGAGAATGTAGCTACATGAAACTATTCATATGTAGTAAAACTGATTCGCAAGCGTAACAATTTTATTTACTTATTATACTTTTATTAATTTTCACAATTTTACATCCCAGCCTGGTCGCAGAGACTACATTGAGCCGCATTCGTATAATAGGAGGTCTCATAATATCTTGTGAAGTCGGTACGTGTAGGAATGCCACCCAGGATCGGTGGTCGAGTGGAGCCTGCTCGCGGCTTCGGGTAGGTCGGTGCGTGTGCGCAGCAACTACAACCATGGGAATCAACAGCGCTCAGCCAATGATATTATATAAGTAAAAAGGTAGATACGTAGATACTCTCTCGAAGAAGGCGACATACTTACTACCTTCGCATCTGAACTCTGCTTCGGTTTAATATCAGGTGGAACGAAGTCACATGCTCACGAATATATATTTAAAAAGCTAGATGGATGTTGAGAATGCGTATCGGCAAACGTAGTGTAGGACGTCCAGTCCAGACTAGGTGCTGCGATGATATTGGCAAGGTAGGTGGCAAGAGAAGGAGAGTAGCTCAGTAGCATGCACTCGGAGACTCGGAGAGAAAATGATAATTTGTACAATTTGTAAAATAAATGAGCAATAATATTTAAGGGTGCGTACATATACCCTGTAAAGACTTCACTGCTTAAATATTATTTAGCTATTCAATGTGGTAATTTTTTTTTTCATATTTTTTTATTAGTTGCAATTTTTTAATAATGGTAAGTAGGCTAGTTGAAGGAAAGTAGGTAGAAAACAGGGAATCATCGATTTGTCACTTTTGTGACATTAATCTTTGAAATAGAGATTATTGCCCCGTCTTCAGGGTTGTAACCTGAAGAGTTTAAACAAAAACTTAAGCTCCTTTTTGTTTAAAAAATATAAAATTCTCAGCTACCTATTACTTGTGAAAAAAAAACAGTTACCACCAACATGTAGGCTGCTAAAATTTTATTGCTTATTTTTTTTCCAGGAAAAAACGAAAAAAAAAGCAAAATTTTAACTCACCTTGTCTCTCATTATCACCAACGTGCAACGTGTCGTTTGGAAGCTCTGCTTGAATGCCATTCAAAGTAATTTCGTTAACATGCAATTATGTATATAAAAAAATCCATTCAATCTTATAAAAATATTAATAACTACTATCCACTTGTCTTATTGCGAAAAACCTTGGCCATTTCTCATCAATCGCCCTTGCCGAGTTTCTTGGAAGTTTTTTCAGTATTAGGTATTCCGCCCAGGGATCTTAACATGAGCTCTATAGTATTATTATTGCAATGTTATTGCAGTTGTGAAAACGAGACGCGTGTAGCTATATTATTCTGTGGTGTAGCGGCGTATATACACGCGTCTCGTTTTCAATGTCTCGTCACAAAGGCAACAACACTGCTACAATACTGCTTTAATAACACCTTTTGACTTGCGAACTGATAATGGCGTAGTATTGACATCTCAGAATAATAAAGCTTTAGTTATTGATCTGAGAGTGACCAATTAACAAGAGATAAATTTTGTAACCTAAACTAACTGTGTCTAAACCTCAGATCATTCTATGATCTGAGGTCTAAACTTGTTCAGTTTAGACATTTAACATTGTTAAACATTATTTTTTCTGTTTTTTTTTTCAAGTTAATTTTTGTATTTAAGTTTGTTTAGAATAATAATAAAGATTTTACCTTGTGTAGTACAAAATGTTGTACCTCAAAATTTAAACAATAGAAAAAATATTTTTTTTGTTTAATATATTGTGTCTTCGTCTAAAAAGATTTGCTAAAAAGTGACAGCATCTGTTTTAAGCATTATCTAACTTCAGACATCGTATTGTGGTAAAGCAGTTTGAATTTTGAATTCATAGGCACTATTGTCGTAAGATTCCGTCGCAGCCACCAGAGGGGCAAGTGACAGGAAATGTAGGGGCACACGCCATCACAATTATTGCGGACAAGGCACCGATCGCGGAGGGCCTCGGTAATTACCGTCACGCAACGTGACTGAGTTAGTGATGTTCATATACGAGCAGACATTTCGGGCAGTAGCTGACAACTAGATCCAAAAGATTCTGCAAAACGAAGCGCGTAAAACGGAACGTACCCTATAAAAATGATTGACAGCGTTTCCAAGTTGCAAATTAATTATGAAACGACCAACACTTTCGTCTTCCTCGGTTTATGGGTTAAGAGTTCGAAATGTCAAGATAAAATCAAATGTTTTTTTTATACGTTGGACGGCAAATGACTCCATTTCACCTGATGTTAAGTGAATATGGAATACTGATGCGACGACAACTGGTGCAGCGTGAAAACAACGCAGCATCAGTTACCCTCACCCTGCCGGCCCACAAGGTGCCTCTTCACGCCTCGTTTGAAGGACCCCATATCATAGGAAGGAGGGAAAACGTGTGCTGGCAAACTATTCCATGTTTTGGAGGTGCGACAAAGAAACGAGTCACCAAATTTCTTAGTGCGCGATGGAATATTTAAAACAGTGAAACGGTGACTCCAGAGAGCAGCACGCGTACTTCTATGAAGAAAGGGAGAAGGTGGGATGAGGTCAATGAGTTCTTCAGAGCACTCGCCATGGTATAAGCGGTAAAGCACGCCGAGTAAAGCAATATCTCTATGCAATTGCAGAGATTCAAGAGTATTTGCGACTTCTGCGTTGCCGATAATGCGTACAGCGCGACGCTGCAATCTGTCCAAGGCATCGAGAAGATACTTAGCGGAACCGTCCCAGATGTGCGAGCGATACTTCACGCAAGTAATATAAAAGAAAAACGCGAGTACCTTCATAGAGGTTACACTTTAACTTCGCGGCCTGCCGCGTTGGGGTAGTTGATTACGGTCAAATTCTGTGGCACCCCATTGAAACTTCTAATGGTGATGTGAATTAGAAAGTAATGAAAAACGTATGTGTTAACATAATTGATCGAGAGTTAATAAGATTTATATTACGTATTATTTTACAAAAAACATATTTAATTTACTGCAAAAAACTATTTACCAAAGTGCTTAGAGCATTGTTAGCAGTGCTTAGGTATTCAACATTCGATCTTGATGCGTGAATAACAACTAAAATCTGTTTTGTCTTTTATCGTTACCATAATCGAATGGTGTACCTAATAAATCGCACAATTCTCATCCAGGTGAGAAAACCAAGCCCTTTGTAGATTTATTTTTGTCACAAGACAATCCTTTGCTGTTTCCCATCACTACTGCTACAAATGAAGTATTTGTATCCCACGGGCGTGCTGCGTACGCGCAGCGTTCACACGCGCTCGTCCGTCTAACTCCACTCGAAATTTTATTTAGATTAGTCAGTAACGTTATTGTATAAGAAAAGCTTTCTCGGCCACCGATTTTGATAACATAATGGATACCGTGAATGGATTATAGTAATTTAGCGTAGTCGTATGAAGGGCAATTTTTGGGATTTGTGGTCAGTCGGCTGGAACTTATGGAGAGCGCGGATGGTCAGATACAGAGCGCACTCCATTGTTTAGAATAAGAAATAAAATTAGCTCATCAAGCAGCAAAATAGCTTGGAGTCAACTTTCATGGAAATTTTGAGAAATAATAATATAATTGTAGGTAAAAAACTTTCTAACAAAAAATATAGTGAGTTCTATTTCGTTTCAAAAACGTACTCTAAACACTTATGTTAATGTTTCTTTTTTTTAATACCACAAAATGCAAAGTGAACTAGGCAACTGCATGAACTGTAAAAGACTGTAGTGTAGTTCACGCTATGCAGTCGCAGCTTGAAGCAGTCGCATCCTGACTGCTTCAAGCTGCTCGTTATGGCCGCCCCAAAGTGCCAACATTTTGTGGTATTAAAGAAAACAAACCTTAACATAAGTGTTTAGTGTACGTTTATCATTAACGCCTGTTGCACCAAATCTGTGATTATCTTAATTACTATTCAATTTCAGTTTGCTCCGTTCTATGTGGTGCTTACTGTACCTTCCTTTATATTAAACTATCAAAGCGATTTTTTTCGCATGCTAGTGCAAACGATGTGCGCGCGCAAATCAGCAGAGCAATTGACTCAATCGTAAATGTTTACGACTTATAAATGCACCTCGCTCCTCAGTGTACATAGCAATTTCGAAAAATAAGTCCTTCGCTTTACAATTAAGTAAGATTGTAGATAGCTCCTTACTTTGCTTGTCTAATAATAATTCTATGTGTAATATCAAACATTACGATATTATAAAATTACTTTTGTTAGCTACTTAGGATGTGTGAGTTTTAATTGCCATTTGAAAATGAAAATTTGTATAGCATTGAAACAACGCCTTCTAATGATGGCGACATACGAGAAGACTTAAAATTATGCCATATATACAAAATTTTCGTTTTTGTAGATGTAATCGAATACAGATAGTAAACAAAACTCACACCCTAGTGCCTACACTAACCCCCGTATTAATAAACAAAGTGTAAGCTTGGAGTAGTTACTCCGTGTTTTATTGCCGTCATGTAAACTTCATTTCATATTAGAGTAAAAGAGACAAAACACGAAGTAACTACTCCAAGCTAACACTTTGTTTATTAATTAATAAGCCCCTTAGGTATTAAAAGAGGTGAGTTGCAATTTTGCCACACAAGTTCTTGTTTTCGTTATTATGATGTACTTAATTGTAATAATTTTGCTTAACTTTTAAATCGACGACACGATCGCAGTAACAGTTCCTTTATAAATCTAATATCCCAATCTCTTTATAGTTTCGGATTTTCATGACCTATTTATTATTAAGGTGGTGCCCCGTGTGGTGCCGGGAGTAAAGAATTGCACCACCCCATCTCTTCCCGTGGGTGTTGTAGAAGTCGACTATGGGAGCATTCCAGAGGATGGGCAGCAGCGTCTCTCTGTGATTATTCTCACCTTACTGCGATCGCCAACCCGCCTGCCAAGCGTGGCGATTATGGCAAATTCCCCTCAAAATTAATTACCCTTGAGGGAGGCCTTTGTCCAGCAGTGGACGTCTTTTTGACTGAGATGATGATGATGATGATGATGATTTATTATTAGTCATATTAGCCGCAGAACCGATAACCGATGGGGTAAACGAGTTCTTGAGTAGAGACCTCGTATTTCGCAAACATAGTGTAGGACGCCCTCAGAGTAGGTGGAGCGACGATCGTCGCAAGGTATGGCTGGGAAAATCTGGTTGAGAGTAGCCCTCCGCGGATCGTGCTCAGTGCCATGCACTTTGAAGTCTATTATAGGATGATGATGATGACCTATTTAGATTGCTCACCAAACCAAACTACATACCGACACTATAGCATATTTCTTCCATAGGAATACATAGAACTAGCTATCAGTCAAATGCTGCATCCATAACTCGTTTGAAACAACCTTGCCTGTAGAATTATCCTAGAATCAATGAAGTCACTAAATACAGTCATTTAATGAGTACGTAACAAGTTAAACGACATAACTAGATTCCACGCTCTATGTAGCATATTATTGCTATTTTTATTTAATAGTCAGTTTTTCAAAAATAAAAAAAAAATCGAAGGAATAAAATATTTTTATGGAATAAAAAGTATTCCATGTGGTATTTCAGGACATCTCTGACCCAATTTGCATCCAACTCATAACAGCTGTTTTTGCATGATTTAATAGAACAATTTCCATTATGTTCAAAAATATTTTGCGCTTGTTCTTCCGTCTCGCTCTCACCTCTGTACTTTTTTATTTCTTGGGTAAGGTTCATGAAGAATAAGAGATAAATAAATAGATAAATATTTATGAGTATATATTGCTTTGTTTATTCGAAACTTTATAAGTACTTATAACCTAAATGAAAACAAGACAAGAAAATTATTAAAATGAAATACCTACCATATTCTATGTTCTATGTTATTGGTGACGGTTTCCGCACTTAGTCCTTTAAGTGGACCATTGTACGTGAGCCATGGCGGTCGGCTATTCCAGCCAGCCCACCTCCCTCCAGAAGCAGATCAGTCTTCCTAGTCTTCTCAGGACATCCGCGAGTGATCCCGGTGTACCGAGAGTTTCTCTGCGGATCTGAGCGACGCCGGTGCACTCAAGGAGCACATGCGCCACCGTCTCTATTACCTACCATTTTATTAGATACTTACAACCGTTCATCTAATACTCGTAAGTAACTAAATGTTTTCATTACAAAGTTGCTATATTATTCGATAGCGTTTAAAGTTCTATTCTACACTTCAGCTTCAAACGGCCGGCGCCATCAGATCCGGTATTTCAACGTATGAAAACACCTATTAATACAATAAATATATAAACGTGTTTGAAAATTCCATACGTCAACTGTAATTAAAGACAGCTTGTAGAAATTACAGGAATGTAATCGACATTTTGTTCAAGCGGCGCGAATGAATTATTCATGCGAACATATTCTGTTAGCATTTCTTGATCTTATTAGGCGTCTTATGTATGAAGTTGTATGACCAGCAAATATACTAATTAAATAAAGAAATATTTTAAACGCAAAAAAAAAACAAAAAATATACACATAAAACATAAAACAAAAAAATTAAAAAGAAAACAGGAAAACAGGAAAATGTCAACATAAATTTCTGAAATTATTCTAATATGTTTAAATGTTTTCAACTTTGATTTAAGAGTGTGTTTGTTATAGTTCTCATCCGACTGGATGTCCGAAAAAAATCACTTTAAAGCGATGAGGCTGCCAAACTTTAACTGTTTTAAATTATTTTATGTCACGCCTGCACATCAGACTACCACAAACTGTCAAATATACATACATACATACATACATACATACATACATACATACATACATACATACATACATACATACATACATACATACATACATACATACATACATACATACATACATACATACATACATACATACATACATACATACATACATACATACATACATACATACATACATACATACATACATACATACATACATACATACATACATACATACATACATACATACATACATACATACATACATACATACATACATACATACATACATACATACATACATACATACATACATACATACATACATACATACATACATACATACATACATACATACATACATACATACATACATACATACATACATACATACATACATACATACATACATACATACATACATACATACATACATACATACATACATACATACATACATACATACATACATACATACATACATACATACATACATACATACATACATACATACATACATACATACATACATACATACATACATACATACATACATACATACATACATACATACATACATACATACATACATACATACATACATACATACATACATACATACATACATACATACATACATACATACATACATACATACATACATACATACATACATACATACATACATACATACATACATACATACATACATACATACATACATACATACATACATACATACATACATACATACATACATACATACATACATACATACATACATACATACATACATACATACATACATACATACATACATACATACATACATACATACATACATACATACATACATACATACATACATACATACATACATACATACATACATACATACATACATACATACATACATACATACATACATACATACATACATACATACATACATACATACATACATACATACATACATACATACATACATACATACATACATACATACATACATACATACATACATACATACATACATACATACATACATACATACATACATACATACATACATACATACATACATACATACATACATACATACATACATACATACATACATACATACATACATACATACATACATACATACATACATACATACATACATACATACATACATACATACATACATACATACATACATACATACATACATACATACATACATACATACATACATACATACATACATACATACATACATACATACATACATACATACATACATACATACATACATACATACATACATACATACATACATACATACATACATACATACATACATACATACATACATACATACATACATACATACATACATACATACATACATACATACATACATACATACATACATACATACATACATACATACATACATACATACATACATACATACATACATACATACATACATACATACATACATACATACATACATACATACATACATACATACATACATACATACATACATACATACATACATACATACATACATACATACATACATACATACATACATACATACATACATACATACATACATACATACATACATACATACATACATACATACATACATACATACATACATACATACATACATACATACATACATACATACATACATACATACATACATACATACATACATACATACATACATACATACATACATACATACATACATACATACATACATACATACATACATACATACATACATACATACATACATACATACATACATACATACATACATACATACATACATACATACATACATACATACATACATACATACATACATACATACATACATACATACATACATACATACATACATACATACATACATACATACATACATACATACATACATACATACATACATACATACATACATACATACATACATACATACATACATACATACATACATACATACATACATACATACATACATACATACATACATACATACATACATACATACATACATACATACATACATACATACATACATACATACATACATACATACATACATACATACATACATACATACATACATACATACATACATACATACATACATACATACATACATACATACATACATACATACATACATACATACATACATACATACATACATACATACATACATACATACATACATACATACATACATACATACATACATACATACATACATACATACATACATACATACATACATACATACATACATACATACATACATACATACATACATACATACATACATACATACATACATACATACATACATACATACATACATACATACATACATACATACATACATACATACATACATACATACATACATACATACATACATACATACATACATACATACATACATACATACATACATACATACATACATACATACATACATACATACATACATACATACATACATACATACATACATACATACATACATACATACATACATACATACATACATACATACATACATACATACATACATACATACATACATACATACATACATACATACATACATACATACATACATACATACATACATACATACATACATACATACATACATACATACATACATACATACATACATACATACATACATACATACATACATACATACATACATACATACATACATACATACATACATACATACATACATACATACATACATACATACATACATACATACATACATACATACATACATACATACATACATACATACATACATACATACATACATACATACATACATACATACATACATACATACATACATACATACATACATACATACATACATACATACATACATACATACATACATACATACATACATACATACATACATACATACATACATACATACATACATACATACATACATACATACATACATACATACATACATACATACATACATACATACATACATACATACATACATACATACATACATACATACATACATACATACATACATACATACATACATACATACATACATACATACATACATACATACATACATACATACATACATACATACATACATACATACATACATACATACATACATACATACATACATACATACATACATACATACATACATACATACATACATACATACATACATACATACATACATACATACATACATACATACATACATACATACATACATACATACATACATACATACATACATACATACATACATACATACATACATACATACATACATACATACATACATACATACATACATACATACATACATACATACATACATACATACATACATACATACATACATACATACATACATACATACATACATACATACATACATACATACATACATACATACATACATACATACATACATACATACATACATACATACATACATACATACATACATACATACATACATACATACATACATACATACATACATACATACATACATACATACATACATACATACATACATACATACATACATACATACATACATACATACATACATACATACATACATACATACATACATACATACATACATACATACATACATACATACATACATACATACATACATACATACATACATACATACATACATACATACATACATACATACATACATACATACATACATACATACATACATACATACATACATACATACATACATACATACATACATACATACATACATACATACATACATACATACATACATACATACATACATACATACATACATACATACATACATACATACATACATACATACATACATACATACATACATACATACATACATACATACATACATACATACATACATACATACATACATACATACATACATACATACATACATACATACATACATACATACATACATACATACATACATACATACATACATACATACATACATACATACATACATACATACATACATACATACATACATACATACATACATACATACATACATACATACATACATACATACATACATACATACATACATACATACATACATACATACATACATACATACATACATACATACATACATACATACATACATACATACATACATACATACATACATACATACATACATACATACATACATACATACATACATACATACATACATACATACATACATACATACATACATACATACATACATACATACATACATACATACATACATACATACATACATACATACATACATACATACATACATACATACATACATACATACATACATACATACATACATACATACATACATACATACATACATACATACATACATACATACATACATACATACATACATACATACATACATACATACATACATACATACATACATACATACATACATACACACCCCCACACACACACACACACACACACACACACACACACACACACACACACACACACCCACACACACACACACACACCCCCACACACACACACACACACACACATACATACACACAAACACACACACACACATACATACACACAAACACACACACACACACATACATACATACATACATACATACATACATACATACATACATACATACATACATACATACATACATACATACATACATACATACATACATACATACATACATACATACATACATACATACATACATACATACATACATACATACATACATACATACATACGTACATACATACATACATACGTACGTACGTACGTACGTACGTACGTACGTATGTATGTATGTCTGTGTGTATGTATGTATGTATGTGTAAGTACGTTGTCCCTACTGCTGGGGCACGACCCTTCCCTATGGATGGACGACACGCGGGCCCATTGGTGGTGGGTGGATTGGTGGTTGTTAACGGCTGCTAATCCATCCGGGACCAACGGCTTTACGTGCCTTTCCAAGCACAGTGGAGCTCTATATGAAACAATTTTGGTCACCCATCCAATGACCGGCCTTTCCGAAAGTTGCTTAACCTCAACCATTGTGCCATCGAGCTCCTTAATCAATCTTTTAGAATATAACTTAACTATTGATGTAATTCATAGTTAGACCATATCTGTTTTGGATTGAGGACTTAAACAATAATCAAACATACAATATAAAATATAAAATTTTCTTCAAACTATACTGACTCATCACTATCAGTCTTAATGGACCCGTAATTGACCGAGATGGACAGTGACGTGATTGATCAGTAAACCAACTGGCAATCGGAATTGCTTCAACCATTGCACCAACAATTGAAGAGTGGCCCCACAATTCGACAGGAACCAGCGATCGTCACTTGTTTTCTTTAATCATTAAAAATAGGTCTATAGCAACAGATTTTTTACTTTGGAAACAATTGGATACAGACCAGCCCCCCAACCGCCTAACACTCTCGCTTTCGATCGCTTTAAAAGCGAGGCCCTCGCCTTGCTTTCTAATATAAAAATCGAAATATAGTATCGAATAATATCGAAAGCTATTGCCTATAGCTTTTGATATTGCTTTCATATTGCTTTCGAAATTACAAGATGACGCCTCCTCCTCGCCTCGCCTTCAAAGCGATCGAAAGCAATAATATCGAAAGCTATAGCCTATAGCTTTTGATATTGCTTTCATATTGCTTTCGAAATTACAAGATGACGCCTCCTCCTCGCCTCGCCTTCAAAGCGATCGAAAGCGAGAAAGTTAGGCGGTCGACCCCCAGGTAGGCTACTCTTGACGCAAACTCAATCTCAATACAATTCCAATGCGATTAATATGTATCGATATTGGGATAAGTTTCGCAATTTCGGAACGCCCCATCTCGATAATAATTTGTTCACTCAATTTCCACGCAATTTAATTGCAATGTAGCGCTATTATCGCTTTTAATAGTGCCATTTGAATTTTTTAGATTTGGGATTGGAATTGTATTGAGATTGAGTTTGCATCAAGAGTATAGTGCCTGGTGGTCTGGTTATGCCACTTGTCTAGGGGGGCACGAATAGAAATGAAATAGAATGATCATTGTACTAGATTGGCATAGGTAAGTCAATAATAAGTTTATGTCAATGTCCCGGGTTCGATTCCCAGCGGGGGGTACTACGTGTTTGTGTACTCGGTTTGGTTGGTGGTAGGGCTTGTTTGTCTGCCTGGCTAGCTACCACCATCTTATCTAAATATGTCGCCATAACATCAATGTTTGTAGCATTGTTGTGTTCCGGCAGCTAAAGATAAGATAGCCAGTGCCTCACTAGTTGAGGATCCCGGGTGAAGTGCGTTTCCATCATTGGACTTATCATCACTTAACATCAGGTGAGATCAAGGCACTGTGCTTACCCGTTAATGTAAATAAATAAAAATAAAAAAACCATTATATTTTATTAGCGTTATGCCACGTGTCTAGAGAGGCTGCTTCTTCATAAATCCAGTAAAATTTTAATGAAATTCTATGTTATTTTTTGGCGATGAAAACTGGTGTAGATAGTAAGACGATATATTAGTTCTGCGTAGACACATGGAAAATTGCAGTGTTGTTAGCGTATATACTTACACTATTTTATAGTAAATATTCTGAGATTACAGTACTAAATTGCCCGCGCACTCGGGGACCATTCGGGCGAGAATAGAGAATTCACCATTCGCGGTAAACGGCGGTTCTGAGAATAGCTGGAGACTGAGCCGATCACAGTTAAAGGAGAAACAATTTCAAACTGCACTTTAAATTTATAAAAAAAACATTTGTTACACATATACGACTGCGACAGCTAAAAGTAGGGTTGCCACCCGTACTTTCATATAAAGTATTGTACGTTATTTCGGGTAATTGTACTCTATACTTTATGAGAACAATAGAGTACGCGAAAATATTTTATTTCATATATTTTATTTCTCTGGGTTTCTTTTTAAGTTTAACACACAAAAAAGTTGCTGTGCAGCAGACTTATGTAGCAGTGATAATTATTTGTTAAAAGTTGCTAATAAAAGCTATGAGGAGTATGTTTTTAAGCGAAATAAATAATCGTACTTTATTTTGACACAATGTACCTAGTTTTTTTCTAACTTTTAATAACCAATGTACTTTTTTTGCACAAAAAAGGTGGCAACTAAAAGCCAAAAGTTGTACTTGAAAAAGGACGCCTGCCTCCGGTGGTATTCGTACAGATGCCTGCACTCAACCAGTCCAAAACTGTTTAATCTATTCAATACATTTTCAACCATATCACTCAGAAATAAAGTCTATTGAGAAAATTTGACAGTTTGAGGTAGGTTGTGTGTACGTATGATGTTTCGCAACGCGGGCGATGGACGGTTCTTCCATGTTCATCACATCATCATCACATCACCAACTCATATATGTCCCCACTGCTGGGGCACGAGCCTTCCCTATCGATGGATAGGGAGAACGTGCCATAAACCTCCACGCAGGCCCAGTGCGGGTTGGTGGTTGTTAACGACTGCTAATGCAGCCGGGACCAACGGCTTTACGTGTCTTCCGAAGCACGGAGGAGCTTGAGATAATAAATTTTTGGTCACCCATCCGGTCGCCTTTGCTAAAGTTGCTTAACCTCGACACTCGCAGACCGGGCGCGTTAACCACTGCGCCATCGAGCTCCACATTATCTTCTATGTTAGCATAGTACAGTAATTCAGGTTGTAATGAAAACACATATAAACGACTATCTAGTCAAAAAGAAACAGAAAAGTGGAATAGAAAGTCTTAAAACGAATATCAAGACAGAAGCTAGCAACCATTATTCCCGATTTGTAGTCTCTGCGGCAGGGATTCTCAACACGATATTGATTCAAACTGAGACGTGAACGTGATACTTACGTTACCTACACTATGCGCAAGATTTACAAGCTGGGTTCATTATTTTGATTGACGAATACAGGGTTATCAACTCACAATGCGCTCCTTGAAGTAACCACAACAAGGCGAAGTCGGACTGTGCTGGTGAATGAAACATTGAAGGCGAAAATGTTTTCATACTAATCCATCTCTTAAGAGTTAACAACAGTTACAATATTCGGTTAAGTACTTAACCTAGATAGCGTTACATCGCCTTAGATCAATGGTTCCCAACCTGGGGGTAATTACCCTCTTGGGGGTAAAACCGTCTTTTCTGAGGGGTAACGAGCAAAATGTCTTACTACAGCTATTTAGCACGGCGCCACACAGTGAAAACTACTAGCTATCAACGTTTTGGGCAAAAGTTGCTCGGGAATACCCCATTATTGCTGAAAGGCCTCTTAAAATATTAGTCCCTTTCGCGACTACTTATAGGTGCGAAAGTGGGTTTTCGACTGTAATGGCCATGAAAAGTAAGTCAAGGAACAGACTGAATGTTGAACACGACTTGAGATGTGCTCTGGCGGAGACGAAGCCAAACTTTTAGAAACTTTTACGAAAAAAGCAGTACCCAACCATACATTGACTTTTTTTTACATAAGGTGCATTTCTTTGTTAATAAATATGGATACATTTAATTTGTTTCTTCTCATGAAGGGGTATAGACAACTTTGTACAATTATCAGCGGTAATTGTCTCAAAAAGGTTAGGAACCACTGTCTTAGATGTTACTTCGACTTCAGCTACAGGAACATATATAAAAACAACGTCGTTGCCTTTTTGTCGACACCTTAATTCAGACAGAAAAAAAATAATCCGAAAAGTAAAGCAGGGCTCCAAACGGACTAATTCCACATCGTCTCAAATAGTTTTTTGACTAATTAGTTGTGGACTCCATAGTCCTAATGTCAAATGCAGGCTACCGTACAATTTTCTCATGGAAATTGATAAAATCATTCGTGATTTTGTAGATGTTTTGAAATAGCAGAATCGTTGCTCAGGCTGCCTGCAAGTAACATTCACCTTCCGATTACGTTAACGAAGAACCATTGAGACCCTATACGTGACCTCTGGGTGGTGCTAAATGAGTGACACTGTCTAAGAGCCACGCTGCGTTGCAGCACGAAATAGGCGGCTCGCCCGGCGTAATACCACCCTCTCACAGAATATCGGCGTGAAACAATGGCACTCGTTGCTGTTGTGTTTCGTCCGGTGAGTGAAAGTACCGGTGGCCCATCTCTCACCCCTCCCAATTCTTACTCCCTCCTCAAGGCCGGCAACGCATCTGCGATTACTTTGGTTTTAAAGGTGTCCATGGGTGGCGGTGATTACTTTCCATCAGGTGACCCGCCTGCTCGTTTGCCTCCTTTTAACATTAAAAAAAAACAAAACGAAAAGTAGGTATGGTAAAATTTTAACTCATGTCGTTTTCCACCAGAAGGTGCTGCTTCAATGGCTACAAATATTTATTTTCGCGACCGAATGTCAAATAAACCTCGCTCTAAGCACCAAAACTTAGTATGTTGATAGATTTCAACGCGGTGGGTCGCCAATGATTAACAATTGAGACATCAGCCATCCAAGGACTTTCAAATGCTTAGTTTCGGAGTGTCGTGCCCCGTCCCTACATAAACATAGGGCGGCCCAGCTCTGAGGATCGTGACCTGGTAGCACGAGGGCCCTTGGAGCACCTTTCAACAACTCGCGATTTGACTTGGTATTTTTTAATTGGGCTACAATCTCAGAGTCTGTTCTCAAACGTTTTTGTAATGTTTCGGGTTGTGGGATTTGAAATATACGAAAAAGATAAAATTCAAAATTATTTATTACTAGCTGACCCGGCGGACTTCGTACCGCTTTGACAGTTTCCATCATTGAGTTAAATATACTACTCAAAACAAAATAAGGGCCACGAGGTATTTTTTCATTTTGGTGTAAATTATTAAACATTTACATATTGAAAGTAGTAAAATATTGAGTATACAAACTCTTTGATACCTAAACTTTTTAATATTGTAGTATTCATCTAATACTGGCAACAATTTTAAATAAAATTTGATTTAAAATTATTTTTGAAAATTTTGATTGCATTTTCTTTGACGTTTTGCTTTCCTTAGCTTCTTGGTTTATTAGAAATTATCAGAGTTCATTGATATCTCGAGTCAGAAACATCTTTTGCAATATGCCAAAAGCACGCAGGCGTCATATGGACTCGCTGACAGCAACCAGAGCCGTTACAATGATTGAAGAAGGTCATTCGCAGCGATCTGTAGGTTTGCAATTGGGATTTTCTCGAAGAGCTATTCAAAATCTATGGAATCGTTTCCAAGAGACCGGCAGTGTTAGAAGAAGACCTGGTTCGGGCAGAGTTCGCATTACAACAGCTCAAGAGGATCGTTACATTCGATTAAGTGCGCGCCGAGATCGCACAACGACGGCCCGCAAGCTGCAAAATCGTTTACGGCTCACAACGGGTACTCGTGTCAGTGACCAAACTATTCGTAATCGATTGCATGAAGACCAGCAGGCATCAAGAAGGCGAGTTGTCCGTATTCCATTAACCAGAAATCATCGTGCAAATCGTTTAAGATTTTCCCGTCAACATTTGGACTGGGACATAAACCAATGGGGCATGGTGCTCTTCACAGACGAATGCAAAGTTAAATTTTTTATCGACGATCGGCGTATTAGAGTATGGAAAAGACAAGGCGAGAGATTTTCAGAAGCCTGCATCCATGAAGTCGATCGTTTTGGTGGTCCAAATGTAATGATTTGGGGCGGGATAAGCTTACACGGCAAAACTGAGCTCGCTATTTTAAATGAGGGTACTGTTACTGCTCAGCGGTATATTGAGGAAGTCGTCAGACCACATGTGATCCCATTTGCCCAGCGAGCGGGTCCTGGATTCGTCTTGATGCAAGACAATGCTCGTGCACACACGGCTCAAGCGACTCGGTTTGTACTGGAAGCGTCTCAAATTCAAGTCTTGCCGTGGCCGGCGAACAGTCCGGACTTAAATCCAATAGAGCACATGTGGGATCAGTTGAAACGAAGAGTTAGAGACGGTGATCAGGAAATCCACAACCAACAGCAACTCATCAACGCTGTTAAAAGAGCCTGGGAAGAGATTCCAATGGAAAATGTCAGGCATTTGATTGAGAGCATGCACTCCAGGCTTCAGGAGTGCGTAACGAAACGAGGGGGGCATACCCGTTACTAAAAGATGAGCATGGAGTATTTTCTTTTGTTTTCAGTAACTTTACATTGTTTTTATTTTTAACCTTAAATGTGTTTTTTCTTTCAAAAGCAAATAAACTTTTTAATCATTATTATTGGAATAAATTTATTGGTCTACATTAGTTTTCGTTATGGAGACAAAAAAATTAATATTGGTTTTATTATTTTCATGGTACAGACAAAATACCTCGTGGCCCTTATTTTGTTTTGAGTAGTATATATATTTTAAGTTTCTATGACAACGAATCAAAAAAATCATTTTGTATTGGAAAATTAAATTGTCGTTTTTATTATTTTATTTCATTTTTTTTTAATATAACCTATGTTACTCAGCGCTAAAGTAACATTTTAATGGTGAAAGATTTTTTTTAAATCGGTCCAGTAGTTTTTGACTTTATTCGTTGCAAACATACATACATACAAAAATACAAAGGTTTCCTCTTTATAATATTAGTATAGACATGCCACATTGGTGTACATAGTAATTAAATAAATAGGTACAAAAGGTGTTAGAATAAACAATGTAGCGCCTTGTAAGGGCATAGCAATAGAGTATAGATAACTCATTTACTACTGTATTATGAATATTTACATTAAATATAATAAAAATAAAATATAAAAATTTGTATTACATGTACCGCCCTGTAAGGACATGGCAAATTTTAAGAGGCTGTTACATTACCGTATTTTTTATAAAAAGCTGTTTACTATTTCGGCTGAATGATGAAGCTGCATGAAGCTTAAGATATAAGATGGTTTGTTAGCAGCATTTCAATGTTAAAGAAGACGTGACATGACCACAACGGAAAAACTAACGGTGTGACATCGCCTTCGAAATCTTGCAAAATGCCAATATCCATATTGACTTTATTAAAAAATCACGTCCCCCATTGTGGGTCTCAAAACGGAAGTCAATCTTAATCGGCACCCAACAAAGCCTAAATTAACTTTTTTTTAAATCACGTCCGCCATCTTGGATCTCAAAATAGATGTCAAATAGATGTAAAAAAATATTAGCATTCTGCACTTCTCTATATAAACTATAAGCGTGCGAAATTTCATACTCCTCCGTCCGCGCAATTTTCGTAAAAAGGGGTACAAAGTTTTTGCTTCACGTATTAATATATAGATAGATGATAATGTGATAATGTTACGACGTGGTTCGATTCTCTACTGAAACGCTGTTTTTAAATCTATTCATAATGTAGCATACAAGCAATACAAGTGAGGTTCGATTCCATATTTTAAAAGCAAGTTTTTGTAAATTTATGAATGTAGTTTTTTTGTATTTCTATCGCGTTGAATTTTTACATATCATTTGACTTTTATCCAGGCGTCAAGCTATATAAAAGTATATACAAATATCTTAGTTTTTTTTTAATTTATTAGGACAACCAACAAGATAAACACTGGTCAAGCAAAAACTATAGAAACAAACATAAACATAAAGCAAAAAATAAATAAATATTTTTCATTTCATCATAATTAAAGGTCGTAAAGTGGACTATTTTACTTTAAGAAAAACAAAACTTAGAAACAGAGTGAAGGTTCTTCCAAAATAATTTAATTAATTAAAAGTTACATTCTTATGCTTCGTAGTCTTAGCGTAACTTAGAATAGAATATTTAAAATCGTTGCCATGGTTCTTTAAAACAATTTTCCCTGTGTCTTATAGTTTTGGACTTTTCCTTAACCCAATTTGCATTGCTCACCATTACAACTTCAAATAAGGAAACCGTCAAACAAACCATGATAATGAGGATGATGAACAATACAATATGTTTTTCTAAATCATATTCTTTTCTAAGAAAGTCTTTAACGACACCAATTACGTTCTGACATCAGCAGCTAAATTTTAAATTGAACATTGCGTGCTCAAAGCAATAGCATCGCCTCCGTCATTCACAGGAACCTGCGCGTACGCAGCGTGCCCTGTCATTAAATATAAACAACATCAATAGATGGTCTACAACCTAACTTTTAAGGTTCAATTTCTAATGGCTACAGGTTTCGCGCAAACTTGCGCATGGGCACCCCGCGTGACGTCGACGCCGCGTGCGCAGGCAGCAACGAAAGTCGTACCACTTTAGTACCATGTCATAATAACTTCACTGTAAATATACATTGCATAACTAACTGATTTTTTATTTTTGTACAAACATAAAGATTGGATGATGATGACGTAGTTGTCAGCAATGAATAAGGTTTCTTTTGAGTTACAAAGTTAGTATTGAAGTGTTATGAAATATGTATGGATTGGACGGAGACACGCTATCCTAATTAGTAGTGTACCAACCAAAAGGTGTTACCGTAGGCTATGAACGTTTTCAACCAGGGGGTAACGCTTAAGGGTTATGAAAAAAGTTTTCAGGCAAGTTTTGTGACCCTTATTATCTTTTGATAATTTCTCGGAAGGGACCTCATTCCACAACCTGATTCCTCTAAAACCGCACAGTATGCTTTCATTTCGGATCTAAGGTAACAGTTTGTAAATAGCCGACTATATACATGAGGGTTCGCAATTGAAGTATGTTAAGTGTTAATTAATAATTAATTAAGTACTAGTGATCGCCCAGTAGTCGAAATTCGACCATTTCTTCATAAATAATTGTAACACTTATTAAACATAAATTTTAAGGTTCGGGACTCCTTCTCTATATAAACTTTAACTAAACCAAATCTCACACGTGCGCGCTATGAGCTTAAAAAGTTACACGAAGATTTCGCTTCACGTATTAATATACTCTACATATATAGATTCCTCCTGTTCAATTGTTAATTAGTGGCAAGAAGCTCGATGGCGCAGTGGTTACCGCGCCCTGTCTGCGAGGCAACTTTCGCAAAGGCCGGTCATCGGATGGGTGTTCAAAAATTTATCACCTCGAGCTCCTCCGTGCTTCGGAAGGCACGTAAAGCCGTTGGTCCCGGCTGCTTTAGCAGTTGTTGACAACCACCAATCCGCACTGGGCCCGCGTGATGGTTTATCTCGTTCTCCATGTCCATCCATAGGGAAGCCTCGTGGCCCACGATAAGTACATAAAAATGAGCTGATGATGATGATAGATTCGATTAAAATAATTGACAGCGCGCCTGTTTAACTATTTAGCTGCTCTGACAACGTTCAGCGGCCTTCGTGACCGTGCCTTGGGGTGAGGTAGCTAGCCATATGGTGAGCGTTGTCGGATTTGCCGTCCAATTTAATTATTCCTACGTCCGGTTGCGTCGGTATCGCGTCAATCGCTCGCTGCTCAATGAGCGAACATTCCGATTGTCCGTTTGACACGGGGACATGTGATGTGTGAATGAACTAACTTAATGTTTAGGATTTGGAATAGTTTTGAAAAACAACGAGTTTATTTTACGTGTTGTATTGGAACCATGGTTCGAAATTTTCAAGAGAATAACACAGTTTAATTATTACCTTTTTTTAATTATTTAACTGGTAAGCGCAGTGCCTTGTTCTCACCTGATGTTAAGTGATAATAAGGCCAAAGGTGGAAGCGCATTTCACCCGGAAACCCCAACTACTGAGGCATTGGCTATCTTTAAGTCTAGCTGCCGGAACACAACAATGCTACAAACGTCGATGTAATGGCGACATATTTAGATAAGATGGTGGTAGCTAGCCAGGTGAGCAAACAAACCCTACCACCAACCAAACTGAATACACAAACATGTACCCCCCGCTGGGGACCGAACCCGGAACCTCTGGATCTAAACCGGTGGTCTTGACCACTAGACCACAGAGGCGGTTAAATAGTAATAGTAATAGGCGGTAACTATAGTGTTTTATAGCCTTTCGTATAAATTGTATGGAAAATAGTTGTTGTCAAAATCTATTTCCCTAGAAAGTAAGGACACATGTCCTTGAACATGTATGCTTTCGGACACGCTTTTCATTTATTTTTCCAATATTTTGTTATTTTCCAACAATTGACGAGCGACACGACGATCCAGCCCAGCAGCAGTCGTCGGTCGCCAGCGTCACCGACATGCCGCAGGTTGATTGCCCTAGCCGTGGTGAATGAGAGGCGACACGGCCGGTGCCTCGCAATTTGCCCACCCCGCTGTTACGCAACGATAGAACTGTCGTCGGACAACGAAGGACGCTTTTCTTTTGTTCATCCTGAAGCCGGGTTCTGATCTAGCGTTACGACGTTGACCTGACGCAGATGGTCCCTTGTGCTTGCGCAAGGATGTCTAACACCTTTACTTTATAATAACCTTACGGTTGGTAGGGGTGTCAGGATAAACTTTAAAGTCGTGTGGAGTTGGGCTGTTCATCCTGAAGCTTAGTTCACAACATTTTGTTGTCTTCAAACAGTTAACGAGCGATTGAGAACGCTCCAACAGTCAGCGTCACTGGCATACAGCAAGTGGAACTCGGGACCTCTCAGTCTGAGACTGGAGACCACAGAAGCGGTTAAAAGAGGAATGAGAAAAGTTGAATGAGAGGCGCCACGACTAGTACCTTGTAATTTGCCCACTCCATTGCTACCCAAGTAATGATAGAACTGTCGTCGGACAACGAAAGACGCTTTTCTTTTGTTTATCCAGAAGCTAAGACACGCAGAACAACTGTTTATTTTTATGTTCTGTGCTAAGACAGCACACATATTCCCTCCTTACCACAACATGGGATCCTTTGAGAGGTATGGGGTATAAAGAAGCGACTCGCAGAGTCGGCATGGTGAGGACGACTTACTATTATTATATCAGCCATAGCTGTCCCACTCCTGGACAAAGGCCTCCCCACACTTTTTCCACACCTTCCGGTCCCCTGCAACATCACGCCATTTCTTCATGAACCTATCAAGGTCGTCCCGCCTTTTTTGGTCTTGGTTTACCTGGTCGCCTTTTGCATTTTGTGGGGTCTAGGACGACCAGTAAGGCACAAGCTCTACTAGCTGTCTTCGTATCTGAACTGCACTTCTGCATTTACTTAAAACAGTATCTTTTTGTTTTCAAATAGTTGCCGAGGGGCGAGACGATCTAATATTACTTATATATCTGTCTTATCTAATCTATCTAATATGTAAGATCTAAAATACTTATTACGCGGAGGTACTACAACGAATCATGACATTGAGAGCAGACGGTGTTAATGAAACGTTTACCGATTAAAAATAAAACAACACAAAGCTCCACTTGATCATATCGATTGGTTTATGAACTGCATTCTTTATAACGATACTCATAATAATTTATTATATGTAAGTAGCAGGAATGTTGGTACAGTCAACATCAAATTATCAAAATCATAATTATGTACTAATTTAGTTTTATTTAACCAAAACATTATTACTAGGCGCATACTTTGCAAAGTTTATGAAAAAAAATATATAACTACCTACCTACAGTTTGGTGTTTCATCATTTTATTTATAAAAATAAACTATTCTACACAAATTTAGGGAAGAATTTGACAGCGGCTCGGTTATGAGCATATATGTTAACAAAAGTAAGTGAATATTGGTTGGTATACAGTTTTATTAGTTACTCTTTTATTATATATAAGTAATGGTTAGTTATAATCGTCGACTTGTGCTGTCGTCTGTACCCACGAAGGCTGCAAACTCGGGCGTTGCATCTTGCGGCTGCGTTTACGCAATGTGACGGGTAATTGTGCGTAAGTTGCATTCTGCGATGTGACAACACTTCGCACAGAGACGGAGTCAGGGAGCCGTTACATTAATTGAAGCTCGGGGCTATTATGGGTGCATTGACGTTAACGACAACGAGATTATTTGTATGGCATTTAAGCAGTGTCGCCTCGTGACAAACAAGGATTTTTCGATGCATAGTCCAGGGGCTTCTTGGCTAACACGATACCTTACAAAAGTATTTACGCTTGTCACTTTGCATAGACAATTCCAAATAAATGTCAAATTGACGATGTCGTTTATTCAACATCATTTTTTTTTTAATAATGGCTTTGCACAAGCATTTAGCCAATGAAAAAGTCTTACAACACTTAAACAATATTAATTTCTTTCATGTATGATGATGATGATGAATGATAATAGAAATGAGAAGTGAGAAATGATATACCCCCCAACCCCTCGAGTATCTCAGTAAAGATGTGGGGCTTTACTAAGTGCTCGGGCGGATTTCTTGAGAGAATTTGAAAAGTCATGTTGCACTGTTTTGTTTCATTTGCCAACACTCATGCACACTCACGAACACTTAACGGTTAATAATCCACCCTTATTTCACATTAATATTCGACATAACACAAATTTTTGAAAATAAAACAAAACCGCAGACATGACTCTTCACTTTCCCGCCAAGAAGCCCCCTCAACATTATTCAAAAACACAACGACGGTCCCTACGTAAAATAACTTAATTGCAAATGCCAAATTTTACAGGAGAGCGGTTTGAAGTTTCAAACGCGTCTATTTCAAGTTCTACTGCATATAGAGTAATGAAATTTGGCATGAAGTTTTTATTTATTGTCCTTTATAGGAAAAACAGAAAATTTTGTAAAAAAATATTCATTTTATGTACTATTGGTCACATACGTCATTTTACATCGGCAACATTCTAACTAAAAATGCTTAAGTGGTACATAACGACTTCTACGTGGCAGGTTTTATGGCGATATATATTGTAACTGTCAATTACAAAATTATACGTGGGACATAATGAGCCATAATAAACACTTACGGGATTTTCAGATTGGGAGTAATAATATGATGCGGGTAGGTAATGAAATATAAAAAGATTTAGAATCAATTTTTATGTTATTCAAATCAACAATAACGTTTTTATTGTGCTATTAATTAAACAGTTTTAATCAAAACAGTTTTTAATTTTTGAAGAGAATTCACTATTACATAGTGACATTTAACCTAAATAAAAGTCCTGTGGTGAAAGGACACATGAAACTGAATAACTTTTGGAACATTATAACAAAAAAATATTTCAACAATTACCTATCCCAAATTAATAAATTATCTATCACAATAACTTGGAGCTGTCATAAGAAACTGCGCAATAACTGCCCCAATTTGTTGGAAGGTCAACATATTTTACCTTAAATTATTTTTACTTTCTAATCAGTCTTTTTTTTACAATATTTTCATAATTATTTAGAAGCAAAGTTAAACATTAGCAATGGTCAGCAGTCTTGGATCACAGTCTTATTATTGTATCTTAGTACTTAGAAAATTATAACTTTTTACTTAAATAAACATTTTGTTTCCTATATTAATAAACATTGTAAAGTTTTTAAAAGTAATCATAATGAGGTACATAATTTTTAAGTCATAATAACACTTAAAACCTAATAACAGCCGTAAAATATCAAAATATTAAAAAATATGTTAAACAAATACGTATTTTGTGCGACAAAAGTAATAGGCATCATCTTAGGTACTATTACAATCTTCTTCGCTACAGCTAGAAACAAACACGTTACCAGATTCAAGGGAATTATAAAACCCATGATATTGCCGAGGAATCACATTATGCTCGCAAAGATATTTGAGATCTGCCAATTTCGCGTCTGGAATTGTCAAAGGTCCAGTGTAAGCCGGGATCAACAGGTCGTCGTGTTGAATTTGACGTCTCCTGTTTTGTGTTCTTCTACCAACGCATATGCGTTGGTAGTTCTCATAGAAATTAAGCTTATAATTAAGAATGTCAGGTTCAGTAGATAAAATACGGACTTCTCTACTTCTTTTTAACTTTCCTCTTTTTCTTTACTTGTTTTTCTATTTTGTTACTTGTTTCAGATGTATCAGAATCTAAATTATCATCGCCACAAGAAGGTACATAAGTTGTGTCATTGGCACACACAGAAGAAGTCGGAGTGTTCAAATTGAATGAATTTATGTTATCTGAATCAATATTTTGAATTATGGTAGATATAGAAGGAGATGCTATGGGAGTACCTACTGGTATCTAAATGATCATTGGTTATATTAATGACGTCCTCTATGTCCATAATTTGCGGATCATGCGACGTCCTAATAACGACTTCTTGAGGAAGTGTCAATGGGGAATCAGGTGACATTTCGGTATCAGCATGATCCTCAGCAACGAGTAAAATACTAGTATCTTCTATAACCACGTTTTTCTCCGTATCATTTGACGTTCTATTACTTAATGAATTCTTGGGTGATGATAGATGGGGAAACAGGTGGCTGTGCGACGACTTCAGCTAACTCAGTATGGTTAGTAGTAATATTGGCTTCTTTTTCGTCTGATATGGTATTTAATTGTGAAAATGAAACTTGTGAGGTAGTACAGAAAACAGGCTGTGGCTGTGTAGTTAGTGGCTGTGATTGTGATGATTCTAAAATAGCTATTATTTCCGGATCTAAAAGTACAGCACCATTATTACGATGAAAATTATCGATACTGACATCTAATTCTGAATTCGAGAAGACACCACCGGGAGACATTGTTATCATTTTCTGAGCAGGAGTAGTATTATTTGTTGCATGAATTTGAGCCAAAGTTTCAATCGTAATCGCTAAAGATTGCGCAGGTGGACCTGAAAAAAACAGGGTTGGAAACGTAAAATAACTTAGGTGGCAGTTACTTATATTTAGCAACTTAATAGTTCCGATGTAAAATATTGTATGTGGTAGATACTAAAAAAGTAATATTCGTTTTCCAACGTAAAAAAACGTATGTACCACTTAGTATGGATTGCGTTCAAAATATTTCCAAGTAAAATAACGTAACTACCAGATCCAAATAATTACGTGGGAATAGTTCGAAACTTATTTATTTGAACCTAAAATATAAAATAAAATTATGAAATAGTATAAAATATACTTTTTAGTTATTAATAAATGAAGTTCAAGTAAGTGTAATAAAAAAGATCAATTTAGCTAGCTTACCTGGTGATTTTTCGGCTGGTTTAGCTTTAATTTTGACATTTTTCACTACCTTATTTTTGTTACACGTTTCCAAATTACAATAATCCTTAATGTTACTCTTCTGTGGCATGTTTCTGTATATTTAACGAGTACTTACGCAGTAAAACAAAACATTACCATTACCGATGCTGGAGCGAGCGCAACTGTTCCGCAAGTGGCAGTTGCGGCGGAGGCGCGCGGGGACGTCCTTGACTCCCCGATTTAAAATTACGGAACTGCCACTGCAGTAGTTTTACGTTGGAGATTTTGTAGTTATGGAGTTTGTCGAGGTTTGATTTAGAGTAGAATTATGGCATTTTTAGCCCTGTTTCTTTAATGAAACGAAACTTTAGGATGACCTGAAGGTTTCTAAACAAAAAAATGAAAATTACTTATGTACCACTTGAGGAATTTTACGTAGGGACCGTCGACAATGCGATCGCAATCACTGACAGTTGTGAATTTGTTTGAAGTCTCAGAATAATAACTAAAAAGCTATAGAAGGAAAGTTAATAGAAGAAAAGGTGCAACTTTGTTTAGTTCCGTTCTATCCTTTGGCTGGAAAAGAAGGTTGGAGTGAGACAAATGGTTGACACTTAGTTTTTATTTTTCGTATTGTTATGTCATCGGTCAGAAGATGAACCTCAAAAATAAGATCTTGGGTCCTTCTGCCCCGGCCAAATTCAGAAGTACATTGAAAATAAAGCTCACAATTCGTTTAAGATCTATTCGACTTGATCGCGTATTAATAGTATCGACTGTCAAAAACTTCAATCAAATCAAATACGACAATAACATTATACACTTTTAAACTTTCGCGTTCCATAATTAAACAAAGAATTTAAACGGGTATTAACGCAAACTAATTAGTAAAAAGTCACTTTTTACTAATTAGTTTGCGTTAATACCCGTTTAAATTCTTTGTTTGACAATAGCATTGTCATAATATCTCATAATTATGTCAGATTTTAATAGTATTTCTGTGTAGATTGCACGAATGCTTTGGATTACTAGAAATAGTCAGCGTGTGGTCTATGTGGCACTATTTCTTTATATATTTTATTAAATTATATTTTTCTTATAACAAATTCTGTGTAATTGCTAAAATTGATATCGTATTGTTTTTTCAATGATGATTTAACCTTTTTCTGTACACCTACATACTGGCCCTAGCCCATCTTTAAATAAATATAACTAAGATTTTATTAAAGTTTAATTTAATTAAGTAATTTTTTTTTAAATCTCAAATAAATCTTAAATCTTAAGTTAAATGTAAAGACTAGTAATTTGCGAGTATTGTTTCTTTCATTATCAAAATTCATTATAATAGTTTTTTTTCAATGAGTTTACTGTTTGATAGAGCCATTGATGGTTTAGGTTGTCATCATCAGCTCATTTTATGTCCCCACTGCTGGGGCACGAGCCTTCCCTATGGATGGATAGGGAGAACGGGCCATAAACCACCACACGGGCCCAGTGCGGATTGGCGGTTGTTAACGACTGCTAATGCAGCCGGGACCAACGGCTTTACGTGCCTTCCGAAGCACGGAGGAGCTCGAGATGATAAATTTTTGGTCATCCATCCGATGACCGGCCTTTGCGAAAGTTGCTTAACCTCAGCTCTCGCAGACCGGGCGCGTTAACCACTGCGCCATCGAGCTCCTCAAAAAATCTTTAAAAATTAGCTTAAATTATATAAATTAGAAAATTAGAGAAAAAAAGTAAATCTGTCTGCCCTGTGTGGGCGGGAGACCGCTTGTACTTATAAGAACCGTCTAGAAAGTCGGCAAGGCCATTTCTTTTTTACCTTTCTTTTACACCACAAAAGAACAACGCAAAAAAATTAAACACGAAAATGTTTTTTCTTTCAATTTGACATTAGAAAGCTAATCAAGAACTTCAAGCAGATTTCTACCAAGACAGGCCTAGCCTAGTGGTAGAAATCCCTATAACTCGATGGCTATGATGCGATTATCGGTGCAATGTTAGCACACCTTTTTTTAAGTAATTTTAAGTACAAACTTGAATCCGTTTTAAATGTTAGTGCTAATGTTGTTTAATAATTTTTTATTTTTTTTTATTTAACCTGATTCACAAGTGTCAATGATTGCGATTGCTACTCGTTTTTTAGTGATGTTATATATGATAAGCCCCAATAATATTGCAAATCAGGTACCAGAGTATAAATAGAGAAGCCCTGATTGACTAAATCACTATTAACACAGTCACGCAAAACAGCGTGCACCCAGAACGCTGAAATTAGGCAGACATGTTCATTTCATGACGCAGCCATGAGATAAGACGGGATTTTACACAATATTCTGGAAATCACGGGTTTGCGCTGACGAAAATACTAGTGGCTAATCAAATATAACAATAAATATTAATAACTTGCACTAATCATAACAGTTGAGTGATGATGATGATGGATGACAGACGAGATGTAAGCTTTAAAGGCGCAAGCAAATTAAGAGCTATATAAAATAGATAAATAAATATTTCATGAGCCGTAAAGGCAACATAGTTTGCTTTGACGAGCTCGCCGACCGTCGACATCGCGACTTTACGAGCTATAGAGCAATATACAGCACCAACGGCAATTTTACTGCTCTCGTAAATAGGAAATTATCAATTCCAATAAGTAAAAGGGTACGGTTAAATGTAACAGTTAACATAATCATGTGATAAATAGTAAAGATGTTTTTATGTCTTTATGAATCAAAAGATTTTAAAACACTCTTTTTTTAAGTAAAAGTTATATGAAGTTATACAATGTCTGCATAAAGATCCGGCTCGTAGGACCAAAAGTCATTGATATACTTTTTCCGCTCCCGTATGCTTTTTCAGGTAAGCATCATCATCATCATCATAATCTTAGCCAAAAAGACGTCCACTGCTGGACAAAGGCCTATTAGTTCGTTATTATTCAGATTAGAAATAAGAAAAAAAACTAAAAAACCATAATCATAACATAAGTGCGAATTGAATGTGAAAAGTGCAAAACACGGTGTCAGTCACTAGCAGACAGCAATCGTGATGTCGATCGGCACCAGTGAGGGCCGACACGAGTCGCGCCAGTGAAGGGAATTGCGAGTACCTACGGTTAGGTATACTGTCAGTATAGAAGTCCATTTTTGTTGCAAACACGTTTTCCCTCCTTCCTATTACATGTGGTCCTTCAAACGAGGCGTGGAGAGGAACCTTGTGGGCAGGCAGGATGAGGGTTACTGATGCAGCGTTGTTTTCACGCTGCACCACTTGTCCTCGCGTCTGGACTCCGTTTCCACTTAACATCAGGTGGAGTGGAGTCATTTACCGAGCTAGGTATAAAATAAAATAAAAAAACCTTAATTTTCCCCTGCTGGGCTGGGCTAAGGTCTACTTGTTTTTTTCTTATCACGATGCGCAGCTGTCTCCGAAAAGTCAATGTCAATAAATAAATATCTTGTTCAATCAATCGTGGAAGTTTCAAAATGCCAGGTTAGCAAGAAAATTACCTGAAATTGCCCTCCTCTGAGCTTCAAGGCATTGGTTTCGGTGGTGGTTGTAGGATGGTAGTCGTGAACACCCAACAACTGGCAGTGGGTCCGTATGGTGGCTTCGGTATGTCCCAAATTGTCGATGATTGTCCATTGTGGGGAGAATTGACCCGACATCTTTGGGACTACATAATAATTATAATACAATGGTGATGATGATTTGAGACAGCGTTATCAGATTGAGTTGACCGTAAGCAAGTAATCTAAAAATTTATCATGGTTATTATTGCGCCGATTGGTAGAGTCATTCAAAAAGTTTTTAGTGTATGTATAATTCGTTGGAAATCGAGATCAGGCAAAATCGCGATTAACCCAAAAATCCGCAATACGGACATCACTAGCTAGCACAGCAATCGGCGCGAGCGCACCGAGCGAACGCGTAATGACAGCCGAGCCGCCATTAGGTCTCATTACCCCACAGTCACGTACCGCGGGCAGAAATGGATTTGTCTTTGCAAAAATAATGATTGTAGATTGCAGGCCGCCTTCAGAGAATATTGGATTCGCGTAAACAGGATTCAGCAGGCCTTGGGGATGCAAGTCGTTGCACCCAGTGAGATATGCAAGTCACGTCGGATCGACATAAAATTATTACTGAAATATGACATGTAGTTTGGACTGATTCTGTAAAGTAACTATTAAAAGCGTCGAACTGATAGAAGCAACACATGAGGCAAAATATATAAGCATTCAGGAAAAACTGTTTTTGATTCTAAATTAATAGTTAACTTGTATCTACTACATTTCCAACAGCGAAGAGCAGTTCTTGCCTATTTTGACAAGAACAATCATCATTTGTAAATATCAAATATATACATGTGTATATTTGATATTTTAAAAATTGGGTTGAAAATTCCGTAATATTATGCAGTGAGCTGTGAGTATGTATGAAACACAATATTAAATAACAGTAATTAGTGCAGACCCACTGCTACGAATGGAAAAGGAAACGGAAAAGGATCATGTGGAAAGATCGCGCCACCCACTGCGCAAGCCGAACACAGTTAATAGTTGAAAGAAATTGCATTAGATTGTGCATTAAACAAAAAACCATTTCATCACCAGTCTCTTATACGTCCCACTGCCCAGGAAGTGGCCTTCCCACATGAACAAGGGTAAGATCGGGCTGCAAACCTCCACAAAAGTCCATGTTTGTTTTACGAATGCATGAATCTAACGACAACAACTGGGACCATTGGCTCCTTCCGAAGAACGGAGAAGCTCAAGATATTTTTATTTTATTTATTTATTTATTTATTACACAAAACAGATTTACAGCAGATACATGGTATAAGAATTATATAAATATTTATAAAGTAGGTAGGCTGTACCTCCACAGATAATAATATGTGTAAACAACATGATTATTCAATTCAAGTCTAATAATAAATCAAATTATACTTGTAATAAAATTCATAATACGTACGGGATTCAATACATTAAATTAAATAAGATTAATTACTTATAATTAAATTTAATTAGAAAGTAAAAATTTAAAATAAATATTACATTAAATTAAACATGACGATTTTTTATGTCTTCATTTTAATTGTGTCTTCTTTGTAAAGTATCCATTACATGCCTTTCGAAGCATAGACGAGCTCGACCTTCCTATTATAAACGATTGCACATGAGAAGAGAACTCGAGGAAAAATCGAGGAGATAGTTCGGTCACCTCTGCGATGATACGGCATAGATTTAGTCACTTATCTCACCATTGCAACTCATCAATGCAACCCAGCCTCTGCGCCATCAAATTCCTCGCAGTCGCTAATGTAATACACATTTTCAGCTGTGTTGTATTTCAAAATCGACCTAAACATTATTGCTGATACCGTACATTGTTCGTATTGCGCCAACACGCCTCGCATTTACGTAATAGGAGCATGAATCACCGTGATGTAGAATTGAGTACCTACATGCAGTGCTTTGTATTGTGCTCACTAATTACCTTTGTGTTGCTATTATGGTTTTTTTGGACGAGCTGACAAAAGTGCCTACTAGCAAGTTGGGTACATACAGCAACTAACTGATAATAACTGTCTGTCATCATTCATCGCGTAAGTGACAAGTGTCATATATTTTATTTGAAATGTCTTCGTCCATATTTATTTGATGCCGCGCGGCCATACTAATTTTGTATGGGGAATTTAAAGTGTTTAATAAAAAATAATAATTTAAATAACCGCTTGATAAATCGAAAATGTGAGACGGACGATTTGTAGTTAAGCATTGACTTATTAAGACATTGGTGATTGTTTAGTCAAAATCAGAGGTACAACAATTTAGATCAACTATAAGATATCAACTAAACGCCGCACCTCGTTTCATTAAAAAACTATAGTGTTTTATGAATTTATGGACCGGACTAATTGTAAACACGTTCCCTTTGATACTAACTATATATTTTGTTTATGTAATACGATATCTTACCTTTAACCGACGGAATACAGCTACGATGTCAACCAACGTTAGGGTTATGATGACGGATTTAGAATAAGACCTACTAACAACCATAACGAGAACATGAGGCCCCATAGGAATTGAACCTCTGGACATCTGGATCGGAGACCGATGATCCTAACTGCCGTCATCGGTAAGTATAGATGGACAGACTTACTCCAGAACGCGTGTGATAGGACCGAGACTCATACTGGCCGTGTCGGACAAACTGCTGGCGGTCGCGAAGGTAATCAGCGATGAAACGGAGGAGGCGCAAGGAAAGGAGGGGCAAGGCCCAGGGCACTAAGCTTTTCGAACAGTATGTCGTTGTTGACCCTATCAAACGCCTTCCGGAAATCAAAGTACAGTGCATCTACTTGCCCTCCATAGTCGAGTCGTGTGGAAATATAGTCAACCATGGTTAGGAGGTTGGTGTTAACTGACCGTTTTCTTCCAAATCAGTGTTGCTCATTACATATACTATATAAGGCTCAACCTGTCTGTAGACTTTATTATGAATTATGTTTTCGAAGATTTTAGCAGGAGTTAAAAGAATAGCGATCGGGCGAGGATCTTCAATGGACAGCGTATTAGTACTCTTAGGAATAGGAGTAACCCGCGACACTTTCCACTGAGATGGATAGATTCCAGTTTTAAGAGTTACGTTAAAGATGTGACAAAGTTATTTTTTTTTCCCTTGCTTAAGAATCCACGATGGAATTTTGTCAGGTCCAACTGAACTACCTAAGTTTAGATTTTGAATTCCCGTACCCACGTCACTAGGAGTAATCTCAGGTATGTTAACGTAGTTACTCGTGAGAAACAGGTCCCAGTTTTTAATATTTTCCGCATCTAGTTTGGGTATCTCGGATAAAAACACACTGGAGAAAAAATCGGCAAAAGCTTCGGAAGCTTTTACTCCACTCAGCACATTACCCTTATGTTAACTTTGGGTTCAAATCCTCCCTTCAATCGTAGGCTTGTAATAATATAAAGAATCTGACTCCGTATTAAGTGAAGTTTCGTTCGGGAATTGTTAGTGGGAAATTGATGTGACATGTTTGTAGTATAATTTTAATTTTATAAAATATGTTTTTTTATTTGTTCGCGATAAAATAGTGGATTATTAACCGTTTTAACTGTGTGAATGTGCATGGGACACTCATGCAAATGAAACAAAACAGCGTCAGCATCGTAACTTTTCAAATTCTCACAAGAAGACCGTGTGAGGTCGCAATTAAGACCCACGTCTTCAAGTACGTACCCCGAAAATATTATGTTGCATTGGCAATTTAGTGGTATTTCCATTGTAAACTTTATTGCCAACGTAATACGTTATTGTTTACCACAAGCAAACGTACCTATTGTTATATAAAACGAATGCAGTTTCGCCGACCTCACTACAAAGCAATAAGTGACAATAATCGGCAATCATTGTTCATTAACCGAGCCCAGGCTTGCAGAGCACCATCGCCAGCTATCTCGGGTCGCAGTATTCGCGAGACTTCTTATCATACTTCTTACCCTATTTTGGGTTATAGCAGAATACCAGTGCTTTTCTAATACACTATAGTGTTTTGAGTATAAGCAAAATCAGCTACTGACACACACATGCTTCTTAATTTATATTCGGTTTTTTTTTGTTTTATTTGTATGTGTTTGTATTATATTTTTGTCTACTATAGTTTCAAACCACAGTCGATAGCTAAGTAAACGCGCTCTACGATTGCTGAATTTCAGCAATTTTCACAAAGGCCGGTCACGCGGGTGGGTGACCGAAAGTGTTTCACCTCGAGCTCCTCCATGCTTTGGAAGGCAAGCCGTTGGTTACCAACCATCAATCCGCAAAGGGCCCGCGTAGTGGTTAGGTCTCCCAGTGGTGTTTCTATTGGTGGGGATATGAACCATGCAGTGGGGATATAAAAATAACTGGTGAGGATAGTTTGAAATCAAAAATATTTATTCAGTGTCACATAAAATTAGTAAACAATAGATATAAAGGACAATATTAGGAGTGAAATCAAATAGGACACCACTTAACACATGTTGCAGCATAAACATCACTTGCAACGCTGAGAGTTTATAACAAACAATTTTTAAAGTACTCCATCTGTAATTGATTTTATACTCTTTGAAAAATTTCTAAGTTGGTAAACAATTACGCAAATAAATAGGTAAGTAATAATTAGTGTTGAATAATTTCGGTGGGCTGGTTAGAACCACGATAGCTCAATTGGGAAAGCACCTGACCCGGTATGTCAGAAGGGTGCAGGTTCAAATCCTGCTCGTGGAAATTTTTTCAACATTTGTGTTTTTGTAATTAAGCAAAATAAATTAACTTACTTATTATTCCTTCAACATACTAATACTAATCTTAAAACTATAAGTTCTCCCTTTTATTTCTATAAGAATAAAATTAGTGATATTAGGTATATATTTTATATATTATACATTTTTTTATACTTCATTTTACATTGAAAGCTGAAGGTACTTTATCCTCTCCGTTTGAAAAAGTTATTTAATTCGCCAATGCTTGCATGAAAACGAACCCCTTACGGTTAACAATCAACCATTAAGCAAGTAATAAATGAAATTGCACACGTGACTCTTAACCTTCTCACTATAAAGTTCATTGTTTCTAAAAAAATTACAAGCAATAAAATAAAGGAGGCATATTATATAAAAAAAGAAAAGTTCGCTAGAATTTGCTTCCTCTATTAAAATTAAAAATCACATAATATTCTGAAAGACCATTAAATTATAAAATGCATGTTATGGAAGCCTCCTTCCTATTATAATTAGTTGTATCCGAACGAAATAAAGTAAAAGTTCGAACATAGGTACTGGCAGCAGCACTATAAACGCGCATGTAACGGCAGGAACATTGCAGCAGCCAATTAACCTCCAATGACCTAACATAAATCTATAATATTACTTTTACCACATCAATGGCAGAGCGGCAAAAAGTAACAAACTCAAATCCGTAGGCCCTGGCTTCAGTTCCCAGGTCAAGCAAAGTTTGTTGTGGATTTCAAATAAAAATCTCTTTTCAATAAAATTAATTAAACTTCTATGATGCCTACTTATAAGAATATTTATAAAAGTATTAGCTGTGCCCCGCGGTTTCACCCGCGTTAATTAGCGAGTTTCCCGTTTTTGCAACATTTTTCATTGCTGCTCCACTCCTATTAGTCATAGCGTGATGTAATATAGCCTATAGCCTTCCTCAATAAACGGACTATTCAACACAAAAATAATTTTTCAATTCGAACCTGTAGTTCCTGAGGTTAGCGCGTTCAACCAAACAAACAAACAAACTCTTCAGCTTTATAATATTAGTATAGATTTAACAATTTACTTACATTGTGTTTTATTTATCTCGTTTTAAATTAGACAGTTCTTGATTAAACAATACTTTAGGAAATACAATCACACATGTCTTGAGTACCTACCTAAATTCTTCTATATAATTTTTAGGTATTCATACCTACTTAATTTTATTTAAATTATAACGTTTTACGCATAGAATAATATGTAAAGCTAATACCCATTTTGTCTTTTATATAATATTTTACTTGATATTTACCTCTGTTCATGTTCTTCGAACTTATGTAAAGGCAAATCAACCTTCTGTGGTAGTTTGGATATATAAATTACGTACTTAACTCCCACCGGTTTTATAAAGCCTGAAACTATGGAAAGCGGGTATTTATTGGTTGAACTGAAGACGACCCTGACAAGTTGGTATAACAAAATGAAAAATACTTAATAAATATTAACACATTTTATTTTCGATTGTTTTACAATAAGTAATTCTAGTAATTATTAACTGTAACGTTGACATTATTAACATTCTGTTTCTATTATACATAATTAGGTATATTTTAGCAGCTAATATTCCGCCTAATGTCGATATGAGCGGAGAAGAAATGAAGCTTATTTTATCCTTATCCTTTATACCGACCCCTCCGCTTTATGTTTTGATTACCACACATCTGCAATCTGGTGATGGGTTTCGGCCTAGAATCTGACTATATGGCGACCACTTTCTCCCTCAGTAGCATTGCTTTGCATTCCTGTGTTACGGGTTTGAAGGGCAGTACAATTCAGTGTAATAACAAGGAATAGAAGCATAAAAACTGCAGCTTTAGGATATACATATTATACATAGTCTATGGCTTTATGGCCCGTTCTACCCGAGCCGAGGTCTGAGCCTTTAGAGGTGCCCTCGGGTGGTTCCGCTCCCCGATTCGATCCGAACCCTTCGGAGAATCTAGTAGGGCACGGGGACGCGCACTAGTGCGCGATGCCGTTCCCTCTAGAAAACCTCCAAAGGTGATTCGTTTCACACGGCTTGAGGAACCCTTTAAGTTTCTCGCCACCCCCAAACAAGCCCGGTGAAGCTGAAAATGCCATCAGAGGCAATCCGCAATCTCTCTCCAAAAAAAAAGTGCTACCCTTGGTGTCGCAAGCGTCCATGTGCAGTAAATCAGGAGGCAAGTTGTCCTATGTTGATATCTCAAAACTTTTACAGTATTTACTCTGGGTACTATTTTTCAGAATTTCTGCTGTAAGTAGGTAGTAAATAACATATCATTTTATAAATATTCAAACTAAATATCTGTAATGATCTATTCAGTTTAAGATATATCTACACATCGTATGTCAATTAAACGACCACACTATACGGGGACTGTCCTTTAGCAACTGTTATAATCATAAAGCTTGGATAACATTTTTTCAACGGCCATAAGTGTAGCAACTAGCAGGACTGTGTGAAGATATCAATGTATTAAGTCGACGGTTCGGCCTCACTTTTCTCATAAAAATCTTGTTCGCGTACGGTGCGTTAAGCTTCGAAGTAAGGGAGAAAGTAGAGTTTCATGGTAACTGGGTAGCTACCACGAATTTTGTTCACCACTCATCACATTACCGAAGACGACAATTGTATGGTAAAATTTCAACACACCTATTTTGTCACCATAACGCCCGCTTCAATGCCATACAAATCCTCGTTTCATTAATGATCGAATGGCAGATAAAAGTTGTTATATAGGCACCTTATAGTAACCATAAAGCTTGGATTACATTTTTTCAATGACCATGAGTATAACATAACTAGCAGCACTTCGTGTGAAGATATCAACGTATCTGGTTATCGCTATTCGACCTCACTTTTCTCATATAAATCTTGGTCGCATGCGGTGAGCTGTTCGGCAACAAATTACAGCGGGTTACCGAGCCGAGAGCTGCCATTACGACTAATTGGCAACAATCACCCGATAGTACTGTGCCACAGAGTTTTCTCGATGCCGATGGTGGCGAGATGGCGGCTCGTTTGCTGCACCCACTTTATGTTATTTGCTTGATGCGCGTCAATCGGCGGGATCGAAATTTGGATTACATTCATCCATTGAGAGTACCTACCTACAATATAACTGCAAATATTTTGACAAAACATCTAATTATATCAGAGAAATAAGGTCCTAGCATTTTAAAAAAAATCAGGCTAGTTTTTTTTTTATTTTCCTGACACAAAAATTGTAATAATTTTAAGAGCGGCCTCTTTGTCGGTTTTTTTGAATGAAACTAGGAAAACTAGAAAAATGCTTTATTTTTCTTTTTAATCGAAATGTATTTTGGCGTTTTTCTTGAAAACTAACGTATAAAAATTTAAAGTTTTTTCATAAAAATAGTTTATATATGTTGTTGAATTTATCCTCAAAATATTTGCAGTTTATAAAATGTGACCTTATATATTTATAACAAATAAAACAATTACAATTAATTATGGGTTAGTTACGCAAACTTTAGTAAAATTTGTTACTAACAAATCACAGTTTGGAAAAGCGTTAAGTACTTATATTTTTTTAAATAAGTATTAAAATGAACCTCTTCTTGCTAAGGAAATTACAGAGCTCTAGTAGTCGGATCATTTTAATTTGCGAGACATTCAATACCGCGTTCAATACTGCATTGAATTTTTTGACTAAGTTAACTTGAATAATATTATCTTTGACTTAGAAGGTAGGTTTACTGGCACCGTGCGTGTTCGACAGAAATCAGTGATCGATACCGCCTTCTTTTAATCATTAAAAATAGGGATCAGCAACAATTTTTTCTTTAATAACAATTGAAAACAGACCCACTACTTCCTAACCCGTAAAATTTCAATGAAATTCTATATAATTTTTGGCGACAAAAACTGCTTTCAAACTGCTGGGTTTGCTATGGTGCCACTACGCGATAATATTCACAAAAGTATTGCAAAATCGACCGAACGGCTTTTCCCATAGTCATTTTGTGCGGGGTCCTTCGACTTAGACTTTGAAAGTAGATGCATATAAAACTCTATTAGAATTCCTCCACGTAGGTATCTCGTCTCGCTAGTGAAATTGAAGTTGTTATTGCGTTTGACGGCACCGGGCATGGCAGCGGGCTGCGCTCACTCGATAACGGATGCTCTGTGCGTTCTTTGATCGTAGGTGGTCCTGTGTGTTTGATCAGCGCAGGCGCAGTGTGCTAAGTGCAAGTTGGTTTCGTCAGTCCGTCGCTAGATGGCGCTGCTTCGATCTATCCAAATTGTAGTTTACTAACTCATTGAAATGAAACATTCTTTACGAATATACTCGCGTTTACTTGACATTTGAATGTATCCTTACTTTATGAGACGATGCACACCTCAATTTCCCTTTAAAGGATGCAAAACATCAGAGCCTGGATTCTACAATGTTAAAACATGCAATCGTGTATCGTCGGTCGCCTGATTATAACAAATGGTTCTATGTCAAAAACAGGCTACCAACAAACGATAAAGACATTATTGAATTAGTAGACTCAATGCTCTGGACAAAAATCAAAATGTCAAACGCTGGATCTGGATAAAAAGTAAAATGCGAGAAGATTAAAAAGTATTTCTCATTATAACGTGTAGGTACAATAGGCGTAAGACTTGGAAAACAGTGTTACTTTTATTCGATCAAATAGTAAAGAAAACTGGCCCCCTTATGCCAGATTATGATTTTTGAATCTAACCGGTGGTCTCGAAATTAAAATTGACATTATGAATATTTTATATTTAGCATTATTTACAATTTTATTATTAAGATACATACCACTGGAGAATTTTCGGTGTCAAAAATAAGTTACCAGTAACCTTGAATAAGAAAAAAAGGAGCAATCGTAATTTATATCATATCGTAAAAATTTTTCACCAGTTTAAAAAGAGGCGATCAGCACTTGACATACCATCCCCCATTTCCGTAGACCCAAACTGAAATGGGGATTTCAGTAGGCCCAAACACGCTTTATCGGATCCCCCAATCAGTTAACACGTGACCTGGATTGCCTACTTGCGGCACAGGGCACTTCGTCGCTTAGTTAAGTCAGCCGACATAGGCAGCTTCACTGCAGATTGAGCGCGCCCCACTAGGGGGCGCGCCTACTTCACTGCACTCGGATTAAGTAACGCCAACGTCCGTCGCCTCCCATCCCGGGAGGCGACCGTTCCGTCAGCCTACGAAGCCCTTCCAAGGCTATAAGGCAATCCCCAGGGGTTTTTACCGGGTCGGCTTCGGCCGTCCCCGGAGCGTGGACCTAGCTCCGGCTAGACCAGTTGAAGCGGTTTTTCCCTGGGTTAACAAAAAAAACACTTGACATTGGAAGTAAATACACACACACAAAACAACAGTAAACAAAATATTCAATTAACTACATAATTTAAACTAATCTAAAATAAAAAGTTAACAATCTGGAAAAAAAAAGAACAATTGAAGCAAAACAATAAGTGAGTGTTACGAACAAATTCGAACAGAAAAAAGGAGAACAATTTAAATATCACGTAACAGTGATACTTTAAATGAACTTAAGCTACAATTAAAAATGTCCTTTTGAGAACATAAGTTATTATATGCATACTTAATGTAGGTATACTAGGCACCCGCCTAGTGTGAGTTTTGTTTACTATCCGTATTCATTCGATTACGTTTACGAAAACGAAAATAAATATGGCATTGAAGCAGCGCCTCCTGGCGACATACGAGAAGAGTTAAAATTTTGCCATACAAATTCTCGTTTGCTTTTACGTGATCGAATGGCGAATGAAACTCGAATGTTTAAGTCATAAAACATTCGAATTTTTTCGCGCAAACCTTATGCGCTTTGATAATCTAATAACTTCTTTAACAACGACAATACTGAAATGAAACAACTTTTACGGATCTAAGTACTCGCGTTTATTTTACACATTACTTTTTAATGTTTATCCTGATTCCTGACCAAAAGATACTGTAAGCTTTTTCTGCGTAAAACGGAACGCACCTGATTTAATTTAAATAAGGGTTGGTATACAAGCTACTAACTAATTATGAGACGAACAACACCTGTCTCCCTGTGACCACGGACCCTGAAAAGGGTTCTAAACGTCAGGATAAACATTAAAAAGTAATGTGTAAAAATAAACGCGAGTAGATCCGTAAAAGTTGTTTCATCTCAATGGTGTAAGTAGTGTTTGCGTAAACTTTAGAAAGCAACGACAATCAATTCGAAGTTATTAATTGATGCCGTTGTCGTGCGTGAATGCTATCTACACTTGTACGATTTGTGTTAACGGTAATTAGATCATTAAGTTTAAAATTTACAATGCGGGTTTTTTTTTATATTTCTTACGGGTTAAGTAAAGCACCTTCATCTCACCTGATGTTAAATGATGATAAAGCCAATGGTGGAAGGGTAGGTAGTATAAATAACACTGGGTACCTACAAGTATAAATAAAAGTAAGTACTTATTTTTTTTATTTCTTTTTTCATACATATCTCGGCATATGACTCCACTCCACCTGATGTAAAGTGGAAACGGAGTCCAGACGCAAGGACAACTGGTGCAGCGTGAAAACAACGCAGAATCAGTCACCGTCACCCTGCCGGCCCGCAAGGTGCCTCTTCACGCCTCGTTTGAAGGACCCCATGTCATAGGAAGGAGGGAAAACGTGTGCTGGTAGACTATTCCATCTTTTGGAATAACGTAGGTCTAAGTTGGCTTAAAATTCCAAGGCAGTCAGCTACATGATCAGCTTAAGTCTAGTACAGTACCTACTAGTTACGCCTGCACGTCAACCTATCCAAATCTGTCAAATTTCTTCAATAAATGTTCAACCATATGCCATACTAGTTGTGCCCTGCGGTTTCACCCGCTTTAATTAGCGAACAATCTATATATTTTTCCCGTTTTAGCAACAACCTCCACCGCTGCTGCAACATTGCTACTCCACTAGCGTGATGTAATATAGCCTATAGCCTTCCTCAATAAATGGACTATTCAACACAAAAATATTTTTTCAATTCGAATTAGCGCGTTCATGTTTGACATATCTCAACAACAACAAACTCTTCAGCTTTATATTATTAGTATAGATACATAAAGTTTAAAGTGTATTGAGTCATTTTGACAGATTGTGGTAAGTAGTCTGATGTGTAGGCGTGTGTGTGTACCTAATGTACAAAAACGGTAAAAAACGGTCAACGGTTAAAAGTAGCTTTAGTTATTATTCTAAGATTAAAAGGACCTTTGACAGTTTGTCGTTAATTAAATACCTAGTCCTTTTGAGTGTAGTGCAAGTTTTATTTGACATTCGCCTACGTTACCAACCACAAGAATTTTAACTCTCCTCATTTGTAATCAGGAATTACATCACTACTACTACAAATTTTCGTTTTCGTTAACGTGATCTAAGGCAAATAAAGCTCGCATTAGGCATCCAGGAGTCGCTACCTCATTCAAATCCTCGTTTTCTTTATCGTGTTTGAATGACAAAGAAAACTTGCACTGCACTGAACTGTTCCGCCACTTTGCTGCTGACAGGGCACTTTCTTCAGATCATGAAAACTTAAGAGGAAATACTAAGGTCGACTGATTATATGAAAAGAAGACAAAATTAACGTTTCGTACTCCCCTGAGTCCTCCTCCAAAACTGGACCGATTTAATTACTTTTTTCATTAAAAATTAGAAGAAAAACTTTGGCTGTGTCCATATGCTTTGCTTTTTTTTTATAATCTCGTCAAATTTGTTTGCTGGGTGTCTAAACACAGCGAAAATCTGGCCAATTTTTAAGGTTCTTCAAGGTTCATATATTTTTCAATAATTAATTTATGAAAAAAACAAAACCTTCCTTTAATTTTTAGTGAAAAAAGTAATTAAATCGGTCTAAATCTACAAAACGTTGATTTTGTCTACTTTTCATATAATCAGTCGACCTTAGTATTACCTCTTAAATCACCACTTTTCAAATGCTACATTATGAGCTCAAGCGTCGAATACCAAGACACAACAGAATTTTAATTGTTATCGGCCACCTGCTGGTCGCTCGACGCTCAAGGGGTTAAAGCACTTACCAAACAACACAACCAAGCAAGTGTAGCGACACACCTGTAGCGACGAACGGTGTTAACACGGAGTAACAATTGGCAGTGAACTCGTGCATAGAAGTGTGAACGAGTCTGCGCGGAGCCACCATCGCTAATCTGTGCTAAAACAAAAGAAAGTCACGCTGGGTCCCCGACCCTCGCGCGGTCGGTTCGCACGCCCTGCGCCTGCGACGCGGAAACGGTGAATTTACACAACAAAAAATGGCGTAGTTGCCTGCCAGTTGCGAGAAACAATATCGTTACTTCGTGAGAATCGCACAAGTGCGGGCGTGAACTGTAAACCGTTTGTTGGTTGAAAAGTAAACTTCTAATGTGATTGGCCGTGACAACGTCTGAATAGGTATAGGTACCTACTTAGTATTACTCGATGGTTTCAAACTTGAAAGATTGCAAGTTAAAATTAAATAGGTAGGTAGGTATCTAAAGTTTGTAGGATCTAATAAGTACTAGCCGACCTACAATAGGAGATGGCACATGAAGAAGAATGAGAATATAGGTAATAATACTACGGATTTTAACTAATACACCGTGGTGAACACAAAGACCTCCCTATGGCTACGGACTTTACATAGGGTTTGTAACAAAAGAACAAGTAAATTAAACACAAGAAGATCGCATACATAAACTTTCAAAACATAATATCTAGGTACTATGGACCAGGGCCTCAAGTTCGCTAAGTGTACGTCGCATTCGTGTCGGTAAGTAGGTAAGTAGTACTCTTATTTTGACATGATAAGACAAAGGGAAATTTTATAAAAACAGGCCAAGCCAACATACGATTCAGGGCCTTTTGAAAAAGAAAAATCGATGTACGGCTAATTGTGAGCAAACCTTAATGACCGTCTTGATAATTTACATTTTTATTCAACTCACACACAATGCGTACCTACTCCATAAGATTTATAACCCGGACGCTATTGACAAAAGTACCCCCAGACCTGTGTCCTAAACGCCCTGTGATGCCTCTAGGATAACACAAGAGAATTCGACTCCGACCGTTTCCATTCGTCATCCTCTCACAATGGCGCAAGCGCAAGCTGTTGCTACGCGTCTACATGTATGAAATACTTGGCATAATAAACCCTAACAGTCGCCATAATCTTCCGACGGGCTATTGCGATGTCAGACGTGTCTATCTGCCATACTTTATTGTTGTATTCAAACGAAATTTACAAACGTATGCTGTACGTACGGCGTTTTGAGGTTATAGGTTATTTCTCAATATTGTAATCGTGCACTGGTTTGTCATGTAAGTATTTCATACGGTTTAGTGTTTGTTTGAGCAATAAATTTAATTTCACGAATTTATTTTATTGTGGTGCTAAGAAAGAGCCATTTTACTTTCAATATACTTTCTATTCATAAGGGAAATACAGAGATGTTGACCACTAATAGAAAACATTTGAAAAACAAAACTTTTGTTTAACTGAATTTATGCAATTTAATTAAAACTCCAGCATGGACAGTTTGTAATCGAAAAAGAACAGTTGAATGTTTTAGGCGCTCCGCAGACAGAGCAACTTTAGTTACAGAAACTATCAACTTAGATGAAGAAACTAAACAACAATTGAACAAAGAAATGGAACCATCAACTTTTTAAGATTTCGTTAAAGGTTGCCAGTTGCTGCAACAGTTTACAATCGACGCAATTCTAAATAAACTTTTCAATTCCATAGGCAACAGTCAGTGATTGCCAGTTGGGCAAACCATCAACTTGGCAAAACTACAGTACTGATAGTTGCTAGTTGCGGCAATAAAAAAATATTCAATAATTGATTACAGCAACTGAAAGCTTGTCGATCATCGAAACTCATAACTAGAGTAGCTGTCTGCGCAGTTTCTTTAGGTTATATGGAAACAGCTAGGTATAGCTTGTTACTATAGTTGCGATTTCCGCAATCGAAAATCAAAGTTGCTCTGTCTGCGGTGTGCATTAGGGAATTTACAACTGTTTTGAATCTATAGGGATAACGAAATGTAAAATTACTTAAGAATATAATATATGAATATTATTTCATCGTGGTGTTAAAATTAAACACCAAATATGTAGGTATGTCGTTGAGGATGTGCTCAAAACACGCGTCATCTTACGGGAACATCGTTTGCAGTGAGCCACACCATTATCCTGTTGACTTTACATAATAAATGAGACATATTCATTCATTATGGTATAGGAAAATGAAGAAGCAATTCGAAAAATATTATAAAGCTGCAGCAATTTTATCTGCAACATAAAATCTTAACCTCATTCAATGTACAGACGCCTGCAAATCAAGCTATCCAAATCTGTTAAATTTCTTCAATACATTTTTAACCATATGCCTTTAGCATAAAGTTCAAATCTATTGAGGAAATGTTAATGCATGCACACGCCTGCAGTGTGTACCTACACGTAGGTACTGATCACTGTAGATCTTTGTCATCATAAATTACTAGCTAGGTATATAAAGGTAGCCTCATAAGAATTTAAGACGACTGTTTCATATTAACAGTGAAGACTTTGTACCGGGAAAAAGTCGCATGAAACTTGAGGGCTCCAGCTATTTCTTTTTTAAGTTTAGTGTTATCAAGATTTATGTAAAATACTTTATTTCTTTTATCCTTTACAAGTTCTTCTATTTAATGATAACTTTTTTCATTAGAAATTTTTTGAGATGTAGTTACTTTCAATTGATGTAAAAGCACTTCAACGACCTTTATTTGTTTTAAATGATTAGGATCCAATCCCGCTACTGGAATTTTTTAATTTCTTTTTTTTTCAAATTATTTTACCATGTTACCGAGAAAGTTAAGATTCGAAAAAAACGAAGCCAAGATAATTAAAATCAAACTTCACTTCACTTATATTTGTTTGATCATCTAAACTAACATACGAAGCCAAGAACGAGCCTTTTTTACGACCTTTAAAGCTTGGTTACTTAGTTACTGTTGTGTAGTAAAGTGCTACTGTTCAGTTACTTCTACCGTTGACTGTACGCGTAACTGGAATGTTTGTAGCGTCACGGTCCAGGGTTACACCACACACGGCATTTAATTTATTAACATTATAAATTACTTAATTAAACGCTCCTTAATTTTAACACAAAACTATTGCAAGACCAACTAGCTACGGCGAAAATTATGTATGAGCACACAAGCATTAAGATAATGCTTTGACGGAATTAAATCTTAACTCAGCAGCAAAAGAATTAAGTTATTGTAAGCAGTTGGCATGTTTGCATAAATTCTGCAGTTATTTTAATCTACTTTCTTGCATTATTGGAGTGCTTTTATGCCTACTTTATGGGATGCAACTTATGCACTTATGTGCTTATCTACTTCCTCAATCTGCTTTATGGTTGCGAAGCTTGGACAATAACCCTTAAGGAAAAGAGTAGACTCCTAGTATCCTTCATACTATAAAGGTGTTATACAATATAAATTATTCATAGGTCGCTGGTTCTAACCGGCTCGAAGGACCACATATTATTAAGGTCACTACAATCGGAAGAGAAGAGGACGATTAACTCTACACTACACAATTATTGGGATACGTTAACGAAGACGGGAATTAGTATAGCAAAATTTTAATTTCCCTGTTTGTCACCAGGAGGCGCCAGTTTTATAAAAATTCTCGTTTTCGTTATAGTGATAAGTGCAAATAAAACTCATATTGGGCACTGTGTGTTTTAATAAGTTAGTATTTATACGGACAAGTTGCACATTTTGATAGGGCCGAATTTATGTATTGTTGTCTTTGTCAATCTGTTTATAAGGTCGAGCGCGCGAATACTAGTCACAATAGAATTTTATCATCGGCCACCTGGTGGTCGATCGACGCTCAAAGGGTTATAGATGTACGCCTATTTGCAAAAGGTCTATTCTATAACACTTTAAGAGGTTTTACTTCAAAAATTAAGCAGGTCAGATATTATTATGTGAATAAAAAACCATGCACTTTTGATTTACACTTTCATAACCAAACTTTTTGTGAGCATTCTGGAATGTTCTGTCCGAAACGAACGATAGTAAGCGCAGATGCACACAATATAATGCCTTTCTACTAAATTATTCGTCTACCTGGGATACGGTTACCTGCCCCACAGAACCCTAACCTTAATACCACGCCGACCATAAAAAAACACAACTCGAAATAACAAGTCATCGACTGATGAACAGAAAACGAATTATGTAACTCCCGAGAATTAGGGTCTTGAGCCTTGACTTGGTATTATGAAGACCGTTTAAAAACATTCTAAGATGGCCGACTATACGAGTATCCTGCATAGATCGGGAAGGTTTTCAGAGGTACCTATTTGCTAAACTTTTTGTTTGTTCGGTAGTAGGTACTACATGAATATTTCTTTAAAGGATTTCTTTGGTTTACTTCTTCTTTTCTTACGGAGATTTTAAACAATTTCAAACAAATCTTTTAACTTATTATATCTTACTTCGTTTTCCTTGATCTTCTATTCAACGACTATAAAAATTTACTGACTTTAACTTTAAAAATAGGCATAAAAAGATGCAAATTAAGTAACAATGGAAATTCTTCAGAAACCCATAAGTTCGTCTTAAATTTGATTAAGGTTTCTTTTAAGTAGGTACGTCATTTATTTTTTTCTGTTATATAAGGATGATTTAGCTAAGTTTGAATCTAAGTTGAATCTTAGGCTTTATAAAACTTCGTGATGTTTTTTTCTACGGAAGTTAATTGTTTTTGGCAGGCTATACAGCAGCAAAATGGCAATGATTGGCAAGAAACATGGTGGTTCCTCAGATCGTGGGGAACTAGTGACCAATCCACCCTCGAGATTATCTAGGGATCTGTCGCAAGTGTTCCCACACCATACTAGATTCTCCCGGGCATTCGAGTTGGGTAAAGAGATAAACCACAGCACCTATGGGGGGTGCTGTGGTTTATCTCAACATGATATGATGAATAATAAGAATGTTGAAGAAAAAGATTAAAAATCGAAAGATGCAAGATACTGTCGCCTTAGAAGATAGCTACGAAACTATTGTCCGTCTTCATTAAAATTATAAATGTAAAATCAAATTTTAAAAACTCTAAATCATCTAATCAAAATAATCGAATTCACAAGTTTTCTATATAAAGTTTTTAAAACTCCGCAGGCCTACCTGCGGTAGGTACTGCCAGTTCGGATCAAGTTGGATATTGCTAAGTAATTTTATTTGAAACTGTCTTGAAACTAATATAGAAGCTTGAGCAGATGACGTAGGTGAATTGCAAATTTACAGTACAAAACATTGAATTTAAATTTAACAATAACAGCCTTTGTAGTACATTCATAGTTCTGAGAACGTATAATAAACTACACCTCCCAAGCATTCACTAATTTGAATGGAGGCATTTACAGCCCTACCTGCGCGCACGCAGCTACAAGGACAATAATTAACACAGTGATGCAAAAACATGAACGCACGATGGCGGATGTATATTAGCGGGGGTAAGGAACGGGGGAAAGGTTGTCGGCCCCGGCCCGTGACGTCACCGCGCTGACCACCTCGGGACCGCCACAATGGCCTTTCTTAGAAGGAGCAGATGCGCCTGCGCCGCTATCTACAGGCCCCTTCCCCTCGCCCGCGCACCCCGTAAGCGCGTTTTAAGGATTGGCGCCGATAACCTCTACTAAGAAAAATACACAGGAATTCGGGCACTAGATACCACTTATCTAGTTACGAGCCTTACCGTGACTCAATCGTCCAAAAAAGTCCAGTCACCTCCAGTGCTTAAAAAACTACAGCAAAAACTCACTCTGAATAGCCAATAGCTAAGCAGCGCGAAGTGTATCTAAACGACATTTTTTGGGCGCACGACGCGGGCAGGTAGGACGCGGCTGCTCGGCGACGCGTACCTGCCGCGCTCGACGTATCATTACCGCGGTAATGATACCCGCCCGTAATCACCGGGCCGCTGCGTCCGGCCGTCGTCGCTGCCTCGTCGAACCACGCAACTTCCATGGATGAGTGTGGATCTAGTCATGATGTATTTAAAACATGCACTAAACCTCCACTCATCGAAAGAAATTGACCTTCCGCCGATGTAGTTCCGCTGGGCCGCTGAGCCGGCACACTGCACGCACTTATCGTCCGCGACGTCACGTCGTAGCACCGCACACCGCACGAGCACGTTGCCGCGTTTACCGAGCGAGGGGAGGAACGCGTCCGCGCCGTACGGACGACGCGCGCGCTCTGGCCGTTCACTACGAAATAAACGGTCGAGATTTGAAATCTGGCAATCTAGACGCTGCGCGTGTGGCCGCGGGAGGGGGGGCGTCGCGTCAGCCAATGGCGGCGCCGCGCGCGCAAACCGTGACGTGGTGGGGCGAACCACCGCGCCTCGCCGCACCGCCCGATATTATCTTTTCTATAAGAACGTTATTTTCTTTCTTTCCTACTCGCCCGTCCGTTCAACCGACAACGGAAGTGAAATGAACGCGCGCGTAAACTGCAGACTAGCTGGTGGTACTTTGAGCGGGCGAAGTACTTACCTACGCCGCATTGAACATGAGATTGAGTAAAACACGTAACGTTGCTTGCAAAACAAGTTTTATTATGAAAATCATACAAGCTAATCGCACATCATTCTTAAAACTACACACCACAATTCAGTATGACCAGTGAACGTTTTACTAATAGGTAGATCGGTCCCATGCACACCATAGTAGTTAACACAGGTATTTGCTTTGTTTGTAGAAACAAAGGATATATATAAATTGTTGGATGGTAGTACGGTAGTAATCTTAAACTACAGATACAACAAAAACAATTTACAACATGATTACTTTTTGAGTAAAAAGTTAAACATCGAATCGAATTATTAACAACATTTCACTTTAGCGAATACAAATACTCTGACAGTTAAGAACAACGGCCTTTAGACTTCCAAGAAACAAAAATAACAGGAAAACATTAAATCGCCACGCAACGATTTTTAAGAGATTGTTACACAACAATATTTACGGTGAGTCCAACCTCGCGACCACTTTATGTAGGTACTTGATAACAATTTTGATAGAAAATTTGCATTACGAAGTTCATTATCATTTTAAAACTAGACTTAGGCACAGAATAAGCAAAAGATTGCTTTTCAAAGGAGTAGAGCACGGAGTTTTTCAATATTGATGTAGTATGATTTTTACAGGGTCAGCAACGCGTGAGTTATACCTCTAGCGTTGCAATCGTTCATAGGCTACGGTGACCGCTTACCATCAGGGGCGGGTCGTATGCTTGTTTGCCACTTAAGTGGTATATAAAAATACTATACATTCAAAACGGCCAAAGATCAAGCCTCTCAATACAGTTCTTTGTCTAAATATCATAGATAGAAGGACCATAGATTAGAAGGATCGTCTGCTAATAGTTTTTGCTATCAGTTGGAGATATGGTCATAGCGATTACATATACTTACGTTATAACTTTATAGGGATTTGTATGGCTATCTTTTGACAACAACGAGGATTCAACAAAAATTATTAGACCATAAAATAGAATGTAAAGGAAAACTGTAATAAATAATCTATATACATATCGTCGGCGGGCTATGAAAACCTCGTAGGTCGCAAATTTTGTGAAAAACTCTTTTAAATGTTTTTCGTGAGAAAACCTCGTAATACATGTCTACGTCGAACGAAACTCGGATTCGATCATTGTAGCGCCATCTATTGAAGTCAATGAGAACCTCGTGAAAAAATCACGGCGACCAGTGTGGTTCGAAAAGCTCGGCATGACAGTTCATCTTGTGGTTTGCGGCGCTTTATAAAGCGAATAAAAGTGTAAATTGTGGCTAAAACCTACGTTTAATAAGTGCAAGTAAGTACATTTTGCATTTCCTTTACAATAGAAATACTTTTTGATGCAAATTTGTGTGTTTCGAGTGTTTTTTAGCGATATTTTATTCCTAACCTCTTATAAAAAATAATTTAGTATGAAATAAAAATGAAGAACTTGTAAGAATGGATACGTGTTTATCATATTATTGTGATTATTACAAACAAATCTCGTGTATGCGTTACCGAGGTTTACCTTTTGAAATAAAAGCATGCAAATAGCTATGCGAGGTTTTCATACAAATTGGTTGTATGATAACCTCTTATGCAACTACCCGAGTTTTACAAAATTGATTATTATTAAACTTTAAACTTGTATGTGATTTCACAAGTTTTTATGAATTGAAAAGTACTGTACATATAACCTTGTATGTGCGTCTAACAGTTTTTCATTCAATAATTAACCCTCTTATATGATCATACCAGTTTTCGTAGTTAACAAGTACATTATTAGTAGACCACTTTTTTGGCCTACTGTATACATAAAAATCAATTTGTTATGATCACTATGTAAATCATTATTTGTTTTACTCTCTTAACTAATTGTTAAACTTACCTCACTCACTATCACTTGAAAATTCATTATAAGTAAGTAATTTTGTTTACAGAATGGAAAAATCTCCATCAGATGATGTAAGCAATTTTTGCCTTGCATCGGCTCAAGACAATATTGATGAAGCGGATTATAATTATTTTCTAAGCGATGAGGTTACTTATTTAAAAGACTCTCACAAGGAACCATCATTGAATACATTAATTTCCCAAGAAGCTTCTGATTCAAACAAGTGTGAATCTCCGAAATCTTTGACATCTACTTTTGACAATACTCTTTTCCCACTTTTAAATGATCCTATGTTAAACCTAATCGAGACATCTATATGCTCTAACAATAATGATGATCATGGAGAAGAGATATCAGGATATTCACCGGAAATGATTCCAAATAAACGTTTTTTAAGGAAGTCAAATACACAACCTCGTGCTTTTCCTACAAAGAGGAAACAGTCGCCAGAAATCACGCCGCACTTCAACTCAGCATTACAGTCCGCCGCTACTATAGCCTTGAAACATAACCATGTATGCGAAACTGCTACTACAAAAGTTGTTGATTCTATGGAAGTACCCTCGCTCGCATCTCTTTCATTATCGGTAATTGCAGCTCACTTATCAGTCTCGGTATCAAATAATCATAGTGAAGACAAAAGTATTGACCACTCTAGCGGCTTATCGCCATCGATTTTGGTTTCAAATGACTATGAAGCGCAGTCATCACCTATTGCAAATAGATATATTGACACCGATGTGTTTATTGGCAATTTGGATGCGGATTCTCGAGACCGAGATTTCTCACCTGATGACGACTCGGAGTACCAGCCCGATGACAACGTGTCATTCACCTCATGCGAATCCATCCTTGTTGAACCTGACGATGACTTGAGTCATACTCGAAAACGTGCTAAAGGAGCAAATAAAGAGAACTGGACCTATATAAAAAACAAAAACAACAGAATGAAAGGGAAAAGCTACGATGGAAGAAGGAAAACGGATGATGGTAAAATTGTCTTCGACGTGAAAAAACAAGAACGTAGCGTAAAGGCTCGTTGTGAACACAACGATAGTAGTAAATTTTTTGAGTGCCATAAGATCACCGAAGATATGAGACAAAATATATTCAAAAAATATTGGAAATTAGCATGGGAAGGAAAAAAGGTTTACATACAACAGACGGTTCAAAAGGAGAAAGTTGCTCGGCGTAAATGCAGCGACAATAGTAATAGGAGGGAACACACATTTAAGTACAGTTTTAATGTATCAGGATCTAAAATAAAAGTTTGTAAAAAAATGTTTTTAGGTACATTAAATGTTGGAGAATGGTCCGTGCACAACTGGGTTCAAAACGAAGAAAAAGAAGAAACTCGCAAAATATCATCAAGAAATATTAATGTACAAGCTCTAGAAGGTATAGGAAGGAACAAAGTAAAAGAGTTCTTGACTAGCTTGCCAAAACTTGAATCCCACTACTGCAGGAAATCTACAAACAAACTGTACTTAGAACAAAATTGGCAAAGTAAAAACAGTCTTTATCAGGAATATGTCAAAAATCTTATGGCAATAGGACAACTAGAATGTAAAGTAAGCCTCAAAGTATTTAAAAACGAATTTGATGCCATGAATTTAGCCTTATTTTCGCCAAAAAAGGATCAGTGTGACCTTTGTTGTTCGTATAAAGTCGGAAACGTTACTGAAGCAATATACAGCCGTCACGTACAGGAAAAAAATATAGCAAGACAGGAAAAAGAGAAGGACAAAGAAATTAAAGATGAAACAGTAAAAATTTTTACTTTTGATTTACAAGCGGTTCTTCTTTCCCCTGCATTACAGGCATCCGCTTTGTACTATAAAACTAAACTTAAGGTGCACAATTTTACAATATTTGACTTACATACCCGCGATGCGTATTGTTTCATATGGCATGAAGGTGAAGGGGGTGTCTGCGCTGATGAGTTTAGCAGCATTTTGCACTATTTTATTAACCACCACGTGGATGAACATGTAAAACACATAATTTTTTGGAGCGACGGGTGTACCAATCAAAATCGTAACGCAATCCTAGCGAATGCTCTTTTGCTAGTTTCTGTACAAAAACAGATCAAAATCACGCACAAGTACCTTGTCAAAGGTCATACACAAATGGAGTGCGATTCTATGCACTCGACTATTGAGCGGCAACTGAAAAATCGCGAAATATACTCACCTGCGCAGTATGTGGAGATATGTCGCACTGCTCGTAAGACCAAACCTTACCAAGTGCATTATCTACAGCACACCTTCTTTAAAAAGTTCAGTTCGATGCCGTATTTGAATTCAATAAGACCTGGTCGGAAAACTGGAGAAGCAACTGTGTATGAATTGCGAGGCATAGAATATAGACATGATGGGAAGATTTTCGTGAAGACAGAGTTTGAAAAAGATTGGGAAGAGCTAAAAAGACGAATAAAAAAGCCAGGCCTGACGGATGTAATGCCATTGTTATATGAGACGAGAATACCGATACCCCGTAGTAAGTACATTCATCTGCAGGAGTTGAAAGATGTTTTACCTGTCGATGTACACTCTTTTTACGACGATCTTCCTCATCAATGTACTGATACCAGGAGATCTCAAAATAGTAATATTTGTTCATGCAGACGAGATGTAAGTCGTGTGAGTGTCAGTGTTATACATTAATTTTTATTGATTTTTAATTTTACGTTCTTTTCCTATATTGGTTTTTAGAAAGGATTACCAGTCGTTTTCTGAGTTTCTGGCAGTAGGTTTTATTGTTGATAAAAAATATATTATTGAAAGATATTGCAGTAAACAGACTGAAATATAATGTAGATAATATGCTGTACACAAACCCTTTTCTGATTATTTCATTTTGTAACACCAATGAATCGCAGTTTGTTAAAATTTTCAGTCGATAATAGGTAAGAAATAGTATAGTTCTTTGTTGACGCTTAAAACAAAAGACTGAAACTTGTGCCATTTTTTATGTTGTTGTTTATGCTAAGACTGTTTTGTTTGTTTGTTTATTGTGATTTACGATATAATTTTTTAAAGTTTTAGATACGTATTTGAAACGTTTGCTAAAATGTTTTTGTTATATTTTTTATAAGTATAATTATGTTAACTACCTATTTGTTTAGTATCAAGAGTCATTCATTCAATGAATGGAGGTTTACTAAATTTTTCAGGCTTTAACACTAGGTAAGAAATAGTATAGTTATTTGGTGACGCTAAATTTACAAAAGACTGAAACTTGTGCCATTTTTTATGTTGATGTTTATGATAAGACTGTTTTGTTTGCTATCCTGATTTACGATGTAATTTTTGAAAGTTTTAGGAAACATTTTGCTAAAATGTTTTTGTTATAGAGTAATATTTTATTATGTAAGTATAATTATGTTACCTACCTATTAGTTTAGTAGTACCAAGAGTCACTCATTATGACTAAAAGTAGGTAGGTATTTTGGTTAAAAAATATGATTAACATTTGTAACAATATTTTAATTAAAGTTCAGTAAAAACCTACACAACTCCTCGAAAAATGAGGCTTTTAAGTTAATGTTTTTTGTTTCAGGGAGAAACCCTTTTCTGTAATAATCCAAAATTCGAAGTTATTTTAAAATAATTAAATAAAAAGGTTGATTATTCATAATTATTGTCTTTTCTTCAACGGATGACCTAGTATACAACAATACTAAGATATTTTATTGTCTATGAAAACCTCTCAAGTAACATTAGACCCTTTTCTGTAAATTATATGCGAATATTTGTCTTCAGAATCCTTGAATAATGTTTTAAACATGAAAAATCCACTGAATGTTTTACTTGGCTTCCTACAAAAATTTTCACTAGACAGTTTTTTTCATCTCCTGTAAAATTTGGACTAGAGCACATGCGAGGATTTCATAGCCCGCCGACGATATATGAAATTCTCGTGTCAATCGAAACGGCTTGATCAATTTTTATGAAATTTTATATGTACTTATATTCGGTGGGTCTGACAATCTGTCATAATCTATTTTTCATACCCCCAAGTGATAAGGGTGGTCCACCACAAACATTTTTTTTTACAATTAAATTTTTCAATACAAAATGTTCCACGATTTGTCTTTTAAAATAGTGAAATTTGGTCAGAATTAACGAATGGGTATTTGGTTATTATTTAAAATGCAAATTGGTTGCATAATACAAGGCTTTAAAAATATAGATACTTATGACCAATTTGCCCAAACATATTTATTTGAAATGTTTAAACTTAACTAACTTATCATTTTACAGAATATTATGGAACTTGAACTTTGTGCCCAATTTTCACTTTACCAAAGTACTCCAACTCACTTCACGGACCTCTTCTATTAGCAACGATTCTACCGTAGTACCTCACTTAACAATATAGACAAAATATTGAACTAAGCGTTTAAAAGACCACGGTTTAAAATTCTACTAAAAGAATACTGTTGATCAAAAATAAACTTTGTGGATTGAAAAATGCTTTCGATTAACTTTTTATTATTTTGTCATTCCACATATTTTGTAATGCAGGTTTGTGAGCCATTTTACGATTTTTTACAGAAACAAAGACGAGTATCTCTTTTAGATACTCGAGTGAAATTTCAATTAGGTTTCTGTTATTTTCAGTTTGTTGGCGTAGCTACAGCAAATCAATCATAACAATAACAAAAAAGGCGATATCACAACAAAATAGATAGATAATAATTAACCAATTCATTGCCGGGTTTAAAACATCTCTATTCACAGACACATGCCGCCCATTGGCGTCTCGATTTTAATATAAACTACTTAAGGTATGACAAAAAGTGTAAGATGTTTGTAGATGTATTTCACGTATATTCAGAGTTTGTTTACCAACCTATTTATAAACACTAAATAATAAATGGAATGACTGAACAATAAAGTGAATGAACGAACGAAAGAGTGAACAATTTAAACCAAGCTTCACACGTCAGGTGACGTTGTTGGCCATCATAATGGTGCATGGCGCCGTCCAGCAGCCGGTGCGAGCAAAGAGCCAGGTTCTCACTGATAAGTGATAACACACTTCTGCTTGTTAGTGAGGTGGTTGATAAACACCACTAGCAAGCAAGTCAGGTGATACTGACTTTTGCTTGCCCTGATGAGTACCTAGTGCTAGTTTTTTTCCTATTCGATCACGTTTATGAAAACGAGAATTCGTAAGGCAAACATTTAAAACGAGAATGTTATAGCGAAATTTTAACTCTCCTCGTTTGTCACCAGGAAACGCAACTTCTATGCTACACAATCTTTTGATTTGTTAACGTGTTTGAATGGTGATTAAAACTCACAATCACAACTCAGGAGTTGTGATCAACACTACACTCGCTTCTAAAATTAATATTTGAAAGAACGAACGATTTAATGAACGAATGATTGTATGAATAACAAAAATGAACGAATGAATGGTGTTAACAACACTTAACAGGTCAGGGGTTGTTGTTGGCCATGATTATGGTGCATCCGAGGTCGGTGAGCTGCATCGCCTCCGCGCCGCCATCCAGCAGCCGGTGCGAGCAAAGCGCCAGCTTCTCGCTGATAACGCACTTCTGCTTGTTGGTGAGGTGCCCGCTCGACACCACAAGTGCGCTCAACTGCTCAAGCAGTTGGGAGGCTGAGTACGCCTCCATTAAGAAGCTGGAACAAAGAGCAGTTTCTTCTATTAGCAGTTGCTAAACAACAATACGCTTAAAGTTCGCGCAGATTATGTCAGGCCGCAGCGGGTCAAGTCGCAGCGCAAAAATCCGCTCATATCGCTCGTATGTATTTTATATGAACTACTATCGCACTCTATGCCGGGGCGCAGCATATTCCGCCACGGATTTTGATTGCGTGCGATGCGGCCCGCCCCATCCCGCTGCGCCCCGACACAGTGTGCTATTGCAACATAGAGAAATATATATATTATACGCACGCGACGTCTGGCAGTACACTGTATTCAAAATCCGTCAATGCGCTGCGACCCGGCCTGTCACTAATGTGCTATGTAAGCATTTTGCGCTACGCTGCGGCCCGCTCCGCCCCGCTGCGGCCCGACATAATGTGCGCGAACCTTTAAGCGTTAATATTTATGGGACCTTCCTTACTAAATAAAGTAAATTTTAAAGAAGAGGTGGCTGTCCGAACCACATTCACCCGACAAAGCCGATTGCGACTGTTACAAGCTGACGGCATAATAGTTAAATTAATAATAATAAATAAAATAAGTTTTATTTCGGACCAGTACACAAATGAATAATAGAATTATTCAAGAATTTAATTAAACAACTGCCTGCTTTAAAAATATTGCTTGATAACAAAAATTTTAGTGTTGCCTTATTCATTTGGAAGACAGAAATGACAGAATAAGTCATCACTAGGTCATTTTATGTCCCGACTGTTGGGGCATGAGCCTTCCCTATGGATGGAAACACCAGAGGCCTTAACCCATTTAAACCGACCAGTCGTTTGTGTGTGGTTGTAAATAAAATTTTAAAAGTATCACATCCTCTATGTATAATACTTTTAGAGGTGTTATAACACCCGGTCGGACTCAGTGGGTTAAGCCAACCCGCGAACCAAGTGCAGATTGGTAGTTGTTAACGAATGCTAATGCAGCCAGGACCAATGGCTTTAAGTGCCTTCCGAAGCAAGGACGAGCTCGAGATGATACCTTTTTGGTCACATTTGTGACATTTGTGAGAGTTGCTTTATTTCAGCAATCGCAGAACGAGCGCTAACCACTGCGCCATCGAGCTCCTCAATGTGTAATCCATGTTAATTCTGCTCTGCTTATAACAAAAGGTAATTACTTACTTTTCAACAAACTTCTCCAGCTCGGTATAGTTCTTGACACTCAAATATTCTTGAACCAATTTGTCTGGTACTATGCCCGTAACCTATAAATAAAACATGTTCTTAAATTATCATCATCATCATCATCAGCTCATTTTATGTCCCCACTGCTGGGGCACGAGCCTTCCCTATGGATGGATAAGGAGAACGGGCCATAAACCACCACGCGGGCCCAGTGCGGATTGGTGGTTGTTAACGACTGCTAATGCAGCCGGGACCAATGGCTTTACATGCCTTCAGAAACGAGGAGAAACTCGAGATTATAAACTATTGGTCATCATCATCATGATGGTGACCGGCCTTTGCGAAAGTTTCTTGACTTGTATATCATCGAGAGTTTTCTGATTGCCTCAGTCATCTGAGTCATCATTTTCAGCTTCACCAGGTTTTTTGGGGGAGGCGAGAAACTTAAAGGGTTCTTCAAGCCTTGTGAAACAAAGCACCTTCGGAGGTTTTCTAGAGAGAACGGCATGACCCACTAGTGCGTGTCCCCGTGCTCTTCTAGATTCTCCGATCGGGGAGCGGAACAACCCGACGGCGCGTCTAAAAGGCTCGAACCTCGGCTAAGGTTGACCGGGCCGTGGGGGTGGAGAGAAGCGCCCAGAGTACATGTCTGTAGTTAAAATATTGTAAAATAATGATAATAATAATTCCAAAATATTATCTTTAAATTATAGGCCGCATCTAGTAAACGCAGTGAACGTAGTTAGTTTGTACATCTGTGGTATCGCTAATCACTGCACCTGAAACCGTGTTTGACATCTTAGTAAAACTGTGTGGCAGTGATTTGTAACAGAACTAACGTCTTTATGTACGTATTTCTCTAAAAATTTAATAATTGAGTTTTTCCTATGTATATGAATTTATTTGTAATTTGTTCTCATTAAGGTTTAAGACATACACTCCCTTACAAATAAACAAAGAATAAGGTCCGAATAGTTATTCCGTGTTTTGTCTCTTTTGCTCTAATTTGAAATGACGTTTACGTGACAGGAACAAAACACGGAATAAGTATTCGGACCTTATTCTTTGTTTATTTGCAATGCGCTTAATGTTTTAAACCAGTGACGGCGAACCTTTACGTATTAACGTGCCATTTTTCTAAAGAAATGTTTATTGAGGTCACAGACGTGCCATCAAATAGTTTTGACATTGTGATTATTTTGTTACTCTTTATTTACTACATAATAATAAGTACATTTTGCAATGTTATAAGCCTAGATAACGTAATGTTTAAATTTTCATATAATTTTTTTCACACTTTTTTTCGTAACGCATAATTAATTTTGTGATCAATGACGGGCCCAAAATATTGTATTGCGTGCCATTAATGGCACGAGTGCCATAGATTCGCCGTCCCTGTCTTAAACCATACCTGGTATAGAGCGCGTGTGAACTGGCTCGTCGTACCCTTGTTCTACGAGTACAGTGTCTTGGGCCCAAACTAGCGTGCATGTTTAGTGTATTCTGTAAATGTGTAGTGGCATTTATAGGATCGGGCGGGTTTAGTGGATCGGGATTACATAATATCTAGATGTGAACGAGAGCGCTACTACGAACTTCGTACACTTAGCAAATTACCTACATTTTGTTGCTGCAACGGCTCTTGCGTCTCACTTCTCACCTTAATGAGTTCCTCAGCAGTGACTTCCCTCAGCAGCCTTTGACAGCACTGCAGTCTGGTAAATTATGCTTTTTGCATCGTACCCCCACGCCCTTAAGTCTTACAGATCTCACGCAATCTGGTGAATGAGGCCCTTGGTCTAGTACTAGTATCCCCATATAACAGACTTCAGTTTCAAAGAGCTGTGAAATTAGCAGCGAGCGCTACTACGCGCAGGTCGCGGAACTGCGCACACCTCGCGTGTTACCTATATTTTGTTGCCGCAATGACTCTTGCTCCTCACTTTACTACGCAAGCTTACCTCAATGAGTCCTTCAGCGGTGACTTCCCCTAGCAGCCTTTGACAGCACTGCAGGGCCGTCAGCGCGCGACGCAAATCACCTTCGCAAGTGTCTACTGCCTGGTGTAGTACCGTACCGTCTCCAACTGCCACGCCTTCGGTCTCAGATCTCGCGTAGTCTGGTACATGAAGCCTTTAGCATCGCTTAAGTGCTGCATCATCTGCATCATACTATACCAGTAACCCATCTTCGACGAGTTCCTGTGCAGTGACCGCACCTAGCCATGCAAGTGTCTACAGCTTGGTGTAGCGCTACTGTTTCTCACCCCCACGCCTTTGGTCTTACAGATCTCACGCAGTCTGGTAAATGAGGCCCTTGGTCTTGGACCAGTATCCCCCACCTCAGTCTCTGAACAGTGATATCACCCAGCAACCATGCAAATATCTACTGCTTGGTGTAGCACTACAGTCTCCTGTCGCCACGATTTCAGTTTCGAAGATCTCGCGCGGTTAATGAGGCCATAACCTAGATGCAAACTTCTTATGGGGTTCGAAGTTAGCTGCGATGCGAGCGCTACTACGCGTAGGTCGTCTCGCGAGCTACCTACATTTTGTTGCGGTACCGGCTCTTGCGCCTCACTTCACTACGCAATCTCACCTCAATGAGTCCCTCAGCGGTGACTTCCCCCAGCAGCCTTAGGCAGCAATTGCCACACGTATCTACTGCTTGGTGTAGTATACCGTCTCCTACAGCCACGCCTTTGGTCTCATACAGACCTCACGCATTCAGTAAATGAAGCATTTTGCATCGTACCAGTTTCCCCACCTCAAGAGTCTCTGAACAGTGTCAGCACCCAGCAACCATGCAAATATCTACTGTTTGGTGTAGCACTTCAGTCTCAAAGAGCTGTGAAGTTAGCTGCGAGCGCTACTACGCGCAAGTCGCGGAACTGCGCACACCTCGCGTGTTACCTATGTTTTGTTGCTGCAATGGCTCTTGCTCCTCACTTCACTACGCAAACTCACCTCAATGAGTCCTTCAGCGGTGACTTCCCCTAGCAGCCTTTGACAGCACTGCAGGGCCGTCAGCGCGCGACGCAAATCACCCTCGCACGTGTCTACTGCCTGGTGCAGTACCGTACCGTCTCCTACTGCCACGCCTTCAGTCTCACAGATTTCGCGCAATCTGAAATGAATAGCCTTAGTTTAGCCAAATGCCTATGATTTTACGAAAGTAAACATTGCTCTTATTAAATCACCAGCCTACTCTGTACAGATGTTAGTGTGCGTGCGTATTCGTAGTCGTGCGCCGTTGTCACACCACTGCCACGCGCCGCTCACTCGCTATCATAAAGAAACTTGAAACTCGCAGTTTTGCGTCCGCGCTGCACCCCCTTAAGTAAGTATTTTAAAGTGAAACCTACCTCTTTATAACATTTTCCCTTGCCAATGGCTTGAAACGGAACTTGGAGCATCGACTCGTGATCGGTGGTATAATCCGCGACACATAATTGCAGATGAGACAGAAGCGTGTTGTGCGCGTCTCACGCTCCATCGTGCGTCGCAACGCGGCTTGGGCGGCTGTCGTCATCGAGTCAGCTTCGTCCAGGATCACAAGCTTGTAGGGCGGGCAGGGGCGGCCACTGACAAACAGTTATTGTAAATCACTTTGACACAAACCCTTAAAGCTATAGAGTTAAGGCTAGTTATTTTCTAAAGAGAATCTGTCATTATGTCAAAATAATTCAATGAATAAACTTTAACTGACAATTGAAAACTCAGCCTCTAGCTAGAGTGTTACATTTAAAAATAAAGCAGTATGTAGCTACTACTGCTTTATTTATTTTTTACGAAATTTATTAGTATTAATAGTATTTATTTTAACAGACAGCTGATGTCTTAAAAATTATAATTGTGATTGTAGCCGAATGGATAGATGCTCTGATTGGATGCAAGAAATTGTTTTTTAATAGTAATAGACTACTGGCATAAACCAATCATATATCCCATTATAAGAAATAATAATTAAAAAAAATGTATTAACATATACTTGGGTTGGTCAAAACTGCAATAATTTGTACTTGATTTCCCTCTGTTTTTGGAGGCACATAAAGTCTTGTATGACGTATGGTTCCCAATTGCTATATGAAGTCTTTGGAATTGTTATATATATTATTGTCATCATTGATCTGTCTGTTCATAGACTTGGAGTATAGGAAAAAAGCTTTATTAACCCGTCCCGCGCTGTAGGTATAATTAGCGGGCCACCTTACGTACGACCGTGCGTACATATGGCACGCGAGGACTTAAGGTGATCAACATGCCTGAATGGTCAGAACTGGCACAAGACAGAATTAACCCGTCCCGCGCTGTAGGTATAATTAGCGGGCCACCTTGTGTACGACCGTGCGTTCACAGGGCGCGCGAGGACTTAAATGTCGTACTTTAACATGAGAGGCCAAGATCTACTTTGGGTTGTTGAGCCAGAGAAGTAAGTAAGTTCTTTTTCATTTACTCCTAGTAACTACTAGGATTTTACTAGGATTTTGGAAAATATTGATTGATTTTCAAAACATTTAAAAATTAATTTTGTATTTAAAAAATCTTAGTCCATATTATGATATTTTGGAATTCATCAATGTCTCCACTTACATAAAAAAGTTAAAAGTTCAAGTCTACCCTTACATAAAAAAGGTTACAAATAAAGCAAAAAGCAAATAAATATAATGAAACTTGACATACTATTTATAATCTGTCTCATTTGCTATTGCTTTTTATTTTTGACTCATAAAACAAACAAAATTTTTATAGATACTCACTCAGGTCTGGTACTGCTGACTGTAAGTTGTGCAAAGGTTTTAACTTTATCCCTTACAACTTGGATGCCACGCTCATCCGATGCATTTAGTTCTAATACTCTGTCTCTCGTTATATCTCCGAAGAGCTGGCGTGCAGCAGCTAAGATAGCACTCGTTTTACCAGTACCAGGGGGCCCATAAAACAATAAATGGGGTAAATCGCCCCCCGATAAGCACTCTCTCAAAACTTGGACAACTTCGCCTTGATCTACTATATCATCGATAGTTTTGGGACGGCTGTAAAATAAACGGTAACAGTTAGTTATGAATGTCTTTGAAATATCATAATTTGATCTTTCCTTCCAAAAGATAATAAATACGTACTATTTTTCAACCCATGGTGCCGGTGGTTTCTTTTTGGTTGTTTTGACACCCGACGAAGAAGGTTTGTCGGCCGCAGAAATTTTACCGGTTTTAAGAAATGCCTGCATTTTGATGATGCTAGATAGAATTGACAGCTCTTTTTTATCAAACAACACAAAATCAGAGAGCAATATAATTTGCAATTTTTGTAATTTTATGTAAATACCTTTTATAAATAAGCGCGGGGTGCGGGCGACCGTTTGTCAATGTCAATTTTGACATAATTGTTTTTCTTTGCAAATTGGGGTAAGCAAAGTGATCTAGTCAATACAGCCAAATGTTCCAAGTATTTAAGTTATGGTTGCGTACGCATTAGGGTGGGTTCACATCACATCACTCCTGTAAGGAATTTATTGTGTCCGTTAAGGTAACGTACACATGGTCGATTTCACGTTATTTGTTATGCCCTCTTTTAGCGCGAAATAGTACGTAATTACAGCGAACACAAAATAATTAGTGTCTCTTTAGTTTTACTTCTATTATAGCTACAAAATTTACACACATATGTATTTAGTGTCTAATTAGTGCCCGCGCCATGCAAAATTTCATAAGGATTACTCTTAAAGGAACGGAGATATCGAACAAGACTTGTGAATGACATTTCGAGCTGGCGTCAAAAGACAACGTACTTAACAACAATGAGAACGGAAAATAGGCTAAACAAATAAGCTTACTTTAAAAAAAATTGTCGTTAAGTACGTTGTCTTTTGACGCCAGCTCGAAATGTCATTCACAAGTCTTGTTCGATATCTCCGTTCCTTTAAGAGTAATCCTTATGAAATTTTGCATGGCGCGGGCACTAATGAGGCACTAAATATGTGTGTAAATTTTGTAGCTATAATAGAAGTAAAACTAAAGAGGCACTAATTATTTTTTGTTTGCAGTGATTACGCACTAATTACGCACTAAATGAGGGCACAACAAATAACGTGAAATCGACCATGTGTACGTTACCTTAACGGACACAGTTATTGTTAAAAATATGTAAACATCTTAGGCAGCTGTGACTTTGACAAAGGAACGGGAAAATAATAAATAAGATTTTTTTTTTTTTTTTTTTTTTTTTTTAATACCTATTCGAGTCGAGTGGTTAGTAGTCTGCTCGAGTCGAAAAAAAACCGGGAAAAATATTTTTGCGAATATTTACTAACCATAAATTATTAAAATGTCGACAAGAAGTAAAAATAAAACGAAAACATCCACTTCATCTCGAGTGTTAACATCAAAGCGTATAGAAAACTCTTGGGTTTTACTTCTCAAAGGTAATCAAGCTTATAAATCCCAATGCTATCCTACAAACACTTGTTTGATAAGATATTTGGAACTGCGTTATCAAGTAAGTACGCCTATCAATGAATATTTCAAAATGTTTCAGATCAGCTTTTCGACAATGACAGCTTTAGTATTGTATCTCTGCCTCACCCAGCAAATGGCAAACCGGCAAAGTTCTGCTTGGATGACAAACACAAGAAAATGTATGAAGTTGTTACTTTCAATGAACCTTACAGGTCATGGTTTATTGGTGAAACTGTAAAATCGGATGGGAGCATACAGCTAGTGACTCCAGTGAACCCTTTATTTTTAGGTAATAACCTAGTTTGTTACCCTACTTACTGACCTTTAAGTTATAATAATGCATAATTATCATAACTGTATATTTTTTTCATACTGCTGGGATGATTAGAGTCTGCCTAGATAGAAAGTTGTTACCATAGCATATTACTAATTGACAATATCAAGGCATAACCACATCAAATGAAAATGTTTGTATTATCCTCTGGTTTGCTCATATATAATACAAAGGTCAAGTGTGTAAAATTGTGTATTAAAGACTTTTCAGCACAAAATATAAAAAAATTGATTTTTCAGTCCTGCCACGATTACGGGACCAGTGCAGTAAAAGGGCTATGCCTCTAGAAGATTTACTGTCAGAAAAAGGATTTTTCAAAATTATTGACTACGTCCATAACTTGGATATTATTGGAGATTTAAAGGTATACTTTTTTTTTCTTTTTTTTTGTGGCAGCCACATTGATCAAGTTGTTAGCAGTCTTCACTGCCACAAAGACAATTGTTTGAATCCCATAAGATGCAATCAATGTTTGATTAACATAACCCTTTGAGTGTTGAGCGAGCAGCAGGTGGCCGATAACAATTAAAATTCTATTGTGTCTGGGTATTTGACGCTTGAGCTCATAAGCATTTATACCACACTCCTTAAGTGTAGTATAAATGCTTATGTTATGTTATGTATCCATACTACTAACTTATGTATGTTCATCGGTTAACTACAGATCAAGCTCTTTGATATAGGTAAAAATGTTTGTCTTTATATTTGTATATTAACACTACTTATATTTCAGGGTACCCCAGAAATGAGTGCATATAAATACAATGAAGATAAGACATTATCATGGCTCGAAGGGAAAGTAAGAAAATTAGCATTAGTATTGAGACAAAAAAATATACATGTGACTTCAGGGGCGGCTTCTGCAACATTTGTTGCTAGCAACTTAGACAATCAAAGTGTGAATGAAGGTATGTATGTATGTATGTATGTAACAACATTATTATCCCACATTGCCTTTGATCAATCAATTATATTATATTATTATTATTTTTATTTTTATTTTTTTTATTATTGTTTAATTGAAGTAATGAAATGGTATGCCATAATTTAATTTGGTTAGCAACACAAAAATTTGCTGTTAAATCATGTGGACAGCATACAAAGATTTTGCTTGCAATAAATAAAAATCAGGCTGTGACACTAGTTTGCAAACAATTTTAATCTTGTCAACCATTTAACCATTATGCATTTGAATAAACATATGCGCTCACTCAATATACAATAAAAATCGCAGTTCAGTAAGTACAACAATGATTGATGATTGATTTAGAAATGTTTGCTGGCCATTTGCTGACCAAGTAGCCATTTTGGTTTACCAAATACATTTTTCCGCTCACAAAAATATAAATATTTTTCTTACCATTTAAATTATACTCTTATCTTAAATCTATTTGTGCCAAAAGATAACTGCCATAAGCAAAAATTTGAATGGTTTCAGAGTTCTTCCTAAAATATGCAAACGGAATGATATCAGAGTACCTTGAAGATGAGCTTGCTGATCTATTGGAAAAAAGGTTTGACTTTAAAGCAGACCTAGTAGAATCTGTTGGTAAGAAAAGAAAATCGGAAGCAAATGAAAATGGGACAAGTAAAAAGATAAAAAGCGAACCAGAAAATACAAGCATACAGGACTTCTTGGAAAACTCAAATCAAAACATTAAAGACATTAAAGGAACTAAACCCAAAATCTTAACAGCGAAAGAGAAAGCAAGGCAAAAGGCTGCAAGTGGAACAAAAACTATATCAGCGTTTTTTACCAAAAAATGACAAGCTAAAGATATAAAAAAAAACATTAAAGATTTATTCTGTTAAATTCTACTAATTTTATTCAGTGAACTTCTGTTCAAGTCAGGTTGACTTGATTTTTCTGTACGGACACCTGCTCATCAACCTATCCAAAACTGTCAAATATCTTCAATACATTTTCAACCATATATCTTAGTAATAAAGTTCAATGTCTATTAATCTTTTATCTCCCAGTGACTCCATACGGAGCCATAGAGCAATTGAATTTCTATTGTCTGGTTTTATGGATAACAAGAGGTTAAGGAAAGGAGACGGTATAGATTTTGTATGGAACCTGGTAGTGGAACACCGACTGCTTTGAAATTTAAACGACACAAAGTTCTCATTTTTGTTTATCATTTGCCTGAATATCAGATTTTAAAATACCCCCGTTTTTGAAATATTTAATTTCAAAAGTTCAACATAATAATTGAAATGGCAACATTGGCCGCTTCGTGCCCCATTCACGATCCGTTGTGCGGGTTGCGGGCATGCGGATGCGACGCCAAGGGCTTGACGGCCGGCCAGCCGCGCCCCCCTCTCCCCCCCGCATCCCGGGGCGCGGTATCCTGCACAACGAGTCGCGACTGGGGGGCTGGGGCACAACAGTATAACACAATGAATGCGAAAATAAGAAAAGTTTTTTAATTCAAAAATTATTGTGATTTTTCTACCATTTTGGAGAGTTCGGTTTGTCTAATTTTAATGTGATAGGGTACGTCGATAATACACCCCACCTTTATTAAACATGAAAGTCTCAAGCGAATGCTGTATGGACGTAGATTCCATTGCCTTCCCCATAATGAGACACATGATCGAGATATGATCTATGATTGATGACAGATGACAGATTGACTGGGATTATTTTGGACTCCGATATTTCCGTTTTTTATGTTGACCCTTGCTGTACCTACTGAACTCTGTTGTTTCCTCGTGATTTGGACCGCTCTTGACCTGGTTATCATTAGGATATTTCAGCATCAATGTAAGTTGAAATCTAATTAATTATACTGTTATCTATTATCTCTTTTTGTATCACAAGACTTAAAAATCCTCTGTATTTCAATTGGTGATAGTGTTAATTTAATGACAATGACCTATTTGTTATTTCTGTTGTTTCAGTCATCATGGCCTGTTGTGTGAACTGTCACATACTGTTGCGGGCGAATACGCAATTATGTGAATACATGTAATTGATCTAAGTCCAGAACTTGTGTCTATTACTGAAGAGTGGTGTGGTCGTGAGGTGAGTATGCATTTAGTAAATCAAAAAGTGGGTAGTTTTTTATTCCGTCTAGGCTCTTTAACCTCTTGTTTAAAACTATGTTTATTTTAACTACAGCAGGCATTACTGTGAATTCGTATGTGTGTATTCCCTTAAATGAGTACTGACAACATAAACTTATATTGCAGATCTCTGATACTGATTGGCTATGCCAAGAATGTATCAATGTTGTGGTAAGGGAGGCAGCTAATTGTAGTGACGACCCCAACTATCAGTCAGAGAGGCAAGTTGGGCATGCTTCTGTTTGTGTATGCTGTGGAATATCACTGATCAGATGCAGCGGTCGTTGTCGCCACAGGCTTATCCCAAGGAGTGAAGAATACATTTATGTAGAACATCGTATTTTTCCTCGTCAGGTAAGATTTCTCTTGTGTAAGAAAGTAATCAGATTTATTTGAAAGTAATAAAGAAAAGTGCCCTTTAAATTATAACTTTAAAGGAATAAAGTACAGTCAGACTTAAGTATAGGGCATTGATGTTATTATGTAGTTATTAAAAACATATTAAATTTTTAGGTTCCTAAAGATGCTTGGATGTGTTGTGCTTGTTGGATGCAGGCTCATGAAAATCGTGCAGTGCAAGAAGGTGGAGCACAAGCACCTGTGGAGCCTACATTTGAAGGCATTGAGCTACCTGAACCACAACAGGCATATTCAGACTCAGTACCATCAAGCTCTGTACTGCCAAGTTCAGCATCAAGTTCTTGGGTTGGTGCTGGAATACCAAACCTACCAAACCCAGATGTAATAGAATTAATGAACTATAGACATACAGCTGATACACCAAACCTCTGCTTTGTGCCTGGCTGTGATAATACTGAACGATTTAGGGTTCCCAAACATATGAAGAGAGCGATTTTAATAAACCAAAAACTTTATATTACTAATAATGCTCGGGTCTGTTCAACACATTCTGTGGTGTATAATTGGGAAATGCTTAATGATTTTGATGGTTTTTTAAATTCTTTTAATGCAACTCATATTAATGATATGCTTGAATTATTGTCAAGGGTGCCAAGTACACCTAATTTTAATTTTGAAACTATTGAAAATGCAAGTGACACCTTATGTCATTATTGGACAGGATTAACAGTAGATAATTTTGTTGCATTATTTAATAATGTACCTGAATTAAGAAATCTCTGTAAAAAAGCAAAAACTGCATTAGGTCTATACTTAGTGAGATTAGCACCAATTTTATTGCTCTTGATGCTCAGCTCCCTGAACTGCATGTGTTCCCCGTAATGGAAATCGGAAACCTAATTCTCTTTGGTCTTGGTAACTACCAAATCAAACAAGCAAGATCATATTACGGGGAACACATCCACCAAAATGGTATATTCCACATCGAGGTTGACACCGACTTCACTAGATTTGATGAGAACAAATTATTAATAAAAGGGAAAATAAGCTCAAGACATATAGGAAACAGGAAATATTTTACTTATATATTGTTGAATTTAAATGGTGAAGATTGGTGTCAACGGATTGAACAATATTATTGTTCATGTATAATTGGAAAGAGGACAGTTGGGAGTTGTGCACATGTCATGACTATGGTGTGGTATCTGGGTTGGGCACGGCATCAAGATACGATACTACCACCTGCCAGCTTTTTAGATGGTATTTTGGTAACTGATGAAGATCATTAATAAATTATTTTTAACTTTAAAAAACCTGTTTTATTTCTCTTCCATATATTGAATTAATACAGTCAAGATCTTTATACAAACCTTACAATTATAATTATAATTATAAGAATACAAACCTTATAATTATAATTATTTTATAATCTTGTTACTTTATGAATTTTTGAAAGGACAGAACAGTCAAGATCTTAACTCAGTAGATATAATTTTTTGCTATAAGATTGTTATATAATAGAAGTAAACTCACTATTGTAATAGTTAGGCTTAGGTGTGATTTGGTTACACTTACATCTAACTACTACAGATTTAGAGATTGTGAAGGTAGGAACTGCACTTTGAACAGCTAAGTACCTATTAAATATATTTATGAGCTTCAGTTAAGTATTAACAATTAAGTGCAGTTTTTGTTTAGTAACTAACCAGTATATAATAACTTTGAATAATAAGATAATGTCTAAAAAAATTCTAAGGGTTTGTTTGATCGATTGACTTGATCGATTGGTTTGTGGCTTGTGCTTTTGAAATGTCAACCTGACAGATCAGATTAGCACCTGACGTCACAGACACAGAGTAAATAAATTGTAATTGGGGTGGACAACAACATGAAAATACGCAATTTTAATTTGTGATATAAAATAAAACGGGGGTAAATTAAAAAATGAAATAAATTGATAATGTTAGAGCATAAATTAGCTTTCGAATGATATACTTTTCATTGCTGTCGGTTTTCAACTACCACTCCTTAACCGTCTCCTTTGACAGTTTGTGGTAGGTAGGTGTCAGGCATGTGCCGGCAAACTTCTTGAGTATTTGACCGTCAATGCGCAGAAGCGAATTTTAAAATAAATAAATAAAATAAAAATTTGTTTATTTGTCTCAAACACAAAATAAAATAAAATTACAACGCACATTGACAACCAAAATCCACTTAGGAGCTGGGCGGCTAATCAAATCAATGATAGACATATTTTATGGCCGATGCCAGGTGTCCGTTAAGGTAGCGTACACATGGTCGATTTCACGTTTCTTGTTATGCCATCTTTAGTGCGTAATTAGAGCGTAATTAATGCAAACACAAAATAATGAATGCCTCCTTAGTTTAAGAAATAAAAACCTTTTTGACGTGACAACGTCTTATAATTCGATAGAGCCGGCTGCACGCACGAAAAAGTTCCGCGTGATATCGCTCGCTAATGCCGCGTGATATCGCTCGCTAATGCCGCGTTATATCGCTCGCTAATGCCGCGTTACCTCGCTATGCCTTATGTAAAATTAATAAGGGTATCATTTCCATGGTTTTCGGGGGTGCCGATTTCGAATACAACATTTATTTCGAGATCCAAGATGGCGGACGCAACTTTTTTATGTAAAATCAATATGGGTATCATTTCCATGGTTTTCGGGGGTGCCTATTTCGAATACAACATTTATTTCGAGATCCAAGATGGCGGACGCAACTTTTTTATGTAAAATCAATATGGGTATCTATTCCATGGTTTTCGGGGGTGCCGATTTCGAATACAACATTTATTTCGAGATCCAAGATGGCGGACGCAACTTTTTTATGTAAAATCAATATGGGTATCATTTCCATGGTTTTCGGGGGTGCCGATTTCGAATACAACATCTATTTCGAGATCCAAGATGGCGGACGTGACTTTTTTGACGTTAACACCTCCCGACACCTTCTTAAGACGTTGTCACGTTCAACTATCGTCAGTAAACCGACTTTACAGACAACCAATTTTTTTTAGTGCGTACGCAGGCATCACGATCAAGCTGGCGTACCCATGAGATGGCTTGGGCAGCCATAAAAGGATATGTTCGTAGCAAAAACACCAGCTGGAACATTAACCAAGTAATGGAGCTTGTGAAGCAGAAGGTTGAGATAATGGGAGTTAGCGACTGGGAAAAATTATGCCGAAAGGTAAAAGATATAGAGGCGGAGTATGTAAAAAGTGACCGCGTTGTAGATTTAGTCACTGACCAATTTACATTTTTTGCTGATGATGACAACGACTCGGATGATGACGATGATGATGATGACGGCCAATGTTACGATGACGAAGAACCAATGTCTACAACCAACTCTATTTCTGCTGCACCAAGACCTAGCACCACCTCTAATTTTGCTAGCTTCGACATATTGGAAGGAATATCTGTTTTGCCTCAAGACTAAATTATTATATTTTGTAAGATTACTAATACCGAACATTTTCCTTTCAACTTTTCCCCACTACGCCTCTCAATACCCAAGAAGTTTGCCGGCTACTGTACATAGTTTATATTAACGTTGCAACCAATAGTATCTGTGGAAATAATAGTCCAAATAAACAAAGAATAAGGTCCGAAATCCGAATAGTTATTCCGTTTTTTGTTCCTGTCATGTAAACGTCATTTCAAATTGGTTTAAAAGAAACAGAACACGGAATATATATTCCGACCTTATTCTTTGTTTATTTGTAGGGCACAATGTCGCAGCCATCTGTTTTAATCATTTAATGGCTAGTTAGTCAATTATTATCATCATCAAGCTCAGAGAGCTCAACACAAGGATTTCAAAAAGGTACATCATCAAAGAGATTTAATAGGTATAAAAATACACAGAACAACCAATAACCAGACACAATTGAAAACCAATTGTTATAGGTTCACATGTGAACCTGCAGGGCGTCAGACACTAAGTTTAATATAAGTAGTAATATTCTGATTCAATGATCATCGCGACGGGGGACCGCTTAGGTATCACAATGATCATTGTATCAGAATATTACTACTTATATTTAACTTACGATATAAAAATATTATCTAAAACATTAATCGACAAATAAAACGACATCACTTGAACATCACTAAATCTACAAAGTCGACATCTTCCCTAAAAGTAGTGCTTTTGCTTTTTACCACTAGACGGCGGTATAGGATTTGCAATATCGCAATACGCAATTTGGCATATTTTCTGTAGATTTTGTCAAATCTATTTGCGCACAAACACGACTACATTAGAGGTCGTATCACATCAAACTGAGCGATTTGTTACCACTTGGTAATAAGTTGTGGATTACAGTGTCGATCTCTATGTCCTGTCTATAGTAAATAGTTAAATGTTTTTGTATATCATGAAATTTGTCTAACTAAAAAGACAATAAAAAAATTAAAAAAACCCGTCTGCGTATAAAATACTAAGTAGGTAACTAAATAGAAAATTAACTGAAAAGGCCGGAAAAAGATGAAAATTCAGTTTATGCAATATCATACATAACATGCGGTCGGAGGCATAGATAAAAAAAAATCATCCAATCCATCCATACAAGTCTTAGAGCATTAAACCAACTGGAGACGCCACTGTCAGGCGTTCCCCTCTGCCAAAAGAGTATGACCGCCGATCATACTCGTTATATAAAACTAGTTCCAGCGTGTTCCAGCGTCATTTGCAAATCACGGTGCACGCGATAAGACCTGAGCAAAAAATGCCAAATTGCAGCGTGTTTTCACGTAAAAAGCGATCAGAAACGTCGATTGTACAAAAGGATAACGTTACTTTTCATCTGTAACTATTATTTTGTCTTAATATTATTGAATAATGCACAAAATTTGCAAAAAACTGAAAAAATATTGTTAATCAAAAAGTGTTGCCACTAAAACGTCAAGTTGCAACTTTGCGTAACTTTTAAAGTTGAACGAGCCAACATTGAATTACAATTTATATTTCACGTTCTATAAAGTTAAAACTTTATTTTTACTATAAATGCTTATTTAATTAATGATAGATCACTACTTATAAAATTTTAACTTATTTTGTTTTTACAGATTTTTTTTCAACTTAATTGCATTAAAAATTCTCAATACTATGAAACTGTATGTTTATGATCGGTCTACTTCATTAATATATTATATTTACGTTTCGTCACTTATCAAGAAAATAGGAAATTTTAATTTAATTACATTGGCCACACTGCAACAAAGTTAGAGCTGTGACAGTACAAAAACAAAATATTGATATCGACTTCATCATAATGTTTATTCTGGCTATTATAGGAAAATAATAATATAGATAAATAAATTTAAAAAAAAACAAATTATTAGAGATCGAAACATACTTATCTCCATTTGGAGAAAAGGTAGTGGAATATAAAGCGGGCTTCGTAGTATTTTCTTTTAAAAAATTAAACGCAGTACATGCATAAAGAGTTTATGTGGGGAGCCAAATGACAAAAGTTTAACATACCAAAAAAGTCGTGGTGGCCTATTGTATGCATCAAAAGAAGTTATTGATTTATGTCTCCTTTGTGAATTAAAGATCCGCTTAACTGATGACAAAAAAATAAAAAAATAAAAATAAAAAACCTATTAAATGAATACAACATTATAAGCATCAAAATAATAGTTAATTTCTGACAGAAATAACAACACCTACACCATAGAATTTAGTTAAAACTATAAGATTACGTTTTTTATTCCAATTTTTTTTTTAACTACATGAACACTTAGAGTGGCTTTGATGCATTAAAGAACTTTGCATCATTCAAAGATTTCACCTCAGAAAGCAGTTTAAACCTTGACAGCATTAGGTATATTTCGCTGTTCGTTTGTATGATATCATTCTGGAGTTCGGTATGTACATACCTGTATATTGATATGTTTGTTTTAATTTAAGTCTCTTGCTTTTAAATTCAGCCTTATTTGGAAACTTATATAGAAATAAGAAAAATCTCTCGAATAATTGCATTTGGAAATCTGAAAAATTAAGACCCTACGTTACCTACAAAAAGAATTGATCTGCTTTATGGAACCATGAAAGTACTATACAATCATGTTGTTAAATTTTTCGGTTCCTCTTGATTGAGAGTCGGTTAGATAAGTAGCAAACTATTTTTCCATAATGAAAGAATAAGATTGCAGCTTTTCTTAAAAACAATAATTCTCCTTGGAATGGAATAAAATTATGTAGGTATATTTTGCAGATTTTGACTTATCCTAATTAATAACTGTCGATTTTAACAATAAAGAAAAGCAAAGTGTCTACCTTAATTAACCATACTGAAGAGCCTGATTTAAACAAAAAAAATCACATTAATATTCATCATCATCATCATCATCTCAGCCAAAAGGCGTCCACTGCTGGACAAAGGCCTCCCCCAAGGATCTCCAATACGACCAGATTTGTGCAGCCCGCATCCAGCGGCTTCCCGCGACCTTTACCAGATAGTCGGTATACCTTGTTGGAGGCCTGCTGACACTGCGCTTTCCGGTACGCGGTCACCACTCGAGGACTGTTCCGCCCCAGCGGCCTTCAGTCCTGCGAGCGATGTGGGGCACTTGAGCTTAGCAACTTTTCGGGCTATGTCATTATTATTGGTATCGACAAATTAAATCGATAGTGTCAAGCACTATCGACGTTTACATAAAGTTGCCGTCAGACTCGTGCACGGACAGGTTATCCCTGTGTGTGAATTTATTAGTGTGCGTCTAGTTTATGCTAGTGTTTAATAATTTTGTCGTTTGCGTGCGTAGCGACGTCTTTGAAAAATGCATCAGTGTGAAACTGTATTTGTGTGCATTACCTCGTCCCCCGCAGAAAATGACAGACTTTTTTTCATAGAAATTAGTGCGCATGGCGTCTCCATTTGGTTTAATGCTCTAAGATACAAGTCCAATCATTCTCACTTCGTCTTAGACCTCTACACTCGATTTTAGGTTTAAGTAATTCCACCGACCCAAACCATTTGAACCATCAAACCCACAAATTTTTTATAAAGTATTTTTTATTTTTTCAGTTTACCAAGTGAATGCCATTTTTCCAAATTTAATAAAACCCATTGATGATTTTAACAAAATAAAGTTTATAATTCTTCAACTTTACTATTTTATTTTATAGTGACCACCACATGTTCCAAAGGTGATTTTATAAAGAAACTGGGCCCGTTACAGACTAGCCGCCGCCCGGCCGGCTGTGCCGAATCCCGGATATGTGTGTTGCAACCCTTACTTGAAGGTCTCGTCGATTTTTATACAATCTTTTTCATGCAATACTTAAATACTCCGATCTATTTTTAATAGCAATTATAGCCTTGTCAGCTGTCAGTATCTAATAAAATGATAACAGGTTCGTTACTTAGAAAATGTATGTTCAAGCTAATTTCAACCTATTTGTATAGAATGACTGTAGGAAAATGACCTTTAGGTGGGTCATGATCCAATTTGGTCGACTGTACTTTCGATATCAGTTTAAAGTTTTTTGATATCTGTAATGGTTAGGAATAGGAATTGGTAGTTACGGAATAATCGCCTGGTCACACTTAACGATTACACCCTGTATAGCTTTTTATCATTGAAAACGGTTACCAGCCCCCCAACCGCCTAACTCTCTCGCTTTCGATCGCTTTGAAGGCAAGGGCCTCGCCTCGCTCCTAATATAATATCGAATAATATCGAAAGCTATAGCCTGTAGCTTTCGATATTGCTTTCATATTGCTTTCGAAATGACAAGATGACGCCTCCTCCTCGCCTCGCCTTCAAAGCGATCGAAAGCGAAAGAGTTAGGCGGTCGACCCCCAGATGCAAATAGCCTGAGACGTATTTTTGGTCATAGCTCCGCGGATTTTGAGAGAATCGAGATGGAAATAGTACCAAAAATTGAGGAATTTATCGAGACACGTGTGAGTGTTTGAATTATGAAAATCTGCTGAAATCTATTTTTGGAATTTTGAAAAATGTAAAAAAAAATCGGTTTTATTCGGGGGTGTTTGTATACTAAATTGTAAATATTTAAAAAAACCGACTTAAGAAAAAGTTTAAAAAAGGGTCCTAGGGTATTAGTTTAACTACAAAATGGCGAAAAAATTTGGAAAATCGGTTAATAATTGTGATCTGTAGATGATCCCTTTAGATTTGGTATTGGTAGAAAGACGGGTATTTCCGTATATAAAAAGTGATGTAGCTTCTTTGATTATTGACCGATCGTCATGGTAATGGTGTTAAAAGATGCGGATGCAGGCGAGAAGTGTCTATCCACCGATCATTGCAGCCGTTGGCTATGCAGCAGATTCATCTTTGCAGATGAAATACTACATATTTGATAACATAACGCTATAGTAAATTTTTTCTTTTTATTTTAAGTGCTAATTGCTACACATTAAATATTTATAAATCTGCATGGCCATCGGTTGCAATGATCGGTGGATAAATGGTAAACGTAGTGTTAAATTCTCTTTGAATGGCACTACTGCCGCTAAAGAGCATTCGAAAATCAAAGCAGTGAAAAAATTTAGTGCTTACGTCAGCCTTCCCGGTTGCATAGCGGTCAGTGCAGCCACCCAGATTGCGGAAGACCCAGGTTCGATTCCTGGCTGGGTCGGGTAGGCATTTATTTTTTTCAATTTATTTTATAAATATTTATTTATAACCTTACCGTAAGTAGTGAAGTGACGATATATTATTAGCGTTTTAATTTAAACACGTGCTGGGCCGCACAGATAGAAAGGTTTAGATAATAATAACTACCTACTAACCTTTTTTTATTTTTTCCTTATAAGGTAATCATTTATTTATTTATTTATTTGTAGCTAACTACTAACCAATAAAACAAACCTAAAAAAAAGGTAACAGAATGCAATGACATTTACAAAACCGATTATTACCGAAAGAAATAAAAAATGGCAACACATGTTTTTTAGTCGCCAATTCGCCATTAAAAACGTCCATCCGTTTGGGACATTCAGTGGATTTTTATTTATTACGGACGTTTTAAAATATTTAAGTGAATCTCGGACACTTGGACATTGTGCAGTGAATCTAATGTAATTAATTTTGATATTTCCGTGTTACAATACATAACTGAGTGCACAATTTTATAAATATCGTGGCCAATGTCAGCAGGCGTGTCAGATCAGGTATTTCGCATCAACTACATTTTTTGATCTAAATTGGTGTAAAAAAAGTGTTTACGAGTGCCTAATTACATTATTTCATCTCTTGTTTCATGTTCGGGCTTAAAGCGGATGAAAGGGCAAGGGAACCAAGGTAAAGTTGGAATCATTATGACGTCGCAAGGTGTTTTCTCTGTAGGATGAGGCTAACACCGGCGGGCGGCTTTGTATTTGTATCCGGCGTACGGCTTGCGATGCCATGTTTAGTGTCAACATTTTAGCTTTCTCCAATTTGCACTTTATTTTCTGATTCATGTATAGTCGAAAACACAGCCTTAATAAACTGATCTCGAAAGGAACATGGAAAAATAGCCTTATTATAATAATTATTGAGTCCAGATGAGCTGTTAGTAACTATAAGCAGTGGGTGTCACTGCCCACATTATATTGAAAATATTATGAATTCTATCCTCCCACATGAATTTAACAATTTTGTATTGCATTCTATATCCTTGAATATTGGCAAAATGTACCTTGCATGTTTAGCAATCTATTTAAATGTTGTCCCAATCTAGTATTCCATATTGTTTTTCTTAAGTCATGACTTTAATGATTACCAATGTCTGCAATGAAATAATACACTAAACACACTTTTGTCACATGAGCATAGATAATGAGCATGTTGTGGTACTTATTTTTATGATTCACTGTAGTTTTCATTTCTTGAATGCTTGTGATGAAAATTATTTAAAAAAAGAAGTTTAAAGATAGCTGAAGTTTTGGTAAATGCTGTGTTTCTTGCACTGTCTGTAGACGGTGCAAGATCACTAGCCAGATAGTTACATACTAATGGGCATATTGACATTTTACATATTATAATGAAGTGTAACTAAAAATAAATTTAATAAACTTTGAATTTTTGTTTGTAAATAATACATGCCTATCATTGCATAAATTTAAGCATGCAATTAGTTACACATATTGTTCACTTTGTTTACAATTAATTACTCTTATACATAAGTCAGACAACATGCTATCTATTATAATTTTTAAAGACATGATCAATGCTTCATGATCAATAGTCTAAGTAAAAAAGCCGCAGAGCTCAGCCCAGTGATGTATATTAAGCATATGATCAAATCAGTGGGAGAATGAAAAATTTTCATTATTGATTACGACTGAAAGTGAGGTGTACAAATCATCTATCTCTTATTAAACCTATAGACCAACTACCTATTGTATTCATTTTGTTGGGCACTAATTAAAAACAGTTTTTCTGAATTATAGTAATGACAAAAATTATTATTATACACAATTACAAGATAAAATTATACTAGAAAAAATCTACCAGTCTCAGGAAGCCTTTGGATAACCGACCCAATGCTCTGACTGCTGAGCTACCGACATGTATATTATACATAATGCCAGTTACTAGAGGTGGGCCGAATATTGGTTTGGCCGAATACGAATATTGTAATAATGTTCGGTTTACAGTAAAACGAACCGAATAATTCGGTTCATTTACGCGCGCTTTGCTTAGCCAAACAGGTAGGTCAAAGTAAGTTAAGTTTATCATGAAAATCATCATAATAATAATTGAAGTAAGTAAATCATACTTGAGTTTTTAAACACAAAACGTAATCATTGTTAGTTATATGAATGGATCAATTTTAAATTAAAAAATATGTATATTATTATTATTTAAAAAAATTAATAATCTCATAAAAATTAATTTAATAATGATTTTTTATGATTCCTTGATAATAATGAATGAATCAACTATGGTACTTATAATAGTCTTTTTACAAGCCTTAGGTCTTAAAATTGTACAACTGTTACATTCGGTAATTATTCGGCAATTGAAACGAATATTCGGCCGAATACGAACATGGAAAAATACACCGAACATACCGAATACCGAATATTCGGCGCATCTCTACCAGTTACCTTGCACTGCTCTTCATCTTTTACTGCTTTACCTATGCAGGAACATTGCAGATGTCTGCCTTCTTATGAAAATTGCCCAAAATAAATTAGATTGTCCAGAACTCCTCAGTAAAATAGAGTTAAAATTACAGAATGAATAGTTTTATGATTAGATCTAGTAAATATTTCAATAAGTTCAGCTTTGATCTTTATTGTACTAATGCAGGACAGGTTAAAACTATGTTAACTTCTAAATAAGTGTGGATGATTTTTGGTTTTCTAGTTAATTTTTTTCTGATTTTATATGTGGTAGCTTATTATTAGCTCGTAATTTGTTAAATGTCGAGTAAAATTGTGAAAAATGCTAAATGTACATATTTATGTACATTTAGCATTTAAACAAGAACTTGTTTATTTAAACAAGAACTTTATTGCAATAGTTATCAGAGACTATTTTTTTATCAGTTATAGCAACATTATATTGTGACAACTCTCAAAGATTGGTTAGGTAGGTTATAGGCCTATATCCATCAAGGGTTCCCAGATAATAAATTACAAATTAATAAGTCAATTTGAATAATGCTTATTATTTTTATTATACAGAACCTATCCTTATTACTCTATTAAAACCACCAAGCAGTGTTGTCCTATATTGTTGTGTTCTGGTTTGAAGGGTTTGAGATCCTATAAAATTACTGCACAGAGGTTTTGTAGGTTAAGTAAAACTAAGCAATGTGCATGTTTACACATTTCAGCATCATAAGTAGTCAGTGTACCTTATCTTATCTTAGTGAGGCCTGCTGAGGTTTCCCTTTCCTAGTAACACTTCGACCCATTGGGATCTTTTGTGCAACTCCATCCTTTCACTCTTCCGCCTCTGTAAAGATAGATGCCATAAGTTTGGCAATGTCCTTAAGAGCGAAGAGCCTGAAGTCCTCCGGTTTCAGATAAGCTAACTCCAGGAGTCCCATTCTTTTCCTAGCCAGAGAGTCGCAGTCACACAGTAGGTGCTGCATTGACTCCGTTTCCTCCCCACATGCCTTACACAAACTATTTGTTAAAAGGTGCATTCTGTGAAGCATTTGTTTTGTGGTATAGTGCCCTGTCAAGCATTTGTTTTGTGGTATAGTGCCCTGTCAAGGTACCGATAGTTAATCGGGCTTGCCTTCTACTGCCTCCGCATATGTACTTACTCGGATTTGAAGTGTTTCATACACGGCTGCTCTTTCCATTCAATGCCAATTTTCGATGTAATCTTTTAAGGCTTTGTCACTGGTACTTGGTGCAAGTGCCACAAACGGCTCAGCTGTGTCTCTGCGTCCTCCCTAGCAAGTGCATCCGCCATCTCGATGCCGTGGATTCCTATATGGCCTGGGACCCAGATCAATCGCATCTTGTTATGTCCACCTAGCTCGTTTAGAGCTTTTGTGGTTTTCAGAACAAGGCCAGAGTCGATTCGGGGCGATATGAGTGACTTGAGCGTACCTTTCACAGATAAATAAATATATAGATTGTAGTGATAATTACCTATAATGGGACCATGTTTATTTGCTGATGGGAGTAAATAAAATAAGTTAATTGATTTTCAAGTAAATATTACTAAACAATGAAATTATCACTAACATCCATTACTTGATTAGTTAAAGTGGACAATTAAAGTAAATAATTATTATTAGAGGCAATTACAAAGAAGTTGAAACACCATTAAGAATTCATTGATTTCATTACTTAGTTATTTTGTCCAATAACATAAAATATTAGAACCAATACCATCTATATTTTACCAGTAAACCTACCAGAAGGCTTACCAGAAAACCATTTAAATAACTGTTATTTTATTTCACTTCAGACTATATTATAAAGTATCTCTAACAGAGCATCCCTTTCTTCTTAAATTCCTCTTCCTCTTGGCAAAGGCTTCCCCTAAATCTCTCCATTCAACATGATTGGTTGCTACTGTAGTCCAAACTTTTCACTTCACTTTACTTCATTTAACTTCAAACAGTCTAAATATATAAGGTCACATTTTATCAACTGCAAATATTTTGAGGATAAATTCAACAACATATATAAACTATTTTTGTTTAATAACCTTAAATATTTATTCGCTAGTTTTCAAGAAAAACGCCAAAAGACATTTCGATTAAAAAGAAAAATAAAGCACTTTCGGTAGTTTCAATTCAAAGGAGCCGAAACAGAGAGGCCGCAATGCCTTCACCGCTTACACGTGCTTGCTAGTTTCATTCAAAAAACCAACAGAAAGGCCGCTCTTAAAAATATTACAATTTTTGTGTCAGGAAAAGTAAAAAAAAAACTAGCTTGTATTTTTTTTATGCTAGGGCCTTATTTATCTGATAGAATTAGATGTTTTGTCAAAATATTTGCAGTTGATAAAAAGTGACCTTATATAGGATTGCTTCATTTGCCTTGCTTCGCATAAGCGGTGTAAAATCAAGTTATCCTATTGGTTGCACTGTTTAGCTCCCTTGCACATTGCACAGCTCTGGTAGAAGCGCATCCTAACCCACCTTATCTTACCACATGAGGTTTCCGTCTCAGCACTTCGTTCGACCCATTGAGATCTTTTGTGCAACCCCATTCTTTCACTCTTGTACCCTAACCCACAAAAACGGCTTAGAAATTTACCGTGTAATTTAAATACAGTTGTAATGCAATGCAATACATAATATATTAACTTGAATTAAACATATTACAGTGACAAATGCACCGAAAGAGCAACAGTTAGAGAGTGGAGGAGACGAGTTGGCCGAGGTGTCATGGCGTCATCAACAGCAGCCCTATGCGCCACCCATCTCGTCAGCGGCCGACCCATACAGCGCGGCAGGTAGGTACATATTGTTCTTGTAACTTATTATCGCACCTAACCCCCCGCTTGCCTTTACTAACTGTTGTCTGATCGTCGAAGTTCTAATACCGCCCAAGTCAAAATTTGTCGACTGACCCGTGGCCACGACCGCACCAGTCGGTGGTGCTTAGTCGAAACGTCGGTATAATGGTATGTCTATGGTACCTATATAAAGGAGTTTGCATTAACCCCCGTTATAAACCTTTGTTTAAAATGAAACGTGTTTAAAGTGTATTTTACAGGAGAACAAATAATTTTCATAAGTGAAAACACTAGTTTTGTTTTTACTGGTTTTCTTTGCTGTCGGATTATTAAAGATAAAGCACGCAATTTATAGAATCAAACTTTCTGATTGGCTAGACGTTGCGTGCCACGTTTCGCAATCCAACCAGATTATTTATAAAACTGCCAAAAATTTACTTCGGCGGAGCTAGAACTTCGACGATGCTGTGCAATATCAACTCCACTAGTTCTTGGTCCATGTCCCTCTCCGAAGGTGTTCGACCGAATATGTATAGGGAGAAACTCACTGCCATTCTTTTTTACTTACTAAATTTATTTTTATGGCACCTACTACCGACCGGTTTAACGGAAAGGTGCCATACTTTCCTGCGCAAGTAAAACTCAAAGGGGACCATTCACGCCAGATTAGAACACTGGAACACATTTCATTTGGATAGTCCAGTGTACATAGTTTCACTTTTTAATACCATTAATAAAGAATAAAGTCCGGTGACGCTGAAAAAGCGGCCTAAGGCAAACACCAAACTAAATAAACTTCTAAAGTAACTTCTGGTAAAGGTTTCTAAGAAACTGAAACTTTCCAGTAAGGGTTGCCTATAAATCTACTGCTGTCGTTACATAAGTCGATTGAAGTAGCTTTGCCACCACACTCACAAGCCAACAATCAAGTTTTGAAATCTTTTTCAGCTAACAATAACCAATCCAGCGATATAGCAGAGTTTTTTTTACCTGTTTGAGATCTGAAACTTATCAATTGAGTGGAGATGACTTGTAAAAAATGGTTCTAGTACACATAACAATAAAAAACCCAGTCTCTAATAGACACTCTGTTCTTTGTTGTTAGAACTTGTCAAAAAAGCAAAGTTTCATTCGGCCGTACACTTTTCCCTCACTCACTCCTACACCGTCATAGATTCCGATTTTCATTTATTCACTAGATTTTCTTTTGGCCAATGCAAAGAGGCTCATTCTATCATTTTTTTAAAGTAACATAGCTGTTTTTAATAGTAATACCTCCTTGTTGACATTGTAAACAACCTATTTTATGTCATTGCAGGTTATTACGGTACAACAGCTCTTCCTTACCAAGCTTTTGGAGTCGGGGATGGGACATGGTCCACCAATGGAACAGACCCGATGACTTTCCTCGGAGGATACAATCCTCACGATTCTTATGGAATGGATGGTAGCTAGTATTTATTCAGTAATCTGAGAAACATTATCATTCATTAACATAATGAACACATGTTAAAGAATGAGGTTTGGTCATTACTATGTTGGCCATTCGTTTCACCTCATCTAATAGCCGTAACTAAAATATAAGCTAACTTATCTTACACTAATAAATTCGTTTACATACTGTTTACATACAATGTCTACCATCACAAAACATTGCATTTTATCAATGTAGTTATGCATGGCTGCCTCGTCGGTCTCATATGACAAATTAAGGTTCACATTCTAATTTCAGG